>VDFB02193867.1:643511112-643742515 GCA_007258455.2 Sequoia sempervirens | reverse complement strand
TATGCCTCAAATAGCTCTCTGTCTGAGGATGGCAGCATAGTTCTAGGATGTCAAAATGGCATGCTGGCATCTCTTAGTTACATTGGCATCTGTACGACTAGAAAATAGAGAACACAATAAAACTGCCAAAAATACCTACTAACAACCTAGCTAGTTCAATTTAGATGGTAAAAATAGGAGAAAGTATAGGAAATAGATACTAAAATGATAAAGTAAATAAAAAAGAACCAAGGTGACGACGATAATCTCACAAAAGTGTATGTTTTCCAGCTTGCTCCAAATGCACATCAACCTACACAGAAGAAAGAGGGAAATTTTTTTGGGACTGTATAGTGATCTACCTCAATCAGACCCTCATTTTTGTGTTTCCACCTCCACGGATAGGAAGATAGCAGTGATAGAGAAATATGTGATAAAGAATTAAAGAAGGAAGGAATACAAATAACACTACAAAATAGTAAAGAGCTACTCAAACAAATCGTAAAGGAGAGGAGTGAAATGTTACCACCTCCACCAAGAGTTCACTAGGCAATGGAGGACCAAAAAGGCTTGAAAAAGCACAACAACCTTGACCGTGATGAAGGGAGCTCTCACAAAACCTCAAGCCCATGCTACAATGGCTTGCTTCACACTTGCTTTATGGAGTTGAATGAGTTTTGTTGCTACTGTAATGGAGTGTTGAAGTGTTGTTGAGAGTGAAGTGAAGGCTGAGAATGCTTGAGAATGCCAAAAAGAGATTGTGAAGAAGATGACATGAATGAAGAGTGTTTTTGAAGGTGGAATGAGAGAATCTACCATTTTTGGGGTTGGTTGGTTGAAGAAGGATGTTGCAAGTTGTTCCCAATAGGAAGTGTAACACTTTAGCCAAATTTAGACACAGGAATCTATTAGGGACATAAGTGTGTCATGCAGATGTCTATGCACTGCACACACATCCCAATCAAATATTCTTCTACCGACATAAAGGACAGATGCCAAGTGGAAGGAAGTTATCTAGTTGACATGGAATTTTGACTTCAGATTTGGTTTTTTAAAGTGAGGATGTATGAAAGGGGAATTTGCACAATGGGTGAAAATTCACTCCTCTACATTTTTCCCCCACTTTAGCGAGGATGAATACTAATGAGTGTTTCAATAAAGTTGATCAAAGAAGTAGTACGGTTAGAAATATATACCTGAGCCATCAAGGAAGCAGATCATCATCTGGCATGATCGAAAGCATAGGGTAGGCAAAGGACTCCATAGCCCTGTAGAACTATGAAGTTGTAGTATGAAAGTGTCTTACAAGCCCGCAAACTTGTAAGGAGGTGACCCCTAAGATCTCTCACATGAAGGAAGCTCAAAGAAGCAAGCACCTCATAGGCCCACACAACTACAAGGAAGGTGTCCTCCAAGATCTCTCACATGAAGGAAACCCAGATGAAAGTGCCCTATAGACCCACAAACCTATAGGGAAGGTGTCCTCCAAGATCTCTCACATGGAGGAAACCTAGATGAATTTCCTTACAAACCCGTAGAATCGTAAGGAAGTGAGCCCCAAGATCTCTCGCATGGAGGAAGGTCAAAATAAGCACCTTACAGACCTCCAGACCTGCAAGGGAGTGACTCCCAAGATCTCTTGCATGGAGGAAGATCAGAGAATGTTCATTATAGGCCCAAAGAATTGCAAGAAGGTATCCCCCAAGATTTCTCACCTGAAGGAAACCTAGAGAGGAAACTCTAAAAAGCTGGAAAGTAGCTTTACATGCACACTTACAAAGAAAAATTTCTACATACAGATAGAACATGTCCAAAAGCGGCCACACAGGAAATTAAATACACAGTCACACAGACCGTCAACGAGCTTGAAAACTTTCAAAGGGGTCCCTCAAGAACCCAATGTGAAGAAGGGGTCCACTCAAGGGATGCGTTGTTCGAAAAGTGTGGAAGAGATGTTGCTTCTCAAATCAATTCAATACCAAGGAATCCTTTTGAAAGATGTTCACTTCATCAAGGAATTCAAAAGGAAGAAGATGCACCCTCATGAGCGGAAGGTCAAAGCTGCTTTCTCCTTGAAGGAAGGTTCTCAAGTTCTTTCTTTGTGAACCCCTAATGAAGGCAACACATTCGGTCCAAGTTGAGAATGCAATTCTTGAACAAGTTTGTGAGGATACTCGAGAAAACATTCATTAGCAAAAAATTCATTTTCTAAAAATCAAAGTAATGGCATTGCCACACATGAAAGGGACAACCCAAGGAAAGAAGAGAGAAAGATAAAAGAAAAGAGTTAAAAAGAGATGATCAGAAACAAACCGCATAGGGGGATCTAGTTTTGTAGGGTCATTTTTTATCATGCTTATATAAATAATAGCTAACTGCGGTGCAAGGTGAAAGATAATTAATCCCCACCAATTGGGTCAACATGGAACAGAAGCCTAAATGCCCCCAATTCTTTGCATTATCCCTAATTTCTCGAAAATCATTCACAAACATGGAAGAATGATGATACAAATAGAAAAAGGTTTATGACATAAAAACCATGCTTGTATCCAAGCACCAACAAGGGTGGCAGGGGTCATCTAGGAACACATAGCATGATCATAGGGGAACACATCACAACACACACACACATTTAATGTAAAGATAAATTAGAGGTCTCCCCCTAACACTGGTTGACCAAGAGGTCATCTGCTTCCCAATATAGATCTTCATAAGGGGAAAGAGGATGAGCTTGTAGTGGTGGGATTTTAAGAGGAGGAGCTTCTAACCCTCCTACAACAAGGGCTAAGGAAGAATGCCCCATAAGGTTTTCTCCACTAGGCTCTTGTGGAGCTATGGTCAGTGATTTCATGAAGATCATGGAAAAGGTTGGAACTTCATCTAGAGAGTTAAACATGCACTTCATTGGAGTTCCATGTTGTACCGCGATAAATGGAGAAGGAACTACCCAAGATTCACCATTAGTTTCACTAAGTGACTCGGGAGCAGTGATGAAAATAGGGGAAGCCAAGGCTGGTTCCATCACTAGGATAGAACAAGCTAGTGTGGGACCACCTTTCAGTGAAGGTTAGATCCTCTTATGCCCTCTATTGATGGAAGGGACAACCCCTACCTTTTGCTCTGTCGAGGGATGTGAACTACCCACAGACAAGGAAAGAGGTGTGGAGGAAGAGGATGAGGAGAAAACTACAATAGATACTATCAAAGTGTTTGACATATCTACGGGCTTTGGGAAAGGAGAGACATTCATAAGGGACATCAATAAGGGAAGATCAAGTGAAGGAGACATGAACATCTACACCTTTTTAGCATCAAGCGCACTCACAACAGGAGTCAAAAGCAAGATTGATCTAGGTTGAATGGAAGTAGAGGGGAGGAGAGAGGAGGATGCATCAGGAGGCCCTAAAGTAGAGACAATCATCTCCTCTTCCTTTCTTTGCAAAGCGGCCTGCTTAGTTGCAAGAGCCTTTTGCTAGCACTTGCGCTCACGCACAAGGCAGTTTCGTTGACTCTTCAAACTAGAGGCTGGATGTTGCAAAGGGACATAAGGATCCTGCTTAGCCATGGGAGTGTCCACAATAGTTGTTTCTAGTACAGGGACAGCCTCCTAAATGAGAGTAGAAGGAACAGGTTGAGAAAAAGTAGGGGGAGTCACCTCTAATGCCTTGGTAGCGGCCCTCTTCCTATTTACTGCCTTGGGAGGATAAGTGGTAGGAGGCCATGGAGGCTGAGAAATAGAAGATTCCCCATGGGGACCTTTCCCTCTACCATACAAGTAGTACCAAGGTCTAGGTGGTTTAGTTAGGAGATCTAATATCCTGATCTTATATTTATGCCAAGGAGGTACCATCAGACTTAGTGGATAAAATCCAAGCATATTCATCCAAA
Organism: Sequoia sempervirens; assembly: GCA_007258455.2. Lineage (NCBI taxonomy): Eukaryota > Viridiplantae > Streptophyta > Pinopsida > Cupressales > Cupressaceae > Sequoia > Sequoia sempervirens. Next base: position 643,738,648 of record VDFB02193867.1, on the reverse strand, counting down.
AATATTCTCTATAAAGAGGAGAAGAGAAATCTTGAGGATGGGTGAGCTTCTCTTTTCCCTTTCGAGGAGGTGGGGCAACTAGCTGATGTGCTACCAGGAGGGTCAAATTTTCCTGTCGCTTGCCCTTGGTCTTATACTTCACATAGTTTTTGTAAATTAGGTCTATTCTTGGAGGGAGCAAACTGACCGAGGTGCGCCAAAAGTGATCTAATGAATATTCCCCATGGGACACCAGAGGCTAGTATCTAGTGTCATGCACGATGTGCACTACACCTTTATGGGAGAATTTTAAACATTAATGAATGATAGAGGTGATTCCATTCAAAGAAGCTAGCCAAGGTATGCCAAACTTCATCTTGAATAGATTTAACTCTAGAATAACATCAAAGACTATGTCTGTAGCCCTAGGTCCAACTAGGACAGATAAAGTTATTGAGCCATATGACTTTCGAGAATAACATCATGCATATGGATGGTATATTTTTTTTCTTCGTATTCCTTTCTATGCAATGAATTAAGCCACAACACCTCTTCTATAATGACATTCACTTGACTCACAAGATCGACTAAGACCCCTGTCACAATGTTGCCATTGAGGCAAGTGGGAATTTAGAGGGGAGAGGGCTTGTTGTTTAAGGGTAAATCCTGTGATGTGAATGTCACATCTAGTGAGTTAGGCATAGGTTGCACGGTAGAAGTAACCGTGACCATGTTAGCATATGCCTCTGGTTGAGTGGTAGAATCAAAGCAATCAATAATCATGTTAGCAGAAAGTGACAGAAATAGGTCCATGTATATCTATAATTCACTATTCACTTTCACCACCAATTTTTTCACATTTTGTTTACTTCCATCAAGATGAATAGTACCGCCCTCGATGCGGTCCTATATCTCATGACGTAGGTGCATATAGTGTTGGGTATCATGTCTATTAACTCAATGGTACTGACAGAAGGTATTTGGATCGTACCAACTAGGGAAAGGTTCCTTAAGAGGTTTCAGGTTCTCCAAGTTTATGATCTTATCCTTCAAAAAAATTTGCACTATGGAAGAATAAGATTCTGCTAACTTTGTCAACTTTCAGTTACATCTAAGGCTATTATCATTTGTAGCAGCTACTACATTTGCAATATCCTTACATTTCCTATAGATTGATACAACATACTTCCCTTTTGAATGGGAGAGGGAGGATGATCTCCCGAACTTAACTACCATTTTTTTGTACTCTCATAATGTAGCGTACAAATGCGTGAAAGAAAGGTATTTCATAAGGGATAATTTATCTTGCGAAAGTCTTTGCAAGTTCCCTATGAACAGCTTCTACATGTTAGAATTAGGTAGTGGATATGAGATTTGTGAGAAGAGTGCTTGATACCACACTACAAAATCAGTAATCTTTTTGTTATAACCTTGTTTGCATTGTACGAGATCCAAAATGGTAATATTTGGTCTGATGTTGGCTTGAAACTGTTGGAGAAATTGATTTACAATTTGATAAAATGAGATGGAACTTTTGGGTAGCGAACACTACCATTCGAGTGTTGTAACCTTGAGAGATCAAGGAAATAATTTTTCCATCAATGCATCTTGATGGAAGAAGTCTATACATAAGGCATTGAAGGTAGACACATGTGTTTGTGGGTTCCCTTTGCTACTATTCTTTTTCAAATTTGGGAATCTTCATTCCTTCAGGGAAGGGAGTGTTTAAAATTGCTACCGATAATAGGCTATGTTAGAAAAAGGGTTGAAAGATAGGCTAGGGTGAGGCTTGGGAGAGACTCACTAGCTAGCATTATATCTTACCCATATTTTGAAGAAGAGTGTTCAAAATAGGGTCATTAGAAGACATAGGACCAGAGGAACCTCCTACATAACCACCACTAGAGCCACCTTTAGAACCATTGGTGTGACCACTATTGTAATCATTGTTGGAGCCACCGCCACTACTAGGGCCTTTGCTGGAGCCACCTCCACTTCCAAAGCCACCACCATGGGCTCCATCGGAACTACCTCTACAAGCACCACTTTTTCTGTTGAAACCACCACCACGACCAAAGCCCCCACAACTCAACCCGCCAAAATCTCCACTACTAGAGGTGACAAGAGGGGTGAAGCTAAACCCTAAGGGTACTCTATTCGCTTTGATATTTTTTGGATCTTTGAGAGGCAGAAGGGATGTTGATCGAGGGGACTATGTCGACCATGTACACAAGCATGGGAGGAATTGACATTCCTAGTTGTCTCTCATGATCTTTGATATTCATCCCTTGTACAATGTTAGGATTGTTTGGAGGAGCACATGCTTCAATTAGACTACAGAGACTAGCCAAGAGTTCTATTCCTATTTGATCTTTTCCAACCATATATTTTATTTCATTGATAACCCTTCAGTGGCCCTAGACATCTTCGGGTCCTTTTCCAAGTGATTCTACAAGTCACCTAGTCCCTTGCTAATGGTAGAAATATAGTTAGAAGGAATGTAAACAACCTCGTACTCATCTACTGATGACATTGTAGTAGATGCAGGAAGAGTGGGGACATGGTCAATCTCATTGGAGATCCCTACCTTGCCCCTCAACAACTACTCATGTTCAACAAGAGCAATGATAGATCCAACAAAAGGGCCTATAGACAAACTAGTAGTTACTTTCATCTTCTCCATCGGAAGGTGTCACAAACTTCTCCTAACAATATACCCAGAGGTTGTAGATTGGGTTGTGATTTTCATAAACCTTCACAACACTCAGGGGCACAATGATTGCAAGGTACAAGGGAAAATCCACAACACCAATGAAGGAGCAAATGTTGGTTCATGTCGAGTTCACCAAAAATGTAAGAGAGGGGGACCAACCATGTCAAGGCCCCAGGTCATGGAGAGCTAAGAGCGCAGGGCTTCCCTAACTTACCTTACTCTAAAGGGATGTTTCAGAAATAAGGGACAAGAATGATGAGGACTATAAAGTACTTCAATCACCCTTTAGGCCAGAACTTTAGTTTGGGCTAGGTGAGCTGGTTTTTTGGAGTCGGTACTATGCCTTAGACAACTCTCTGTCTAAGGATGACAACACAATTTTGGGATGTTAGTGTAGCGTGCTGGTGTCTCTCGAACATGTTGGTGTTCGTATAGCTATAAAATAGTGAACACAGTAAAACTATCAAAAAGACCTACTGACAGTCTAGCTAGTTCAATCTAGATGGTAAAAATAGAATCATAAAGTATATGAAATAGATACTGAAATGATAAAGTAAATAAATAATAATGAGAGTGATGAAGATAATCTCACAAAAGCACCTATTCGCCAACTAGCTCCAAATGCACGTCCACCTATATAGAAGAAAGAGGGGAAATTTGTTGGGGCTATATAGGGATCTACCTCAGTTAGACCCTTGTTTTGTTGTTTCCACCTCTAGGGATAGGTAGATAGCAATGATAGAGAAATATGTAATAAAGAAGTAAAGAAGGAAGGAATGCAAATAACACTACAAAATAGTAAAGAGATACTCAACCAAATCATACAGGAGAGAAGGGAAATTTTTACCACCTCTACCACGAGCTCACTAGCCATTGAAGGAGAAAGAAGGCTTGAACAATCACCACAACATCGACTGTGATGAAGGAAGGCCTCACAAAACCTCAAGCCCATGTTGCAATGACTTGCTTCACACTTGCTTTATGGAGTTGATAGAGTGTTGTTGCTACCGTAATGGAGTGTTGAAGTGTCGTTGAGAGTGAAGTGAAGGCTGAGAATGCCAAAAAAGTGACTGTGAAGAAGATGAAATGAATGAAGAGTGTTTTTCAAGGTGGGATGAGAGAATCTACCATTTTCGGTGTTAGTTGGTCAAAGAGGGATGTTACAAGTCATTTCCAATAGGAAGTCTAATGCTTCTACCAATTTTAGATGCAAGAATCCATTAGGGACATAAGTGTGTTGTGTGTGCATCCATGACAAATATTCTTCTACCAACACAAAGGAAAACTTCCAAGTGGAAGGAAGTCAACTAACTGATGTGGAATTTCATCTTCAGATTTGGTTTTCTAAGGTGAGGATGTACGAAACAGGAATTTGCACTAGGGGTGCAAATTCGCTCCTATACAATACTATGTATTTATATGCAATTCTTTTGATTTCTTGAGAATTATAAATCGATAGTCAACAATTAAAATTTGAATTTCAAATAATAACTTATAGACACCAACATATTTAAATTTTGAGCCAAAATAGGTAGTCTAGGGTGCCATGTGCCCAATATTGGATTCTTTGTTTTTCGGGAGCCAAAGTGTCAGGGGTAAAATATTAAATGCTTATTTTGATTTCCCATTATTCGTTTTCGATAAATGTTTTAAAATAGGCAATTAAAAGCATAATTAGGAATTAAATACGTAGTCAAGGCCAAGCACATAGGGGGGAGTAAAACCTAGTGTGAAATTGTCAAGGGTGATAATTTATGACACTATAATACTATATTAATTTTGGAACTATTGAATGGAAAAAGAATTGAGCTATGCTAGCTAATTTATTGATCAACGAACTACTTAATTTTGACCATAGGTTCAATACTTGAAATAAAGTAAGAGTAATCAACAGTTGATCTATAAAAAACGTTTTTCACTTCTTTCTACCAAAGCATGTTTTTCATTATTTTTAGGTCCCTCTTCTTCCTTTTGTTTGTACGACCTACTATCTTATTGTGCATTTTGATATCAATGTTCTCTTTTATTCGTCCTCCCCTTAAGTTATTTCATCATCCTACAATATATCCCATGAACTATATATCCATTTTTCTACCTCTTCTTTTTAATTTTTACTTGTTGGTTAATAGATCCCAATAACTCTATCCCACCCATTTTTTTATCTCGTTATCTTTATGTAGTTTCCTCATATAAGTTATTCATCTAATCTTCCACAGACTATTGAAATCAGGAAAACCTATTTAAAAAATAATAAATGATATTCAATTTAGAAAAACAAACTAAGAACCAAAATTATATTAAAAGAACCATACTTATAATTACTTTAAAATACAAAATGACTTAAATGCTAATAAAACTGTTAAAAAAACTGATGTCTGTTCATAAAATGTAATTATCAAAACTGTATTAACTTATGCACTAAAAGATCAAAATTAACTAGAAAAGGCATAGCGAATTCTTGTCCACTAGTATTCGGTAAATATAACTATCATGTCTCTATCGGACCGTGCAATGCAGAGCTTTTCAAGCAATACACCAGATTCTACAAATTGATAGCTGCCTAAGAAAAAACCTTTCCTGGATATCCATTTAGGAATTCCGTTTCGAGTACGTGATTTTAAGCTTTATTTTCAACACAAGTGACGACTTTTTGTTCGAATGATGTTTCTAATAGAGAATAATAGTGAAAAACACTTGTATATTACTGACGTCAATGAGAGGTACAAAGGTATATTACCGAAGTCGTGCAAGAGATAGAATGTTAAAACCTGAATTGAAAGCCGGGTCATAGTTTGTAACGCGGCTAGATCTGTGCTTCCGTAATCTAAAACGAGTGGCTTCTGGAATTTACGGTTCGTCGTACGTAGTAAGTAGAACTATTTGATGGCTTTTGGCATGGCCTTCCGACTTTCACGGACTTACTGTTCATATATATATAAAATGATAATACAAAAAAATTGTATGGATTTGAAGAATTTCACATTAGATGTTACATGAAGTTAACCACACACTTCAATCATTTAAGCTTGCTGACAAACTCTAGTTGCATCTTCCAAACTGATGTATCAAGGGATCTCATTGGGAGGCTAAAACTCTATAGTATGGGGTGTATTAGTAAGAAAATCTTAATTCTTGATCACCTACAATACTTGAACTTGCATCTAGTATTGAATATCCATCTGCTTAACAAATCATTTAATAGTATTATTTAATCAAGATGAACTCAACAGCCTTTAGATGTTGAACATAATGAAAACTACTCGGCATCCTCAAGATACAAATCACTTCTTTTTTAGAGTGGCATAAGATAGAGCAATATGGAGGGCAGTTAAGGGTATACCACCCTCAATATAATTGTGTTCAATTTTTATATTGAAGATATGATAGGACACATAATTTTGAAGAAATGTCAAATGGTTAGAGCACAATTCTACAAGAAAATTATACCACCTTCACATAATTGTGTTCACCTTTTTATAATTCATCAAGACATGATAGGACACACATTTTGACTTAAATGTCAAATGGTTAGAGCACAATTCTACAAGAATGTGACATGATTATCAAATGGTGTTCTTCAAATATTTGGAAAGGTCAAGGCTCACAGAAACCCTTATATGAGCATGATTAGAGTAGATATTATACCCTATGTGTAAATAAAATTAGAAAAATAAATTGTCAATTAATCAAGGAAAACTATAAAGGTTAAACCAAAGCAAGGTGAGGAAGAAAATATAACCATAAAAATTAAGTTTTTTTGTCTAGGATTTGTAGTAGAATACATATTATTTTCTTTAGGGTGGAAATCCTCATAACAAACTCTTAAGTAATAAAGACCGATGACTCACAATAAGTTTGATAATAATGTCTTAGCTAATTGCTAATGAAGAACTATGGGATCATAGGTGTTGGGGCCCTAGCTCGGTTGGTTAAATCTTTCCTATTGTAGGAGGTTGGTCATGAGGTCTAGTCTACCCCACCCCCGTGGTACCGAAGGGAATGTCCCGCTAGCGCCGACGGTCACATTAAAAAATTTAATAGGTGTACTATAGTTTATAGGGGGTCATGCTACCCAATTCCTCCAGTCTAAAAAAAAAAAAGAACTATGGGATCATGATTACTAGGATCATGAAACATAAAGTTAAAACCCTTAGTGTCATTTGAAATATATCAATCAATGTAACATTAAGAGTCTCTTAGAAATTTTGTTTTAACTACTCAATTTATGAGCCCACAATAGTGTGTCCCACTCTCTATCAAAGTGAGGCATTCAAATTAATATTTTGCACCAAATTTTCAATTAATGACACTTTTAGAAACTAAACCATTATGATTTTGAATATAATGTGAAGTAGGGTTTTCTAATATTTTGTTTGTATATTATAAATTATATTCTTTTTCTAATTAAGAAATAGTTTGAGTTTCTTTATTCTACTTTTAATGACTTATTTTTATAATTAATAGTATTATTAAAAAGTGGTGTTACTTTGGTAAAGAATAAGTTTATTTGTATAAAGAATAAAATTATTAAAAAATTAACATATAATTTAACAAGTATATCTAGTACATAGATATATTTTCATGATTTTTTATTCCATCTTTTCTTTAAAACTTTTTAAAGTGAGACTAACTATAATTCAAATATAGGTTAATTCCATTCAAATATAGGTTAATTCCATAATACATAATTTTCTTTGTATTCATCAAAACTATATTCTTTTTGATAAAATAAGGACATCAATGCCTAGTGCACACATATATTTCAGATTTTTATTTTATTTTTCATGTGTGAATTAAAGACCTCAAATTTTGATGAAGAAACTACATTTAGAAGAAATAGAAAGTAGATTTAACATATTCATTTGTTTTGGAAATATTATAATTAGGGATACATATTTACAAAATAGATCTCTTAAATGAAGTTATTTTATCCACCAAAAAAATGAAATAATTTTTTTTTTTGGTTAGTATTTTGATAGGTGTGGAGGAGACTCCTTTGAGGGTTTGATTTAAGACTAGGGTGCTTTTATCCAAAGGGTTTTGATCTAATAGGGTTTGATCTAACCATGTTCAATTAATACCCTTCAAATCAATCTTCACATAACTTAAATTATTAATTTTTAAAAACCATGTGACTTAAAGGAAAAATTAAGATGTCCCACTTTGTGACTTATATTATAGTTTAGGAAAATCCTCTTTCCTAAAATATAGTAAATACAAATGTAACAAATGGATGGCTGAAGAAAACTTAAGTGCATACAATTTTAACTATTATAATAACTATGTTTGATGACCAATCTCATTACAAAACTATTATTTCTAATTAGCACCATTTATATCTTAGTAATTTCAATAGTACAATCTAAGACAAAATTCATTGTATTTTCAAAGGACTTGGCCAATTGGTCAATGTATCTTCGTTATTATAATAATTAATTACAAATAAATGAATGAGAAATTGGGCAAGTTGTAATTAGAGGAAATGGTGTTAGAACAATATTGAAATAATTTTATAAACAACTCAATCCATGCTTAGTGTAGCATCATAAATTATCACTCCTAACAATTTCACACTATGTGTTGCCCCTTTAAGTTATGAACCTAATTAAGGTCCCAATTTCAAAAATTATATATTACACTACTTATTTTAAATATGTTCTAAAAATTTGCAACCACAAAACAAATGCTATTATTTATTACATTATGTATGACACTTTAAACTTCCAAAAATAGGGCTGGGACACTACCACCTAGGGCACATATGTCCCCTGACTTTGGATCCAAATTGAAATATGTAAATGTTAGCATTTTATTTTTTGGGAAATTAGAATAAATACCTACAAATACCTAGTTATTGCATCATTTAATAAAGTAAAAATGAACAAGGAAAAATCTAGCATCAATTGAGAATCAAAAGCAAGTATTGTTGTCAAGAGCACTATTCAATAAGTCAAGAGTAGATTTTTAAAGATTTGTTGCAACAATTCAAGATCCAACATCATGTCAAAGTGTATGTGGGTTTATGTGTGTTCGCGTGCTATTTTTTTTGTAATATCCTTAACATCCCTCTGTTAGGCCCAATAGAATTTGAAAAGATATTGGATTTTTTGTCTAACTTGCCAAGAGTAAGGACAATGGAAGAGCAGGTGGGAGATAGACTTAGCTTCATTCTCACAAAAGAAACATTGGTTACCAATATGTAAGCCTTTCTTCTACAAATTATCCAAGGCGAATCATTTTATGATAGATAGTCCACCAAAATAATTTAACCTTGGGGGTGAATTCCTACACCAAATCCATGCCCAATCAAATAGGGGATCCCAAGCATTGGAAATAATATTGTAGCCATTCTTAGTAGAGTAATTCCCATCCTTAGAAGCCACATAGACCAAAGAGTCTAAAAATTTGGAGTCAAATACTTTGAGGTTCTTGACCATGCTAAGAAGCTCTTTAGTAGCTAGACAGAGAGGGGTTGAACCAATTAGGATCAATCTTTCATCTAGGAAAAACAATCGAGGTATCTAGTTAATCAGAAACATTAGACTCCATCCGAGAAAATAGTTGAATCTTCACTATAGAAAAAATCGAATGAAGAACAAGATCCAGAGAGGAAAGCCATTTTTCGTCCCAGAAAGAGACCAAAGTGCTAGATTTGACCTGCCAAGAGGAGCCTAAAGAGAGCAAATTCTTGGATTTTATAAGGTTATTCTAAATGATAGATCTAGAAGGGAGGGTAATGATGTCCATCAGAGAGAGGAAATCCTAAAATTGCATGTACTTATCCTTGAGGATGGATATCCATTCCTCCTAGTTGTTCAGGAGCTTCTAAGAAATTTTTGTTATAAGGGTCATTTTCATCTATCTTATTTTCTCAAGTCTAGGCCTATGTAACATTTCCTAGAGCACATAGTGTCCCAATTCACCAAAGAGAACTGACTCCTCTCTTTGGTCCCTAACCAAAGAAATCTCCACTAAATTAGTTTGAATGAAGCTATTGGAATGGTTTTTGAGAAATTTAAGCCACCCAAATAATTTGATGATTGATAATAAATAACATATATTATTTTAATTTTTGAATTTGAGATAATGTAGTATAAAAGAATGTGCCATTAGAAAGGATGATATTAAAGTTATGATGTAGATACATATCATTTTTGAACATAAAAGTTAACCAACACAAAATGATTGGGGATAGTTTGTTTAGCGAGCATTTATATTAATTTTTATAAAATAGTTTTTTTTTGACAAAATTTTATATTAATTGTTAATCAAAAGACACTTATTTGACCAAATAGTTATAAAAAACTTATGCGATCGACAAGGGTGACCATCAAATTGTAGTCCTTTCTTTGATCAAATTATAATATTATAAAGCGGTTTTTGACAAAGAATATATAGAATAATCTATGTATATTATGTAGCTGTGAACAATCCCAAAGTTAAGAAAAATCATAAATTCTTAAGGAAATCTAATAAAATACTAAACGATTGAAACTAATCATTGAATATGATAGAATCTATGATTGAAATCCCACAAGCCCTCGATGATATTCTGAAGAGAAACTTGTCGCATAGAAATGAGAAATTACACAACAAAATATGTGAAACAATAATGATTATTGATTACTGAATTAATACAATGAAGGATTGAATATCTTTATGTAGACTCATGTGAACTCAATATGAGACCCTAAATGATGGAGTTCTAACTAAGAGATGAGTGAGATAATATAATGCATGAATCAGTTAAGTGGCTTTATCTTGTGTGCAACATAAATAATAAAGCAGATGACTGATTGAAATGCATAATTTATGCAATAACACTCACAATCCGAATTAGATGACCTTTTCCTAAGTTTGCATTAAGTAATGGAGTAAATCTTAATTAATTTACTCGAACACCCCCTTGAATGAAAACTGAGGAGAAGGTAGAATTGATTAAGGAAAATAAAATGAAGATATGAATCCCCCCATAATGAAAGAGCTCCCATGCCAATGATGAACATCTGAAGACAAAATATGATCCACTACCTGCAAACAACATTTCTCCCCTTAGGAAGAAAAGGAACCACTGGTGATTGGAGAAGCCAAACCAATAGAATAGGTGATTTTGGAATCCCAATTTAGATGATGTGTGCTTCTAAAAACTATTCATGTGTCCAAATGTCAAAAATTGATGATGTCGAACCAAGATCCTATGAAGACTAATAGAGAACAAGTTGCAAAGGCACAAAATATGGTGGTCCAATAGTGGTGATGTGGTTGTCAACAAAAAGGAAAGGAGAAAATCCAAGTGGATAAAAACCTATCAATTTATTCAAACTAAAGAATAAAGCTGCAACTGTTGAAGAACTACAAAGATGCCCTTCAGTTGGGATTATGCCATTAGTTATCCAATGCTCAATATTGTCCTGCTAGAAAAAATATTGGATGCACATGAGGATGCGACTTTGGAATATCATGTAGTCAAGAACTTAGAACAAAAGAACACTTTTGGCTGCCGATTGGAGGAATAGTGTGGAGCTTGATAGTTAATTAGCAACTTTTAATATTCTAAGTTTGTTTATTTAGAAGCAAAATGAAAGAAACTTATACTAGATGCTTTAAGTAGAAACCCCCATATGAAACTTTATATAAGTTCAATTTTTACAAAGCTCCTAATTTTCCTAGATCTTTATCATGTGGTGCTCACAAAGCACATACAATGTTTAAAGAAGCAACAAGGAAGAAAGAAAGGAGCATGCAAAAAACTAGGGAAAGAAACATGCATTCATCTAGAAACAAAGGTTTACATCTTCCTCCATTTTTGTGCAAATCTTCACATAAATCTGCTTGATAATTACCAAGGGGCATGCAAGATTCCAACGCATCATCCAAACCAAGCAAGATCATGTCTCCTATAGTCCAAATCGCATCTCCCAATGAGTGAATTGGCCTGAATAGAATATATCACGAGGCCTAAGAGAAATTTGTGTTCGCCGGTGAAGAAATATCTTAGGTGCAACAGAGGAATTTGCACCAAAGCATGCCTGCAATAGAGAAATGATATGCAACCTCCAAAAGGAATAATCAACCCCAAAATTCAGAGATTGACCAGGAAAGAAGTCAAAATGAATGCTTTAATGCACCCCCTCTCTAATGGTTTGAATCAGCCTCTCCCTATTTAATCGGAAAAACGGCATTCTTAAGTTTCCCTTTGATGGTGAATTAGGCTTGCCTTAATAGCTTCGATTTTTTCAATGGTTGAATTGGTCTGGACAGAGAAAACCCGCGCCTTTCTCTTGTCAAACAAATCTCTCTTCAATAGAGATTCTTCACCAATGTAAATGGGGGTCTGTTATGTGAATCCTCTGGTGTGTGCAAATGAAAATCATGTCACGCAGAGATATTGCGAGCCTTCAAAAGGCCGCGGATTTATTTGGTTTGGTTTGGGCGCTACCACAAATGCTCAAGTGAATCGTGACCTCTAGAAAGAAGAGAATCACAACCTTCAGCATATCAATCAATTGGTCTGTAATGAAGGGAAATTTTGCCTAAACTTGGCACGCCTCCTCTGCCTTTCACAGTGGCTTATGGTAAATATTAATTAGTTTACTCCAATAAAATACATAATGCAGCTACATCTCATCATTAAGAACTCCAAATTAATAAAACTAAATTAATCCCAATTTGATATTATTATTATATCACCTCATATAATTTTAACTTATTATAAATTTTTGATATAAATTATTTAACATAAATCTATTATAATGTGTTTTCTTAATCTAAACATGGTACATACATATTTTTAATATGAAAACATTAATAGATAATATAAATATCTTGACTACAATTATGTTTTCCCCTTTTGATCGAATGCACATTTTTAACCTAGCTTAAATTAGGTGTGGCCACAAATGGGGGACCTCATCTTTAACATGAACACACATGACATTCCAAATCCATGAGTAGAATAGCTCAATAAGGGCACATAGCTTATGAGCACACCAGCCCAATGAGGGTGTGAAACACAAAGTCAGAGGCATGAACACCTATCTACAACATTAAGTCTCTTGACATGAATGACAATAGCATCAATGCTAAGGTGGAAATCTTTGAGCACATTGGATGAGAGGAGACACTAAGCCTACAATCATAATGAACCATCAGATGATTAAACCTTAGTGACAACAACAACAATGCAACAACTTAACCATCACATTATGAGATGAACTTCTTAAATACATCTATCTTAATGACATTCAAAAATATTAATTTTAAATTATATTTTAACTTATAATATAAAAGTATATTTAAAATATTTTATTCTTATAAAATATTATTTAAATTTGATTTAGAAATATTTAATATTTATTTTACACCATTTACTTATGAATTGTTTTATATTACTATTTTGAAAAGCATACATATTAATTGTATTTTTTTTTTTGAAGTATATAACGCTAAATCCTTAGTATTATTAGCCAGTAGGCTATATACATTGTGAACGCAGTTTCAACCGAAACCTGTCTCACGCTGTAAACAGGTTCCCGTGGAACCATTTTTTGGATAGTTGTTTACGGATAGGTGTTTTTACAAGTTACTTTGCTCCTCCGTCTCGATCACCACCGCTGTGCTCACCTGTTTCTCTCTCCACGATATCAACTCTACTTTGCATTCCACCTTACCCTCTTCTTCTCTGTTCTTCTTCTTCTTGACAACTGGAACGCTCACTCGTTTTCCTTTGCGAGAGAAAAGGAATGTGCAGGCGGACACACATGCTGCAAGTACAACAATCTCACACTAGCCGGCATGCTGCAAATACAACAATCTCACACTAGTCATGTTGCACTGGATCATAGGTACCAAGTTATTTCTAGCATGCTCACTATTCGTTCATGGATCTCTCTCCAACTTGAACTATTTAAAATTTTCCCATGGACATTTCTGAAGTTTATGGCGGAGTGATCAACAGGTAATATTTTCTTCTGTAGTTTAAGGATTAAGTCTGGTTAAAGATGATATCACATAAAATGAGTTCTTAAAGTGGCTCTTTCTTCACCATTATTCAGGCTAAGTGTTTTACACAAAGTATTTTCAAATTTCAAGAAAACTCCTCTCATTCTAACATAACTTCACATTCACTGAACAAAATTGAAATTGAATATGAATTAGTTGCCTAATCTCATTCTCAGAATTTTCCCACGCTAAACATTTGATTGCAATTAATTATTTTGTGTTTATATACTTTTTTGCTGGGCTTTTACATAGGTTTTAGGTAGTCTTTTTGTATCATATTGTGATGTTGGAAAGAAAAGAGCAGATGCATATATTGCTGTAACAAGTACAACAGCCCAAACAACCAGTAAACAGGGGCCTTCATTCTGTTTCATTTTGTGTGAGTGAACAACGAAAAGAGGCTCTGTGTTTCAGTTTCATATGCTTTTTTATGATATATAAATGTATTGCAATCTGTATATTTTGAAATACTTAGAAATATAATTAATATTAGAGCTTATTCTCTATTTCATCCTTGTTCCCTTTGCACTCTGTTTTAGTTCAAAATACAAAATAATTAACTGATAGGCTACATGGCTACATATAATGTGAGATTTGAGCCTAAAATGCTTGTAAACAACTATTGAGTCATGGGTAAACAAGTTTTAGCTACTGTTAAATGGTAAATCAGCTCTCGTTTAATTATAAAAGTCTTCAAAATATCAAAGCCTCCAAAATCTCACTTATCATTTGAAAGTGAAATAGAACATTTTGTTTCCATTTATAGTGTTTTTTTCCAATTTGATGGCAACTTCCTCTTTCCATTTACATTGCTTTATGTTTTAAATTTGCACACAAATATTTCAAAATTAAATAATACCTAATTTCTTTAAGGATAAAATCTAGATTTGCATAAGTGAAATAAATCTAGATTTGTCAAAGTTTATTTCATTCCATTATTAATCTAGATTTGTTTAAGTGAAAAAGATTTAGATTTGTCAAAGTTTATTTTATTTCATTATTTAAAACTTATTATTAATTGTTTAATCCAATCACATCCAACTAAAACTTGCAGCACATTACATCCATACCCACCCATACACAAACACTACTCTCTAACATATTAACATACATTTAATTTTCTATCAGCGTAATCCTTGAACCTTCTTTAAGTAAAAGTGCTAGTTATAAAACACCTCTCAATACAAATAATAGTGTAGAAGATATAAGGAAGCTAAGAATAAAATAGTAATAACAATGACGCGTGCAAACATTATCACTTTCAAACGTCTTAAAAGAAATCATGAATGCAGGATGCAATTCTTTCAAATCCTTCCATGTAAACATGGGGCTTTTACGTTCAACGTGGCAGGGTATTCTTGTGGGCCCTTCCCCATATAAGCCATTGACAAAATTTCTCAGACAAAGAGTGCTGATTAACGAAAATATTTGTTAAGATGAAGACTAAACTTCAAACTCCTAAATTTTAAGTTACATGTTTCATCATGTGATCGTCTGAAATTTACTAATTTACGTTACTACTTTACATATTTTAGATTAAATGGCCCTCTCCCACCGTCTACGAGTACCTTCTGAGACGAACAAGGGTCATTCGTACTTTGAATTGAATCCTTTCAGTTAAGCATTTATCATGTGAAGCTCTAGGCATAGAAATGCTTTCCGAATTCTCGCGAGAAGTATAGAAATTTCTGTAAAATTTAAGTTGCTTTTTCGGTACAGCCGAGGATGAAGCTATATATAACGACCCCCTGCGCACTTGTTTCTCATAGTTGAGCTTTCACTTATCTTATTTTCATCCCGTGCTTGGCTTGCTTTCTGTGATCCTTTCTCTGTTTCTGACTTGGGCTCGTGGAATTGATTACTGTAGATGAAGTAAACATCAATGAAGATCTTTGGGTTATTCAAATCAAGGAAGGCGTGCAAACACATGGCGAGCAAGAAGACGAAAAGGAAATTTTTGTATTAATTTTTGGTGTGCCCAAAGAGCTGTTGGCAGTGAAGCCAGAAGCATATATTCCAGAGTGTGTTTCCATTGGACCATATCACCACTGGAGATCCCAACTGTAGGAAATTGAGAGATATAAAGTGGCTGCTGCACGAAGATTTCAGAAGACGCTAACCCGTAATAGCATGTTCGAGTCTGTGGTGGAAGAGGTGAAGAAGTACGACTGGGAGATCAGGAACTGCTACCACAAATATCTTTACTGCAATGAGGATACCCATGCGTGGCTTATGGTTCTGGACGCGTCGTTCCTGCTCGAGTGCTTGCAGCTCTACGCCAAACGGCCGGATCGGGCTTTTGCGCAAGTGTCATCCCAGGTGAAGCAACTGGGCAGAGTTTTAGATCCATCTCGTAGAATTGCAACACACAATGCAATTATGAGAGATCTTATGATGCTCGAGAATCAGTTACCTTTGTTCCTCTTGCAAAAGCTGCTGGAAATCCAGTTGGATTCTCAAGATAATGTGGAAGAAAGTCTATGCAGTCTGGTGACTCTAGCCTGTCATGAATGGTCGCCATTTATGTTGAGGATGCAGGATACTTCAAGGTTGCGTATAAAAGAAAGGGGTAATATATTGGAGGTAATCTACTACTCTATTGTCCCTGCAGCAGCAATGGAGGATACCATTTCTATGAAGAATGAGGACGGTAATGTCCCGTTACCGGATTCAACATACTTAATGCGTGCTCTGAAAGCTTTATGGAAGTATCTGTCTTCGTTAAGGATAGGCCTTGTTCAACTTGTTTCGGCACTCCCTGAGCGTATCTTAAAAGGAAGGCCTGCCCTGTAGGTGACACAGTTGTCCACGCGTCTTGTTTCCGCATTTGAAACACTTTCAATCAAGCGCGAGGATGAAAAGGACGAGGAAAAAGATGAGGAGAAAGGCTATTCCTCTATGGATACTCCTACACGTGATGAACTGGCGATTCCCTCCGTCTCCGATTTATACTCAGCAGGAGTATAATTCCTTCCAACTAATAGAGATGTCACCACAATTCCATTTAATTCGATCCGACCTTTGGGTTGGTGTAACAACTAACACCTCTGGAGTGCAAGTTGGTACAGACAGCTATACACACTACACAATGAGTGCTCTTAAAATTAGGAGGGGAAGCTCCCTCATTATGCTAACAAAAGTACTCGAAAAAGGAAAAGTAAACTAAACTATATCCTGTCTTTTCGTCGCAGCTGTAAGAGGCACAAGGTTTAAGAAAAACTCCATACGTTGCAGTTAAGTATTTTCTGGTTTCACAAGACTTAACTACAACACTCAAAACTAAGTAACTTAACTATCAAATCCCCTCAAAAATTCAGAGAATGAAGAAACAGAGCAGGAATGATTATCTGCTTGTCTTAATAAGCTTATTGGAAACAACAATACATGATAAACTGAGTACAAATTCTCAACTTGAAGGCAAGGTGGCACAACTATCAACTCAATCTAAATAAGTTTATTATTCACACACATCACACAATAACAAGGAACAAATTCTCAACTTGAAGGCAAGGTGGCACATTTGTCAGCTCAATCTGAATGAGTTTATTGAACACATAACATAAAGGATAGCCAACTAGGATAATAAATTGCATAGGCGAGACACGCATACAATCTACGATCAAACTAGCCACTATATCTAACTAAAGCAAGAATTCACCATCATAATTGCATGAAACCCAAGTGGCATAACAATTCATCACAATAGTAAATACTCATGAACAAATACATAATAAGCAATATTATAGGCAAGGTAGGCACAACATATATTTCTCTCTCGTGCAAAAGTTATGTACAAATGAGCAAAAGCTCTTATTTATAGACATCAAAAGGTGTAGGGAACCCTAAAATCACCTTGAGTCAACTATAGTCTCGCAATGCATGCAATATTATTGCTAAAACCCTAATAAAGTAAACTATACAGTTAAATGGAAAACTACCATCAGTTAACCGAAAACCCTAATCTAAAAATGGACAATTGTGCAAGCATGCACGTCCTTATTGAAAGCATGTTAACTGGAACACTACCACCAGTTAACATAAACCCTAAATACAACTCCAAGTGAATAAATCTAATCTCAGAATAGACATGCATGAGATAAGACAGCGAGTTAACTTGAAATGATAACACTAAGTTTAACTCCTATGTGTAATGTCTATTCTGAGAGGTGGGAACTGAAGTCTATTGATCGTGATCTCGAGCAACCAATCCCTCAACGAGATTGTTAGCTGCATCACTATCTGGAGCTCTGATACTCTGCCAAAGAATGCTATGCCTACATAGCATGTCCTCACCAGCTATGATATGGGACTAAAGTTCACCTCTGCTCCTGGTTGCCTCATTGAACAATGCTAACATGACTGTAAGCTAATTAATCTTACAAGCAATAGTCTCCCCACTAAAAATAGTATGAATGAGTGTCTGGAACTCTGATTGTACATCAATAAGCTCAACATATGCATCACCCTCAACCTGATACCGACATGGTAAGCGAGATACTAAAGTCCTCACAAACCAGAGCACACTAGTAACGTGCTCTCTACTCTCAGCCGACTCTGATGCCATAGTCTCTTCTATCTTTTCCTTGAAAACCAACTGTGTTTCCCAATAGTAGATAGCTTCTTTATCCTCTGCATCTGTGGCTGATTCATATGCCATACTCAGGTGAGCAATCATAATCTTGTCCTAGGGTCTATTAATCACCATGTCTTACTCCTCATCCTGGAGACATAGACAAAGCTCTCGTGCATTGTACTACAACTAATATAGCTCTGTAAGCATAGAACAACCTCTAGCAACGAACTCCTCCCATTCGTCCAAATGCTTTCCATATGCAACCAAATGATTAAGTTGGCCCTGTTCTGCTGGAGGCTCAAGCATCGGCGAGAGTGTAGCAGTAACATCTGTCCTATGTACAAGGCTAGAAATGTACTGACAAAGCTATATAATTTCAGCCTTGAGGGTTGCCTTGTCTTTTCCGTCCTTCAGCATCCTATCCATGACACTGTCTATAGCAACTTGTAGGAGATCAACCTGAGTCTAGCATGTGCTATGACCAAGGTTGACTGTGATAACCTTGAAATCCTAAGATTCCAACTCGTCCAAGCTCTTCCCCTCTGGAGGTATAACAGTCTTGACAATGATCTCCATATCAATATTCCTCTCCATGTGGACCATGTTCTTGATCCTCTTGCCTGGTGCATCCTAGTAAACCTAATCAAAATCTGAATGATTAAGGACATAGGATGGCTGCCTCCTCTTTCGTCCTAGTTGAGCTTCAATCCAAGACTGGTCTCAGCTAATGCTACTAGAAGGATCTATACTAGCAATAGGAGGTTGTGACAAGAGTGAATATGTAGAAGAACTACTATGAGATGGGGAGTCTAAATCCAATTCAATATGAATTGGGATTGGTGACTGCTCTAGAACTGGTATAGGAACTTGAGGTTGAACCTCAGGCACTGGCAGACTCTCAACTAGCCTCTGAACAGCTCTGTGACAGGCTATGGGATAGGCTCCGTATGTGTATCAGTGGCAAGCGCCTTGCCTTTTGAATTGTTTGGCGCTTGACCTTTGTTGGGAGGGTTACTCCTCTTCTTTTGTTTAGGTTTCAATGAGGAAGGTAGTGAAGGATCCACCACTGGTAGCACTGCTCTAGGCACACTTACCCTCCTAATTTCCTTGCTATCAAGGTAATGTATACTATTCTGAATAGACCTACTTGATCTCTCTTTTACTGTTGCGTATTCCTTGGCATACCAATCAACTGCTGGCAGCGGCTATGTGTCAACCTGCTCTCTAAAAAATTGAGGAAGAAATTCTACCCCATCATTTGATAAACCTCCCACATCTTTTGACAAGAAAACAAAAATCTGTGAGAGAGAGAAGCGGTTGTACCTATGTCTGCGAACCTCGAAGTCATCCATGCAATTTTCCCAATAGTCTTCCATAGAAGGCTTATGATATGCATCACCACCCAGGCGAGTTATGTAATGACTGCAAGGATCATAAGCACGTACCTCAATAAGATACTTGAGATGATACCTGTCTAGCTCCTGTCCTGTAGCTTTGGTATCAACTGTCGTCTTGCACCAATATATTCCAAACTGAAAAGGAAAATTGGTAGCTGGTTAATGCTTATGACGCAAATGACGATGAACATCATGCAATTTCCTTAGGAACTCCATAAAAACTATTCTATCTAAAGGATAGCATCGAAGCATAGCTGGATTTCCTATAAATCCATATACTCGGATATAAGTGTATGTCAGGAACTGAATGAACTAGTCTACCCAACCATCCATTGCTGCTCTAGCAACTGGCAAGATACGATTGTGCAACTCCGAGTCCAAATTTCTCATTGTATAAGTTAGGAAAGCCTCGCGAACATGCTTGAAATGATGTTTAGCCTTAGTGAACTCAAGTTGATCATAGTAATGATAGACTTTCTAAACACTGAGAATGCCCACTATGTTTAATCCTCGGAACTGACCTTGATAAGCAATCAAGTACACGAGATAAGAACAAATTTGAAACTCGTGAGCAACTAGGAAACCAGTGATGTGGATAAAATCACTGATGAAGGATGCCCAGTCATAATGCTCCTACCTAGAGATGATGCGAGCAATGATGTAATACATCCAGGGATGGAAAACATTAGCATGTGAATGACCTGAGACACAATTCAAGAGTATAATTAGAATCGAGTACTCATCCTTGTACTCACCACAACCCACATTGTTTAGCAATCTATTCTTTGCTTGCCTTAACCATCGTTTTTCCATTTTGCTCTGGTAGTTGTCCACATTAGCGATGAATGCATGCTTGCACTGCTCCACAGAAATAACTAGACTATTTGGGTGCTGAGGTATACCAAAAGGCTTGAGATTGCAAATAACTCGTCCATCTACTGACACTATCTTAGAAGTAGCAGAGTTGTAATGCTTAATACAAGACATCACGAACTCAATACAATGAGTGGAGATATGTATGGAAGTGGCCTCCAATAACCCAAACTAATGAATGTTCTGAATAATCGAATCTTTGATTTTGACTGGATCTAGGACTGCTTCTAGTAGCACCTTGTGGAGATTCGTCTCAACTATCCCGATGAAGTCATGAGCAAGGACTGATTTGGTCTTATATTCGAGCTGAGTGTACTGGATTTTGAAAAAATTGCATGTTGACTGTGAACTCGGCTATGCTTTGACAAGATTTCTAGAAAGCTAAAAATAGCCTACTAAGGCTAAAAATAGGCTTTTGAAGAGTTATTTTTGGCAAAAAATATGAGATATGGGTTTTGTCCAGAAAAAGTTTCTATGTCAACCTAGAACATTAGAAATGCGAAAATCTAACTTCTACTCGACCATGCAAACAATTTTTAGTTGAGAAAATTAGAAACTCGAGAACTGATGCTCTAATTCCTGAAAATTCAAGCACATGAATTTGATTCAAGAAAGCTACATAGAAACAATCCAGATGATTAGATTTGCCAAAATCTTCTAACTTCAACAACATGCGAATTGAATTTTGAGAGAATTTTGAGAATAAAAGAGAAGAAAGACATTTTTTCTATGTTCTTCTTATATGCAAATCGCCCCATGTTCTTCAAATTTACTGATAAATGTGAACTTGAACCTACAAAAAGAATTGTTTGATGCAATCGCCACTGGAGACTGATGATAAATTTTCCCAACCTGTGAGAATTCGCCTCTGCTCTAAAGAATTACGAACTTCTTTAAGCTGGATGAATGTTTAATGAGAGGCTCCATAAATAAATAGAGAAAATTCACACATAATGTTGACTGCAAGATTTAAAAACCTCAACTGAAATAGAAAGCTTTTGATTGGACCCCTTCAGTTCAAACTGAGACTGACTTGAAGTCCGGAATAAAAAATAATAATAAAAATATTCATTATGCAATTTGAAAATCCAACACAAAGAGGAGCCAATTTTAGAAAATAGCCCTTTAATACTCAAATATGCAAAAATAAATATTTAATATTATTTTAATCAGTTGACAAACCATGTGAAGCATTTGGATTCACTTGACGAACTTCACTGATTTTGAAAAGTCCTCATTTGTGTTCATAGGCATCCATTTACTCAAGATATTACATTTTTTATTAACTTCCTATTTTGTAGCTGACTACAAAATTACAACTCGCCATCTTCGACACTAATTTCTGATGACCAAGTGATGCTGGAACTGAATAGGTGTATTCATTACAAAGCCTACAGAGCAAGGAATAAATGTCTGTTGGGAGTCATCACTGCAAAATCCATCATTTAACACCTCAAAGAATTAGGCGCCCTTGATTAAATTGATTTTTCAGATGTCAGACTTAGCCATTTCTCCATTCTACCATCTGACGCTCCAAACGGCCATTGACGATGAATAGAGAACCCTACTGACTGGATAACAAGTTCACTATGTGACTAGGATTATTCTGCATCCAATGAATATATGCAAGGCACCTGAAAGTTGCATTAAGGACCCCAAAAGTAAGGGCGCCCCTTGCCTAAAAAGGCTCAAATACCATTTTGAGCAAAGTACAACTCTCAACCATATGCCCTACTTCGAGCTCTAATATCGGGAGTTGTGGTAGCCTGATTTGAGCACCGTCTACCTTTATGCGTAGCCAGAAAGACCTACAAGAGATGTCTTTGGAGGTGACAAAGCAAGAAAAATGCTTCTAAGACCTCAAAAAGAAAGGTGCCTTTCCCAAGATGGAATAAACAACCAAACTTAGCCATTTTCTAAGATTTCTTCATTTTTTAGTATTTTGCAAAGACCTCATGCATATGAGTGTTTGCCAAATCCCGGAGGCTGATGACTGGGCTCATTGGATAGGTGGAGTAATTTCACACAAGTCCCATGAAGACTTCGAGAGAAAACAACTCCATCTGACAGGCCTAAAGGCTAGGTGCCCCTGGCCTAGAGAGGCTATAGTCAATATATAATGTTTCTCCACCCTCTGATTTACGTGCCTAATAGACACATGTAAGGAAGACCACATCTGTAAACTCTATCATCTCAGAGGTCATCTTGAAGGGCACCCCTGAGCTACAGGGGCACAATTTCACCATTTGAGAAATTCTCTATGATATGAACTCTCCCCGTAATCTCATCTTTTGATGTTGACTGCCGGAGCTCTGGGACTCAAATGACTGCATTCGATAACTCGTCGCATAGCCATACCACTCATGAAGAGATCAAATGCATCAACAATCATGAAAAACAAGATCTATCCCCCTTTAAGAAGTGTGCCCTTGAGCTACAAGGGCGCAAAAGTTGAAAAATGACAAGCTTCTACAATCTGTAACCTCTGGAATCCTCAACTTTTGACGTCAATTACCTAAGTTATGAGTCTTTGATAGCGTCATAGGATAGCACATCAGATAACTGGGGTAATTCTGAAGAGATTGACTATGTCCATGAGCATATGCCACAAAATTTGGGCCTTCAAAAAGAAGGGCGCCCCAGGGCTACAGGGGCACAATTTTTCTTTTTCCTGAGAAATCTTCATAAATTGACCATTGAAATCTTCATCTTAGCCACTGACATGACCATAAAAAGGTATAATTGTCATCGTGAAATGATTCTCCATTGTGAAATACCTCATTCTAAGTCCCCATTTCAGGTTTTGATCAACAAATACTACTTTTGACTGACACAAAACTGACCAAACTCCATGCTTGATATTGCCCAAAAAATGTATTTGACATCATTTTAGTAAGGTGTAGAATATTTTAAGCAAAATGCCTTGATGAAGCAAAAAATTTGGTTTGGGTACAACATTAGGCTCCATCTGGTGACCATGTCAAATACCTATGGCATAGGAGTTTAACCTAAGAATTTCAGTGTTACGTAGACTAGTGATTTACGATTGGGCATTGGAGTCAAGACTTTTCCCTAATCACCTAAAGACATTGAAGTTTCCTAAAACCTTAACCTAAAAATCACCTAAAACACGACAAAACATCATAGAATAGGGAAACACAAAACAACATAACAATAAAGCATAAAAACTATTTACATAATATTTACAGTATTACTCCTCCCTCGAAGGGTTGAAATGCTTATGATACTGCCCGCTATAAGAAAGTGGGAAGAGCCTTCCATCCTAATTCGAGAGAATATATGTGTTCTCTCTTGCAGATTCATGAATCTGGAAGGGCCCTAACCAAAAGGAATCAAATTTTCCATGCATTCCTTTTGGATCATGCCTTTTGTCCCACAAAAGGACTTGATCTCCAACTTTAAAGTCTCTATGACGAGCCTTCTTGTCAAATATCCTCTTCACTCTTTCCTGGTGCTGAGTGATTTTATCAACAAGGTTTGTCCTCTCCTCTCGAAGCTTCATCAGGAGCAGCATTCGCTTCTAATTAGGATCATTGAATTCTTCATCTTCCACTGCAGATGCTAGCTATAAAGCATACAACTCCAAAGTAATGGGTAGAATAGCTTCTGTACCATACAAAAGAATGAAAGGCGAGGTGCCAGAAGCTCTTTTAGGAGTTATACGATCAACCCAAAGAGCATCATATAACTTGGTATGCCAAGCTCACTGATTTGACTCAACTAGCTTGCGTATAATTGTGACAATGTTCTTATTGGATGGTTCGGCCTATCCATTACCCTGAGGGTAATAATCTGATGAATGTGACAACATGATGCCATGATAAAAAAAAAAAACTTAAAATCTCCTTTGATTAGAAGCATGTTGCATTATCACCCACAATTTTCTAATGAATTCCAAAGCGAGAAATGATATTCTTGTTTAAAAAATTACAAACCACTTTGGATGTAGCTCGTTTAGTATTAACTGCCTCAATCCACTTTGTAAAATAATCTATTGTTGTAAGGACATAAACATGCCCCTTGCTAGAACTTAGATTGATTGGACCCACAAAATCAATACCCCATTGCTGAAATGGAGCATCAATGATCACTAGACTGAGTGGGAGAGATGCCAATTTGACTTTACCAGTAAACTGCTGACATAACTGACACTTGTATACCCATTCATATGCATCACGAAACATAGTAGGCCAATAGTACTGTGCCCATAAAATATTGAATGCAATGACCCTTGATGAAAAGTGTCCGCATGCTTGACTGTGAAAAGCACCCAACAACTTTTGTTGTTGGTCTCTACCGATGCATAGAAGAAAAATTCCGTCAAGGCCATGCTTGTACAAAACATTGTTAACTAGCGCGAAATTTTGTGCTTTCAATTTCAGTGTTCTTTTCTATTGTTTGTCCATGTGACTTGGACATTATCCGTATGTTGAATAATACCATAGAGGTGTGTACCATTCTTTCACAGAATCAACTAATAGGCCCAAAGGAAGGTCATCTTCAATTTATTGTTTTGGACCAATTGCACCATTGCTTTGGAGTTTACGATCTCCGTCTTCTGCCAATAACCGATAAATACCTTTCTCACGAACAAGTTTGGTTGGTTTAATCTCTAGATCATATTCTTGAACTTTGGCAATCCATTTCCCTCTCTTTGTACCCATCTCCTGTTGAGTGAACACACTTTTGACTGCTAGATCGGTGACATACACTGTTGTACGAGAATTCAAGAGATAAAACTTGAAATTTTTGACAGCTTTGACGACAGTATAAGCATTCTTCTCAATCTAGGAATAACGCATCTCAGCATCTTTAAAATTAGCACTAATAAAAGCAATAGCAGATTCTCCCTCCTCCTTGAGCTTCTATGTCAGAATGGTGGATAGTGAGTGTTTCAACACATAACAGTAAAGGATAAAATCCTTTTGAAAGTTAGGTCGAACCAACATTGGTGCGTTAGCAATAGCTTCCTTTATTTTAGTAAAGGCCTTCTGGCCTTCTTCTATCCATACAAAAATGGATGTCTTCTTCATCATTGTTGAGATCTCCTTAGTCAGCTCTGAGAAATCAGGTATGAACCTTCAGATAAAGTTAAATTTACCAAAAAAGAAGTGCACCTACATTTTTCTTGTAGGAAGAGACATGTTTCTAATTGAATCCACCTGATTTGGATCTATTTTGGTACCTTCTTTGGAAATGATATGGTCAAGTATCTTGCCTTCCGTCACCACAAAGATTGTCTTCTTCAGATTGAAAGATATTTTGTGATACCTACATCTCTCAAACACTTTCACAAGATGTGAAAAGTGATCACTTCATTTATCTAAAAAAATGGTTAAGTCATCAAGATAGATGACTATGATCTTATTCCCAAGACCCCCAAATCCTAAGTCCATGGCTCTCTGAATAGTAGCACCAGCGTTGATAAGGCCGAAAGGCATCCTTTCATAAGTAAACTTTCCCCACGGCATGGTGAATGTTGTCTTGATCTGATCCTCCTCAGCCATTGCAATCTGATTGTAGCTAGAAAAACCATCAAGAAGTGATATCATCTCTGATTTGGTAACTGTCTGCAATGTATGCTCCATGGTAGGTAAGGGATAGTTATCCTTTAAGGACAATTGATTCAAGTCCCTGAAATCAACACAAATTCTGATTTCTTTGTTCTTCTTATGCACAAGAACAATATTTGACACCTAGGTGGAGTGATGAATAGGAAATATTATCCTTGAGTCCACCATTTTTTGAATTTCTACATAGATAGTACAATGAATTTACGGATTGTAATGTCTTTATTTCTGCCTAAAAGGCTTAACATCAGACTTCAGTGGAATTGTTTGAGACAACTCAATAGGTGTGAAGACCTTTAAATCTTTGTATGACCAGGAGAAAACATACTTGTACTACTTGAACAAGGCGATAAACCTCTTAGTTTCTTCAAGAGTACAACATTTTCCAAAATTCACAAGTTGAGGCTTGTCTTCAGTACCTATGTTGACTTGATTATATTCTAATGAAGTATTAACCCCTAACCTTTTCTGATCTTGGATGTAATGATCATGCCTGTCAAAAATATCCTCTAAGGATACAAAACCCTTAGGAATCTCATTTCCCTTCAATTGGATGATTCCAGATTCTGCAGCCTTAGAGTCTTCAGCAATTGACTCTCTGTAAGGAGTTAAACTTCTTTCAAAGAATAATTCTTTGTAGTTATTTCCCATGACTAGAAATTCTTCAATATCCTCATCGTCATTGAAGACTTGCCAGTTGTCTGAATTATCAGGAACAACTAGTCTGTAGATTAGCTCAATAGCAAATGAATTCTGATGAAAGTTAGAGTAGGGCATGAAAAGGGAGGTTGAAACTGCAAGTGCATCAACTTTTCTATTGTTCATTCTCAAAATATATTTGATGTTAAATGGATCAAACCAGTTGATTTTATTCCACACCCTCTACCTGTAGTTTTGAAGATGATTCTTTCTTACGTGAAACTGCTCTCTAACTTGCTTAATGATTAGCTTTGCGTCTCCTTCAACTTGAAGCAGCTTGATCCCCATATCCTTTGCATTTTTGAGACCTAATAAAAGAGCTTCATATTCAACAGTGTTATTAGTGCAATCGAACTGCAACCTATATGCAAAAGGATATAGACGACCTTTAGGAGAGATAATCACTACTCCCGCTCCTGAGCCTAAAGTTGAACAATTGTCATCAAACTGCATCATCCACATCTTCGATTCTTCATTTGACAGTTTTATGGTAAGTACAAAACTTTGACAATCTTCCGCAACTTCTGACACCATAGCATATGTGCCCGGACCCATGTCTTGATACAACACTAGAGCATGCAGGTCCTGGGACCTAACCACTGTGAACTTTGATTTTGTTTCAGGTTCCAGCTTAATAGTGCCTTTCTTCAATGGAATTGTCACGAACGACCAATCCATCTGAATTTCTCCTCCGAGATCTTTGAAGAAACTTCTACTAAGTAACATCCCATAGCTGGTAGGAATATCAGCCACCAAGATGGTCATCATGATCTTTTTCTCTGGACACAATGCTAGCCTTACTTGTGCATCTTTGATTTGACTGACTAACAACACTGGCTTGGACTCAAGTGAATAACACTTTTCTTGAGTAGGGGTGCATGAAAGTCCCAACACATTCATAATTTCCAAGGGCATAACATTGTTAGAAGCTCCACTGTCAATTATACAATTGCTCATCTTGAAACCTCCTATATATAGAGATATATCGAATGGTTTGGGCTTCTCTTATGTAGGAACAAAGGATTGTAGCAATGTCGGCTGAACAATAGTCTTCTTTTTAAGAACTTTCAAGATTCTATCTGGCTACTCTAGATGATCTTGTAAATACTCTAGTTGAGATATTTGTACCTTCATCTTCATCATAGAAGACATGATGTCAAAAATTGCTGAAGATGTATCTAAAGCAGTTGGCAAGATGTTTTCTTGCGAAGGTTTAAGATTAGAAGTAGAAGCTACTTCCTTTGCTTTTGTATTCAAATTCTATTTCTCCTCTTCCTCCTTCTATGCCTTGAAATGCTGAGCACGTGTGAACACATGTGAGGTGATATTTTCATGATTCACTGCAAGATAAAAAAGATGGGATTCTTCTTCTTCATGATTTACGGGTTCTCGATCAAAGTTTCCCGTTGCGGAGTCACCATCAAACTAGTCTATTTTTGAAGAGACGACATTTGAACTGGGAGCAGAATCAGCAAATCCCATGAGCTGATTCATCCTATGATTTTCTAGACAAGTAGCATCGGTATGCTCAACCGAGTCATGGAACATGCAAAAGACTGTGGCCTTCTCAGCTTCATTATTTTGTCTCAGTTCTCCTTGTGAAATATTTGACTTGAAATTATTGTACGACTGCAAGTTATTTCTCATTAGCTTGTACTGTTGTTGTGGTTGAAAATTTGGTGGTGTGGGCAAGTTTGGTTTCCCTCGAGGAGGTGACTGTCTCTTTAGCATTGTCACCTCATTTGCTACCTTTTGTAGCAACGGGTTAGCCAACGCTTGCACGAGTAGCCTGATCGAATCATCTTTCATCTTTCCCATTATAATCATGTTATCTTCAAGCTTAATTGCTTCTTCCTAAAGGTGTTGTAAATCATCTTCTTCGCTTATCTTTAGGAAAAAGGAAATTTTTGACGGCAACGCGTTGATGAAAGAACTCATCAAAATCTCATCATACGGATTCAAAGTATGAGAAAGATGTGTAACAAGGCGATTAAACCTTGCCACGAATTCCCTCATCGGTTTGTGCTTTTCCATCTTTGAATTTGAGAGTTGTGCAAATAGTCTATGACTGTCCTCAACAGGTTTGAATCTTGCCAAGAACTTCTCGCTCATGACGGCCCAACTGGTGATAATTCCTGGTTCAAGATTATTGAACCAACTTGTTGTGTTGTTCTCAAGAGTTTCCACGAAAAGACTATGGCTAAATCCATCACCATGAAATCTCAGGAAAAACTTGCATGAACCTTTGGGTAGTTCAGGATGTCCTGCTAAAGCTAACGGTCCAATATTGTCACCCCAAGGAAAGGGGGCTAGACATCTTGCGTTTCTTCCATTATGACTGTTGTGATTATCATTGTTATTATTATGATCACCTATTTGTGTAGTTGGAATGGGAATCTCTTCAAAA
Organism: Sequoia sempervirens; assembly: GCA_007258455.2. NCBI lineage: Eukaryota > Viridiplantae > Streptophyta > Pinopsida > Cupressales > Cupressaceae > Sequoia > Sequoia sempervirens. The sequence continues at coordinate 643,709,415 of VDFB02193867.1, read as the reverse complement.
AAATTTGATTCAATAAACTGATCAGGAGCCTCTTGGAAAATAGGATCTAGCTGAATGGGAGGATTACCTCTCCTTCTTCTAGTATAAACTCGGTATGCTAGGATGCTTAATTCCATGCGAGAGGTGGAAAAACTAGTCTACCTACTAAAAGATCTAATTTCTCTTCTTCTTTGTCTAGAGTTGTAGTCACATTTCTCCACTGAGTGGTAGATGTATGATTTTCAAAAATAAAAGTGTGCAAGCTATTGATAATATTTGACTATTATGCTTCGATGAAGACTAAATTCGGCTGTATAATAGGCGGAATTAGTGCTGGTTGTTGTACTAGAGCAGTGGGATGCCAAATAGTCATAACCATGCAAGGCCAGGCCTTGGGGAGTTTTCGATGCCTCGTAACCCACGACAGGCGCCAGAAAACTATTGGCGTAACTAAAACCTCTGGAGTGCAAGTTGGTATGGAAAGCTATGCACACTACGCAATGAGTGCTCTTCAAATTAGGAGAGGAAGCTCCCTCGTTGTGCTGACAAATGTACTTGAAAAAGGAAAAGTAAAATAAACTATATCCTATCTTTTTGTCTCGGCTGTAAGAGGCACAAGGTTTAAGAAAAGGTCCATACGTTGCAGCGAATTATTTTTTAGTTTTGCAAGACTTAAATACAACACTCAAAACTGAGTAACTTTACTATCCAATCCCCTCAAGAATTCAGAGCATCAGGAAGTAGAGTGGGAATGATTATCTGATGATAAGCCTAGTACAAACTCACAATGTGAAGGGAAGGTGGCACAACTATTTTCTTGTCTGAATAAGCTTATTTGAAATAACAATACACGATAAACTGAGTATAGATTCTCAACTTGAAGGAAAGATGGCACAACTATAAGCTCAATCTGAATAAGTTTATTATTCACACACATCACATGATAACCAAAAATAGATTCTCAACTTGAAGGCAAGGTGACACATCTAACAGCTCAATCTGAACGAGTTTATTGAACACATAATATAAAGGATAGCCAACTAGGATAAAAAATTACATAGGCGAGACACACATACAATCTATGATCAAACTAGCCACTATATCTAACTAAAGCAAGAATTCACCATCATAATTGCATGAAACCCAAGTGGCATAACAATTCATCACAATATTAAATACTCATGAACAAATACAGAATGAGCAATATTATAAGTAAGGTAGGAACAACATATATTTCTCTCTCGTGCAAAAGTTATGTAAAAATTAGCAAAACCTCTTATTTATAGACATCAAAAGGTGTAGGGAACCCTAAAATCACCTTGAGTCAACTACAGTCTTGCAATGCATTCAAGATTATTGCTAAAACCCTAATAAAGTAAACTATATAGTTAACTAGAAAACTACCATCAGTTAACCAAAAACCCTAATCTAAAAATGGACAATTTTGCAAGCATGTGCATCCTTATGGAAAGCATGTTAACTAGAACACTACCATCATTTAACGTAAACCCTAAATACAACTCCAAGTGAATAAAGCTAATCTCATAATAGACATGCATGAGATAAGACAATGAGTTAACTTGAAAGGATAATACCAAGTTTAACTCCTGTGTGTAATGTCTATTCTGAGAGATGGGAACTGAAGTCTACTGATCATGATCTCGAGAAACCAATCCCTCAACGAGATTGTTAATTGAAGCACAGTCTAGAGGTCTGATGCTCTGCTAAAGAATGTTACCCCGACGTAGCATGTCCTCACCAGCTATGATCTGAGACTGAAGTTCACCTCTGCTCCTAGTTCCCTCATCGAACAACACTGACATGACCATAAGCTGATTAATCTTACAGCCAATGGTCTCCCCACTAAAAATAGTATCAATGAGTGCCTGGAGCTCAAACTATACATCAATAAGCTCGACATACACACCACCCTCAACCTGATATTGGCACGGTAAGTGAGATACTAAAGTCCTCACAAACCAGAGCACACTAGTAACATGCTCTCTACTCTCAGCCAACTCTGATGCCATAGTCTCTTCTATCTTTGCCTTGAAAACCAACTGTGTTTTCGAAGAGTAGATAGCTTCTTTATCCTCTGCATCTATGACTGATTCATATGCCATACTCAGGTGAGAAATCATAAGCTCGTCTCGGGGTCTATTAATCGCCATGTCTTGTTCCTCATCCTGGAGACGCAGATAAAGATCTCATGGAATGTACCGCAATTGATATAGCTCTATAAGCATAGAACGACCTCTAGCAATGAAATCCTCCTTCCATTCCTCTAAATGCTTGCCATATGCAACAAAATGATTAAGCTGGCCCTATTCTGCTAGAGGCTCAAGCATCAACAAGAGTGTGGCAGTAACATTTGACCTGTGTACAAGGCTAGAAATGTACTCATGAAGCTCTTTGATTTTAGCCTTGAGGGCTACCTTGTCTTCTTCATCGTTCATCATTCTATCCCTGGCATTGTCTGTAACAACCTGTAGGAGATTCACCTAAGTCTGGCATGTGCTACGAATAAGGTTGACTGTGATAACCTCAAAATCCTGATATTCCAACTCGTCCAAGCTCTTCCCATATGGAGGTATAACAATCTCGACGATGATCTCCATATCAGTATTCCTCTCCACATGGACCATGTTCTTGATCCTCTTGTCTAGTGCATCTTGGTAGACCTGATCAAAATTTGAATGATTAAAGACATAGGATGGTTGCCTTCTCTTCCTTCCTAGTTGAGCTTCAATCCAAGACTGGTCTCATCTAATGCTACTAGAAGGATTTGTACTAGCAATAGGAGGTTGTAACCAGAGTGAATATGTAGAAGAACTACTGTGAGATGGGGAGTCTAAATCCAATTCAATATGAATTGGGACTGGTGACTGCTCTGGAACTGGTATAGGAATTTGAGGCTGAACCTCAGGCACTGGCGAACTCTAAACTGGCCTCTGAACTGGCTCTATGACAGGTTGTCTAACAGGTTTCATATATTTATCAATCGCAAGCACATTTCCTTTTGAATTGTGTGGTGCTTGACCTTTCTTGGGAGGGTTAATCCTCTTCTTTCGTTTAGGTTTCGATGAGGAAGGTAGCAACACATCCACCACTGGCGGCTCTGCTCTAGGCACACTTACCCTCCTCATCTTCTTACTATCAAGGTAAAGTATACTATTCTGAATAACCCTACTTGACCTCTATTTTACTATTGCATATTCATTGGTGTACCAATCAACTGCTGGTAGTAGCTATGTGTCAATCTGCTCTCTAAAAAATTGAGGAAGAACTTCTCCCTCATCATCTAATAAACCTCCTACATCTTCTCACAAGAAAAATTAAATTTGTGAGAGAGAGAAGTGGTCGTAGCTCCGTCTACGAACCTCAAAGTCATCCACGCATTTTCCCCAATATTCTTCCATAGAAAGCTTATGATATACGCGACCACCCAGGCGAGCTGTGTAATGACCCCAAGGATCATAAGCACGTACCACAACAGGATACTTGAGATGATACTTCTCTAGCTCTTGTCCTGTAGCTTTGGCATCAATTGCCATCTTGCACCAATATATTCCATACTGAAAGGGAAAATTGGCAGTTCGTCTATGCTTGTGACGCAAATGCTGATGAACATCAAGTAACTACCTCAGGAACTCCATAAAAATTGTTCTATCTGAAAGATAGCGCGGAAGCATAGCTAGATTTCCTATAAATCCATTTACTCAGATATAAGTATATGTTGGGAACTGAATGAACCAGTCTGCCTAACCATCAATCATTGCTCTCACAACTGCCGAGATAAGAATATGCAACTCCTGGTCCAAATTTCTCATTGTATAAGTCAAGAAAGCCTCGTGAACATGCTGGAAATGACATTCAACCTTAGTGAACTCAAGTTGATCGTAACAATGATAGACTTTCTAAACATTGAGAATTCCCATGGTGTTTAATCCTCGAAACTGACCCTGATAAGTAATCAAGTACACGAGATAAGAACACATGTGAAAGTCACGAGAAACTAGGAAACCAGTGATCTGCTTGTGGATAACATCACTGATGAAGGATGCCTAGTCATAATGCTCTTTCCCAAAGATGATGCGACCAATGATGTAATACATCTAGGGCTGGAAAAAATTAGCATGTGAATGACCTAAGACACAATTCAAGAGTGTAATTAGAATCGAGTACTCATCCTTGTACTCACCACAACCCACATTATTTAGCAATATGTTCTTTGCTTTATTTAACCATCATTATGCCATTTTTATCTGGCACTTGTCCACATCAACATTGAATGCATGCTCGCACTACTCCATAGAAATAACTAGACTATTTGTGTGTTGAGGTATACCAAAACTTCTTTCAATGTCCAAAGGCTTGAGACTGCAAGTAGCTTGTCCATCTACTAACACTATCTCATGAGTAGCAGAATTGTAATGCTTAATACAAGACATCACAAACTCAATACAATGAGTAGAGGTAGGTATGGAAGGGACCTCCAATAACCCAGACTGTTGAATGTTCTGAATAATTGAATCTTTGATTTTGACCGGATCTAGGACTACTTTTAGTAGCACCTTGTGGAGATTCATCTCAACTGTCCCGATGAAGTCGTGAGTAAGGACTAATTTGGTCCTTTATTCAAGCTAAGTGTACTACATTTATAAAAAAATTCCTTTTGAATGTGAACTCGGATATGTTCTGACAAGATTTCTGGAAAGCTAAAATTAGCCTGGTGAGGCTAAAAATAGCCTTTTGAATAGTTATTTTCGGAGAAAAATCTGAGATATGGATTTTGTCCAGAAAAAGATTCTAATTCAACCCAAAACGTTAGAAATTCAAAAAATTGACTTCTACTCGACCATACAAAGAGTTTTCAGTTGAGAAAATTAGAAACTTGAGAATTGATGCTCTAGAGTTAAAAATTCCTGAAAAATTCAAGGACATGAATTTAATTCGAGGAAACTATATACAAACGATCCAGATGATCAGACTTGCCAAAATTTTCCAACTTCAGGAACATGAAAATTGAATCTTGAGAGAAATTTGAGAATCAAAGAGGAGAAAGATGTTTTTTGTATGTTCTTCTGTGAAAATCATCCCCTGTTCTTCAAATTTGCTGATAAATGTGAACTTGAGCCTGCAAAAAGAATTGTTTGATGCAATCGCCACTGGAGATTGATGATAAATTTTCCCAACCTGTGAGAATTCACCTTTGCTTTGAAGAATTACGAATTTCTTTAAGCTGGATGAATGTTTAATGAGAGGCACCATAAATAAATAGAGAAAATTCGCACCATAATGTTGACTGCAAGATTTAAAAACCTCGACTGAAATAGAAAGCTTCTGATTGGACCCTTTCTATTTGAATTGAGACTGACTTGAAGTCTGGAATAAATAAAAAATAAAAAAAATATTCATCATGCAATTTGAAAATTCAACACAAAGAGGCACCAATTTTAGAAAATCACCCTTTAATGCTCAAATATGCAAAAATAAATATTTAATATTATTTTAATTAGTTGACAAACCATTTGAAGCTTTTGGATTCACACAACGAACTTCACTGATTTCGAAAAGTCCTCATTTGTGTTCATAGGCATCCATTTGCTCAAGATATTACATTTTTTATTAACTTCCTATTTTGTAGCTGACTACAAAATTACAATTGGCCATCTTTGACACTGATTTTTGGGTGACCAGGTGATGCTGGGACTGAATAGGTGTATTCATTACAAAGCCTGCAGAGCAAGGAATAAATATCTATTGGGATTAATCATTGCAAAATCCATCATTTAACACCTCAAAGAATTAGGCGCCCTTGATTAAATTGATTTTCAGATGTCAGACTTAGCCATTTCTCCATTCTACCATATGACGCTTCAAATGGCCACTGATGACGAATGGAGAACCCAGCTGACTAGATAACAGGCTCACTATGTGACTATGAGTATTCCTCATCCAATGAATATACGCAAGGCACCTGGAATTTGCATTAAGGACCCCAAAAGTAAGGGCGCCCTTGGCCTGAAAAGGCTCAAATACCATTTTGACCAAAGTACAACTCTCAACCAGATGCCCTACTTTGACATCTGATATCGGGAGCTATGGTAGCTTGACTCAAGCAGTGTTTGTCTTAATGTGTAGCCAAAAGGACCTATGAGAGATTTCTCTGGAGGTGACGAAGCAAGAAAACTACTTCTAAGACCTCAAAAAGAAAGGCGCCTTTCCCAAGATGGAATAGATTACTAGACTTAGCCATTTTCTGAGCTTTCTTCATTTTTCATTATTTTGCAAAGGCCTCGCGTGTAAGAGTGTTTTCCAAATCTTGGAGAATGATGGTTGGGCTCGTTGGATAGTTGGAGTAATTGCGCACAAGTCCCAGGAAGACTTGGAGAGCGAACAACTCCATCTGACAAACCTAAAGGCTAGGCGCCCTTGGCCTACAAAAGCTATAGTGAATATTTCATGTTTCTCCACCCTGTGATTTACGTTCCTGATAGAATCTCTACCACAATCTTTCAAAATATCAAATTGACAGGCTGGCTTGTGTGTTACGAAATTAGACTAGAGTAGCATAGATGTTAGGAAGACCACATCTGCAAACTCTATCATCTCAGAGGTCATCTTGAAGGGTGCCCCTGAGCTACAGGGGCGCAATTTCACCATTTGAGAAATTTTCTGTGATATGAACTCTCCTTGTAATCTTATCTTCTGACGTTGACTGTCGGAGCTCTGGGATTCGAATGACTGCGTTCGATAGCTCGCTGGATAGGAAAACTAGTCACAAAGATATCAAATGCATCAACAATTAGGAATAATAAGATCTAATGCCCCTTTAAGAAGTATTCCCTTGAGCTATAGGGGCACAAAAGTTGAAAAATGACAAGCTTCTCCAATTTGTAACCTCTGGAATCGTCAACTTCTGATGTTAGTTACCAGAGAGTTATGAGTCTCGGATAGCCTCTTAGAATAGCAATTCAGATAACTAAGGTAATTCTGAAGAGATTGACTGTGTTCATGAGCATATGCCACAAAATCTGGGCCTTCAAAAAGAAGGGCGTCCCTAGGCTATAGGAGAGCAATTTTTCTTTTTCCTGAGAAATCTTCATAAATTGACCACTAAAATCTTTGTCTTAGCCACTGACATGACCATACAAAGGTATAATTGTCATCGTTAAATGCTTCTCCATCGTGAAATACCTCCTTTTGAGTCCCTGTTTCAGGTTCTGATCAACAGATACTACTTTTGACTGCCACAACATTGACCAAACTCCATGCTTGATATTGCCCAAAAACTGTATTTGACATCATTTTAGTAAGGTTTAGACTCTTTTAAGAAAAATTCCTTGATGAAGCAAAAAATTTGGTTTGGGTACAACACACTGCATCTCTTTATCTTCTCGAACTAAGATTAAATTCCAATACCGTAGTAGTTATTAGAAATCTAGTGGCGTTCGAAGGTTTGGCGGCTCTCGGTGCTTTAATCTTCACTCGCTACACCAATTTCATGAATGGCATCATCAATGCAGAGGAAGATGTTCAACTACTGAGAAAGAGCGGGATTATCTACAATCACCTGGAAGATGACGGGAAAGTGGCAAGCTTGTGAAACGGCTTGGGTAAATGCGTCAAATTGGCCCGAGTTAAATATTTGGAAAAAGTGATAGCGGACGTCAACAAGCATTACCACAACAGATGGAGCATTTCTGCGAAGGAGTATGGAAACAAATACATATTTGATTCATGGAAAATCCTCACTATTCTGGCCACGAAGATATTTCTGATTCTTAGATGCTTACAGGATTTTTGTTCCGTATATCACTGTAAGCGTTGGTGGAGTGACCCTTATATTTTGCAGGACTAAGTAGATTGGAAGAATTTTATTTTATATAATCAATTACGGATGTTGACTATCATTTTTTTGTTTGATATATGGACCTACATTTACTTTCGAAGGACAATTTCATTTTTTTGAGGTCGGTTGAACTCAGCTTTTACTTATGCTGCAAGTAATGTGATTTTTTTTGTTGTCTATTGAGTCCAGTACAATAGAACCATTCATAAAATCTTATTTTTTTTTGAATTAGCAGATTGAACTTTGCTTATTTTATGTATGTTGTAATTTTTAAGCATACTATCTGAAATTTTGTGGTGTCTATTGTGTTCAAAAGACTAAAACCACAAATAAAATATCTGTAATTTTTATAAAAAAATATTATTGCTTCGATTCTTTTGGTTGAACTGTATCTTTTGGTATTTTCTCATTTTCAATTATATTAATCTTACTAAACACATCTGAAATTTTGTAGTGTCTATTGAGCCCAATAAAATTGGCTTCATAAGATATTCGTCATGTGGAATGGAAAGAAATAAGAGAATGGTGCAAGTTTTTTTTTTAATTCTATTTTATCTAATAATTTTGTTTTTCAATTGTTCAGTCAAACACATTTTTGGAAGAACCTAACATTTTTTATACTATTGAAATTTATTGAGCTATATTCCTTCAAGAGAGCACATAAATGGAGATAATAAATCATATTTAAAAAAAAAATAGGTGATCAATGTTTAAAGACCAATTTGCTATGATTATCAATGATTAAATAAAACGAAAATAAACCCTAAAGACTACATTCCCTGGACTTATTATCTTTCAACTATTTTATTTTCTTATGAATAGGCATGCAAGACCTCTATAACCAACATTTTCCCAAATTTTCTTGTCATTTATATATGTTTATGCACCATCTTTTATGTGTGTTTCTAGATTTTAGACAATAACAATGAAACCCTATGCTTTTTTTATCCGTGACTTCCAGCTTTACCATGTCTAGTTTGTTGTTTATAATGTATAGTCTAGAATGTGATACAAAGAGAACTTTTGGGAATAGATTTGATTTCTTGTATATATTTATAATAGACATTTTGGCATAGATTTGATTTCTTGCATAAATTTATAATTCCCCTTATTTTAATTCTTTTCCTATTTACAAGCTTTGTTAATTGATGAAGAATCAAGTGATGAAAAACCTTGTATTCTTGAGCAATGCCCAATAATGGTGAATGAGCCACCAAAGAGCTACATTCTCAAAAAATGGGAGGCCATGATCTAGAATGCTTGGGTTGTGGCTACACTAAATTTTTTTAATTTGCTTTATTATTATTTTTAGAAACCCTAGAAATGTAATCTTCCCATCCTTAATTTTCTCTAGTGCCCATTCATATTTTCACTTGTACTAATAAATAGAAATGGAGGAAACTCTTTATATTTTTTTTTTTTCTTCCAAACATTATGGAAGATTAGAGCCAAAGAACTTATAAAAAACATTTTATTCATTAATTGTTTGGGTTTTACTTTGGCACTCAGTGTCATTGGAGAGGTTACTAAGACTAGGGTCTTACAATTCTATGTCTAATTTTTTATTTCTTTATTTTTATTGTGTTTCACTACCCTCATTCCTTTTGATGCCTTTTTTTCACTACAGAGTGAGGGCCTTAGAACCTAGGTGACACGCGCCATGGAAAATAAAGTATCATTCTTATAGAGGAGCTGCTACATTTTGGGTTATAATACATGCTTGAGATGTCTTGATCTACTGGACACCTTCAGTGTAACTTCCAATTAACAATTTTTTATTTTTTATATTTTTTGTTATATATATATGTGGTTATTCAACATAACAATATTAACTATCTTAAGAGACTCTCTATCGCAAATTTAGTGAAAAAGTATTTTCATATTTATAACATTAGTTATAGGAATGGGGCACATAAGCATTTCACTTTACATGTATTATAGTTAAATTGTGATCTTCATTTTAAATATTTGTATCTCATCTTGACATGTCCAATGGTTAACCTTAGCAATTACTATAGATTATGAAACTATATTGTCTCAAACCCATTTCTACTCGAAGTAAAATACTATTATTTACATGGGATCTTAAACACATAACATTAATCTAGTAATGTTTCTTATCTTCCCCTTTTACCTATAACTTATTAAGATGTCAATTTTTTTTCTAACACATATATACTAGGGTATTTTGTATACAAAGCAACTAAGTCTAGTTTTATTTTTTCATAAAGTACTTGTTGGATATTTTTGCAGTGTTCTCGCAGTGTTGTCATTGATGTCAACAAGGAGATTGTGGCACTATGCTTTCTTTAGTGTTGTCATTGATGTCAACCTATATCATACTCTAGTGTGGTGTTGTGCAAGTGTTGTAGATGGAGAGATTGTTGCAATATCTACTGTGCTTGTGATGAGAAGGTATTTGTGATCTTGTTGATGTAGCTGGTTCACTTGGTTTCTATAGAGAAGGGGGATTCACTACTCATGAGATTTCTTCATTCACAAAGCCTCACGGGGTGAACTACCCTAAACTACCTCAAGGAACAACATGAAAGTTTTAGAATCAGAAAGAGCAAGTCACAAAAATTCTCTATGCAAACTGACAAGCTCTCAACCAAAGGATGACAACAAAAAATAAAGATGACAATGCGATGTACTAGCATCCTCAAGGCACATTGGCATCTCATACGAACCAGAAAGCAATTTTATCATAGAAAATGATAAAGTGGCCACTTCTACTCTAGTTGCTAAGAAATATTGGAATGTGAGAAATGAACTATAACAAAATTAAAATAGAGTGAAGTAAAAATAATAGAGATAAGGAGAATAAAGAAACTGCTTATAACCACCCAAGTAATGAAGCCTTCAGCTAGTAGATATCTTCAATACCTATTTATGTAAAATCTAGAGAAAGTGTTGGGGCTGTATAGGGGTTTGCCTCAATAACACCCCCATTTTGGTGTTCCCACCTTCATGGACAACCAAAAATATAGAGTGAGATAAAGTATGCAAGTACGATGTGATAAAAGAAAACCCCGTCGATGAGACCATAAATTGTCTCATATGTTATCAAAGAAAATCATATATTTCTTCCTAATGCATTAGTGTTAAAGTGGATTTGAGTAATGATTGAAAGTTCTTTAGCTTGTTTAAAGTAAAATATAAAGTAAATGTTTGATTTATTTTTAGTAATTAAATGTGATCTAAATTTCCTCTAATATGCCTCCATGAAGTGTTTAAGATGATATAATGCAGATAAATGAGTTATTAAATAACTCATGGGAAGAAGAAGCTTCATAGACACTTGCAATAGAGAGCTTTAGACACTTGAAGTAGTTAACTTCTGAAAGCTTTACAAGGATTTGAAGAAATAATGAGAAGATAGAGAAGACTCTTAGCACACTCCTAAATTCATGAAAAATCATGGAGAATCAATAATTCCAAAATTGATGGGATAAGTACTTGTTTCATGTTGAGTTCAACAATCTCTCACAGTTATTACATTTCATGATTCCTTCTTCCACCAAAGATAACTCAAGTTACCACATACCGCAAATGTTGTTGCATGATTATAGCATGATATTCATATTAATGATCAATTATTTTGGAAAGAAAAGTGAAGAATAATTCCTTCATTCATGTGGAGGTTTGAAGACTTCAAAAAAATCAGGCATTCAGAAATAGTAAAAAATGTAGTCTCAGTAAAATAGCGATATCTCCCTCGTTTCTCAACGAATTTTGAAAATTCAAAATGATTTGGAAACTAGATTTGAAGATATAAAAACTCTTTTGAGAATTTGGTGTGATTCATAGTAGGGAAGGAATAGTAAGTGTCAAAAAATGACTGAGACAAAAGTGGCGTGATGGAGGACAACAACTTCAAGTTTCTTAAGAGTTTTATAAACGACCCCTGGAAAATAGGATCTTGAATCCACATTCTTAGTGGATTGATATAGAATATGAATTCTATAAATAAAATGTAATCATTTGATCAAAAGAAGGAGATTATAAAGGCTTGTTTTAGCCTAAGGAAATAGGATAGATCTAGTTTCATTTACTAGCATTAATGTAATTCCAAATTTTTAGATTAAATTTCAATCCAAGAAAGCTTTTCATTTCCAACAATTGTGAAGTAGTTTAGCATTTTCAATTCATTCAATTTTCCTTAGATTAGGTCCATTTCATGCAAATTTCCTTTCATGCAAATAGGATTTATTTTTGCAAGTAGAGTTGGTTGTCAAATAATTTTTCTAATTTCTCTCTTGCATATAGCCATGGACATTGCCTTGGATTGATAAATTAAATGATGAGGATTACAATGACCCCATCATTTTTTGCGTCGTTTCCTGGGATAGGTGTCAATAGGGAAGAAAGAAAATTAGTTTAGTTTCCTTTTAGATTTGGAAGTTCCTCAAGAAAGATTCATCTCTCAAAACCCCCCCAAAATACTAGCTCTAAAGAAAAATCCCCCTATCTATTTCAAAATATCCTTAGTTGGAGGGCCATCACTCCAAATCCTAGCAAAGGCTATTTCTTTAAGGAAAGAATTGATGAATTATTGTTTGCAAGAGGTGCAAAATACAATTAAAAGATCATATCTTCATTACAAAAGCTTACAAGGAAGAGACATATTTAGAAACCTTCAAAATCCAAAATGGCTACCCAATCAGATTTTTGAAGTCTGAGGAGGGCTTCCCAATTAGAGATTTGAAGAAAAAGGAGTTGTTTCCAGTCATGCATGCAACAGATGAGAAGGAAGGATTACAAGATCTCTCCAATCGATCCATGTATTTGCTAGAATCAGAAGTCATGAAGAAGGTTTCCACTAAAAGGGAATGTGAAGCATTGAATTTCAAAAAAAAATTCATCTTCTTTTCATTCTCTTGTCTCAAAAAATTGAATGCATGGAAACATACTTTGAGAAAGGGAAGATATTTTTTAGAACCAGTTAATGGTTATGTGTAAACTCTCTACATCATTAAGTAGATTAGGTTAGGGTAGAATTTATTTTTGCAAATAAGTTCTTTTCACATGCTATTTCCTCTTCTCTTAGATTGTAAGCATGTAATTTTGTATGCAAGTTTCTAGTCTAAAAACTTGTAGTAGATATTTTGGAATTATGGATGACTGGTTAGTGCAAAAAAATAATGATGAAGCAATCCAAGTTGGTATTCAATGTAAAATATTAGGTTGCAGCTCTCATAAGTTGAAGAAATTCTTTGCATGAAACATGGAGAAAGTGAACTACAACTCATGCATGATGGCTACATGGAAAACTAAGAAAAAATCAGGTATTTACTTTATTATTTTACTCTTATTCAACTTAAATTTCTTTCATTTTACTCAATCCACTCAAACGAAGAAGAATAAAAAACATCTAAAAGCAGTTCTATGATTTAAGGATCAATTTGAACCTATCTAAATCTATTTTGGAACTGTTCTAGAGCTATTTTGGAGCCTTCAAGAGCTTTTAGATGATTAAGGAGCCTTAAGGAGCTCTTAGGAGCACTTTAGGAGCTCTCAGGAGCACTTTAGGAGCTCTCAGGAGCACTTCAGGAGCTTTAAGGAGCTACTGAGAGGAACTACTGAAAAATGATGAATTTTTTAAATTTGAAGGCTCATTATGAGTTGTAGAGGGACCTGCAACACCCATTCAACGAGGAGAACTCATATAAAAAAATGTAGGTGATAAAAGCAATGCCTGCTCAAGCAGGAGAACTTTTATCATGAAGTAAGGATGTAGTAGATAGAGGATATGGAATCCTAGGATGCTTGCAAGCATGAAGTGAAGGAGATAGAGCTCCAAGGTTTAAGGAAACCAAATGGAGACAATAAGAAAAAATAGTGAGAGGACTATGAGAGCCACGAGAGCTACAAAGAGGGAGAGAAAAAGCTTTAGAGTCTTGTAAGAATGTGAAAGTTTGGAGCTATTGAAACAAATAAGGGAGATGTGTAAGCAAGAAAGTAAAGAGGGAAAAGAGAGAACCCAAGATGATAGAATGAAGCTAAAATTTGGAATGAAGCTAGCCCACCAAATGAATTGAAAGGATAGAATTTAAGGAAAGAAAAGAAGCTTATCCAACCATTACAAGGCTTCTCAGGCCATTACCACCAAAAAAAGGCCAAGACAAGTGACAAACAAGCTCAGAGATAGTTTTTTAAGTATTGTAATGCAAGAAGGTATCCCCAAAGATCTCTCACATGAAGGAAACCAAAATCAAAGCACCTTATAGGCCCACATACCTACAAGGATGTGTCTGCCAAAATCTCTCCCATGGAGGAAACCAAAAGAAGTAAGTGCTTTATAGGCCCAAAAACCTATAAGAAGGTATTCCCGAAGATCTCTCACATGAAGGAAACCCAGAGAAGAAAGATCCTTATAGGCTTGTGGACCTACAAGGAGGCATTCCCCAAGACCTCTTTCATGGGGGAAACCCAAAGGAGGAGACTTCGCAGAGTCAAATTGGAAAGAAGCTTTACAACTGCACTTGTAAAATGACATGTTTACCCATAGATAAAGCATGTCCAAACAAAAAGTAGCCATGCGGGAAAATAAACAGACAGTCACACAAACCGTTGACAAGTTGGAAGAGTTTCAAAGGGGTCCATTAGGAACCCTTCAAAAGGAGAGGGGTCCACTCAAGGGATGTGCTATTTGAAAAGCAATGTATAGTTAGGTTGCCCCCAAGCTAGACACCATAGAATTCATTTGAGATAAAAAATTTCAAAGGGAATCCCTTGGGAACCATTGAAGTGAAAGAGGGTCCACTCAATGGATGCTACATTTGAAAGACATGGAAAAGAGAAGGGGGTTCTTAAGAAGGATGCACATCTCCAAAATAAGTTATCACTTCCCCCAACATACAAGCAAGGAGAACCATGTAAGATGTTTAGAACACAGAGGATAAAGGCAAGCCTCGATATCACTTGTCATTTGAACAAGAGGTAGGTGAAACAACAAATGGAAGGATGATGAAACCTGAATCATGAAGATGTTGTATTTTATCCTTTGAGGCCTTGCATTCACTAGTTGAATGGCTAGGAACTCGATGGTATGCATAGAAAGAATGCATTGATTTATCATGTTTGTGGAATTTCTTACATGTAGGAGAAGGAAGAGTAAAAGAATATTATTTGACACTAAATATTATAGACAAATAGGTAAATTGTAAAATAACTATTAGGAAAACACTTAAGAACCACATGAAAATGAAAGACAATTGAAAACAAACATTAAATAAACCTTTTAAATATGGAAAAATATTCAACTTGAGAGATAGAAAAGAGTTTTAAGTTAGGACAAGATCATAGGATGGATTATCACTTGCAATCAATCTAGGAAAACACTTAAGAACCATATGAAAATGTTAGATGATTGATAACTAACATTAAATAAAAATTTTATACATGGAGAAATGTTAAACTCGAGAGATAGGAAAGTGGTTTAAATTAAGAAAAGATCATAGGATGGACTATCAAGAGGACGTATTCTCACTTGAAATTGTTGTAAGAGATAGAAATGACATAATAGAGCATTGATATATACCATTTGTCATTATGATAGGATAATGGTTATTAAATTTTAGATTTTAGGTCAAATTTTATGTGGAAATAAGATAAATTAAGCATTAAGACATTGCATTTACAACAAGGAAAATACAACATCACATAAACCCACTATAGAAATGATAAATGAATATACCTTATTGACATTAAAAATCATGAAATAGCAAACCTTACAAAAAAAAAGAAATCTTCAATATTGTATGTTGATCCACAAATGAAGATCAAAGATCTTGTAATGAAAAATCTCATAGAAGATAAACATTTTAGAGATTAGCTATCATATATTTCACTATAGATTTTAAGGTACATCATTCATTTTAATGATAATGAATAGTCTGTTATGGGATTCTAAAAAAGGAATATCATGAAACATATTTAAACAAGCAATCTATGTAACAATTGGATTGTCAATTGAAGTTCCGAGCAACATTATTTGGTACAAAATATTATAGATAAATAGGGAAATTTTAAAATAGCTATTAGGAAAACACTTAAAAATCACAGGAAAAGGATAGAAGATTGAAAACCCACATTAAATAGAACTTTAAAATATTGAGAATAGAAGAGGTAAACTATGATAATGAACAGTTTCCTTTGTGGAGCTGCAAAAGAGAATATCATAATAAATATTGGTACAACACAAGAAATCTATGAAACAACTGGCTTGTCAATTGAAAATTCAAGCTATATTATTTGGAACTAAATATTATAGACAAAATAGTGAAACTCTAAAAGAACTATTAGAAAAACACTTAAGAATCAGAAAAACACTTAAGAATTAAAGGAAAATGAAAGACGATCAAAAACCAACATTAAATAGAACTTTTAAGTATGGAGAAATATTCAACTTAAGAGACAAAAAAGAGCTACATTATTTGGCACTAAATATTATAGAAAAATAGGGAAATTACAAAAGAACTATTAGGAAAACACTTAAGAACCATAGAAAAATGATAGACGATTGAAAAATAACATTAAATTTATAACTTTTAAATATGGAGGAATATTCAACTCGAGAGACAAAAAAGAGGTCTAAATTAGGTTAAGATGATATGATGGACTATCAAGAGAGCGTATTCTCACTTGCAATCAATACAAGACATAAAAATGACTCAATAGAGGATTGATCTAGACCATTTGTCATTATGATAGGATAATGGTTGTTAAATTTTAGATTTTAGGTCAAATTATATGTGAAATTGAGATAAATTAAGCATTAAGACTTTGCATGTACAACAAGAAAAATACAACATCAAATAAACCTATTATAGAAATGATAAAAGAATAACCTTATTCACACCTTACTGAAAATGAAATCTTCAATATTGTATGTTGATCCTCAAATAAACATCAAAGATCTTGTAATGAAAAATCCCATAGAAGATAAACGTTTTAGAGATTAGATATCATATATTTCACCATAGATTTGAAGGTACATCATAAATTTTAATGCTAATGAATAGTTTGTTATGGGATACTAGAAAAAATAATATCATAAAACATATTGAACCAAGAAATCTATGTAATAGTTGGCTTGTCAATTGGAGATCTGAGCTACATTATTTGGTACTAAATATTATAGAAAAATAGGGAAATTGTAAAAGAGCTATTAGGAAAACACTTAAGAATCATAGGAAAATGATAAATGATCGAAATTCTACATTAAATAAAACTTTAAAATATGGAGAATAGAAGAGGTAAACTATGATAATGAACAGTTTGCTTTGCCGAGCTGAAAAAAAGAATATCATAAAACATATTGATACAACACAAGCAATCTATGTAATAGATAACATTTCAATTCAAAATTCAAGCTACATTATTTGACACTAAATATTATAGAAAAAATAGAGAAAATATAAAAGAACTATTAGAAGCACATTTAAGAATTGCAAGAAAATGACAGATGATCGAAAACCCCAAAATTTTAGAATTTAAAATATTGAAAAAAATTCTTGTTGCAAGAATTGTATACATCCAAAATTGGTTTGAAGAATATTAATTAAATATTCATTATTTAATTAATAAAATCTTTATTTCCTCTACTATATAAATAAATTGAAAAGCTTATTTAGATAGTTCATATTTATTAATTCCTCTTATCTAAACCACTTTCTTCATGATTTAATTAAAATGAACAAGTTTAACTAATTTGTTTTATTTGATTAGTTCTCTCTCATTAAATTTGAATTCTTAAATTCAAATTTTGTCACATTTCTCCATATTCTCCTAACCTCCTTCCACCTCATCTTCCAACTCACCACGTGTCACATGAAAAGAATTATTCCTAATTTCTAAAATGGATATATACTGTCAACAATTTTAACCAACTCAAGGACACATGGCTTCTTCCACTGATTGATTCTTTTCTATAATTGGCAAGATTGCTCTACTAAAGGGGACAATTTCCTTAATTCTCTCTAACCTCCTCATTTCTCACCGTCAATCTCTCCAAACTTAATCCTGATCATCCATTGCTGCCAACTCACTTGATGCCTTGGTGAAATCTATAAATAGAGGCTCATTTACAACTTTTTTCTAAGAGAACATAGCCTACAATTACTTTTCATAATTCATCTAAGCATTTGACAGCTTAATTGTATTTTGATTTAGAATTTAGAATAGTTTAGCAATTAGATTAGAATCATGACTCCTTTAGATGTTTCTTAGTTTGTTTAAATTCAACATTTAGAATCATTTACATATCATCTTAATTAGTTTAATTTTTCTTTGCATCATTTTCATATCATTATATATACAATAACTCATTCATCATGTCATTTCATCATATCATTCGACTGAATCATTAAATTATGTGGGTGTAGACATAGTTTCTGTATTCTAGCTTAGAGGCTACTCATTTCTTAGGTGACCTCCTAGTAATTTAATGCATAATTAAGATCTAAGAGCACAATTACCATGGAAATTTAAGAATACATGAATATGGAATGTATTTAAGGAGTCACTTTATCGAATTCTAGGGGGCCCTTTCCTTTTAAGGTTGGCATGGGTCCTTTTCGATATACCTTGGTCCTCATTCTTGCTTTTATCCTTGTCCTCTTCCAGGTCAACAAACAGCGAGCCCTGTTACAACTTTTCCAACTTTTTAGACATTGCATTGATGATGATGGCATTGTTCCTATCCATTTTATGGTTTTGTTCCACAACAATTTTCATGTTATTTTTTATTTTGACAATTTCAGCTTCTAGAATCTTTTACTTTTCCTCAATGTCACCTTCTCCCATTCCAGTATTGTTCTTTTTCCATTTTCCTTCTTCATTGCTAAGAGCAGATAGCTTCAGTAAGTTCCTTTGACTTTCTATTCATAACCCTATTTCTTTGATTAAGATCATTAATTTCTTGATAAGCCCATTTCAAAACCCTGAAAAATGTCACCAATGCCATTCCTTGCAGAGGTAAGAATATCATCAAACTGAACTTGGTCTAAAATGAGGT
Source organism: Sequoia sempervirens (assembly GCA_007258455.2). NCBI lineage: Eukaryota > Viridiplantae > Streptophyta > Pinopsida > Cupressales > Cupressaceae > Sequoia > Sequoia sempervirens. The sequence continues at coordinate 643,690,561 of VDFB02193867.1, read as the reverse complement.
TAACATTATCCAGGTTGGGGGAGCTAGGAAATCTAGTACCATCAATTCTAAAAGAGGTAGGAGGGGAGGGCACAACACTTATGATAACTTCAGGGTTCTCAACTTTGTCCTCTAGAGAGTCTGCAGAGTAGGAAACCAGCTTATTGACAGGGGAGGCCTTGAGAGTGAGATTCTTTAAGGAGACTGGGCAGTCGGGGTAGGTCTCAAGGTTAACTTTAGCAAACTAGGGTTTTCTAGGCTGGGTTTTCTTACCAGATAGCTCAGAGGATGGGTGGGCTTCAACAATTCTCTCTTGGTACTTGGCCGATTCTCCTAACCTCCACTGTTTGTGTCATAGTCCTTAGACACCATGGAGGTAACAGGTTTGGATAAAGCTGGAAAGCTTTGATAGTGTTCACATATTAACCTAATAAGACTAGGATGAAGAATAGGGTATCTCCTGGGATTTTTCTTGTGGTCTTCAAGGCTATTACTCAATGAAAAAAGAAAATAATGAGGCAGAGAAATCCATACCTTATGGTGGAAGTGGTTAGGAATGGAAAAATGATGACCATAAACTCTGGTGAATCTCTCATCTAGGGCAATATACTCCATTATAATATGAAGCACTTTTCTCCACAATGCCTTGATGGTGTCAATTTTGAAATAGCTATTGGAAATTTTGACCAGTTTCATTTTCTCCTTTTCCTTCTTAGGGAATTTGATTACCACCTCATAAGAAAACCTTCTATCACGATAAAACTTCACACCCTCAATGGACATTCCTCTCACCTCCCCTATAATTTTCTCATCTAGTTTCACCTTTCTCCCAAAGAGGATTATTTCACCATTGTTCCAGTTCTTCTCAAAATAGTCTATGGCCATAGTATCAGGCCCATGAATTTTTTCCAAAAATGGAACTAGACCACCTCTTACAACATGCTTCTAGACCTTATCATTCCTCATGTGCACCTCATAGCTATTTGGCTCAACTCTTTTCCTGTCCCCCCTATTTTTCATTTGCACCTTACTGCAAAATCTACCAGCACTGAGCAACTATTGCAAATTTACGTAGCCATTCGAATGAACTGACAAAGTGTGCCACGTTTTCTTTGTAGATAAGTAATATGATGCAGCCCCATCAAATCTCTTGATTTCGATGTACTTAACACTTTTCCCTTTAATCATTAAATGTATTTTCCTCTTTCCCATGTGTAACATCATAATCTTGTAAGGCCTTGACTTCAGCTCTCAAGTCCCTAAAATTCTACTATGTGTTCAATCCTTGCCTCTTTACCCCTTCATTCCCAAAGTAATCTGCCATGCTGTTAGCTTCCCTGTAGACATGTGAGAATTTTACTTTATCAAACTTGTCTAGAATAGAATTTGCTTCATCAACACAATTCTTTATTGGCCAAGAGGGGGGGTCCTACCTAGGCAATAGTCAATGCATTTGTTGTATGTTATTGTTTAGTTTAATTCCAATATTTTCTTACACACATAAATTGGTGCCCACCATGGGGCCTAGCCCCTATTATTTTGATATTTTATGGAAAGTGTATTTTGTAGGCTCAGACGTGAGTTTTTTGGTGCAACCGTTGATTCCTCCAACACACACGAAAGATTCTCTAGTGCATTCACCAACTGTTCCAACACAATGAAGGATTTCTCCAGTGCATATATGCCATTTTGTGGCACATCAGAGGGTTTCTATAGTGCATTTATAATTTTTTGTAGTGCATTTCATGTTTTCTATGGTGCATTTATTTATTTATGTAGCACATTAACCTTTTTGCACATCAGCTTACTATAATGGTGCTTTGGTTTTTCACTACAAGTTTCTTCCAAGTCTAAAAACTAATGAATGTTTTTATATTGTCCAGGATTTATAAATGTTGTCAAAGACTTTGCTGAAACTCTATAACACTTTCAAAGAAGAATTTATTACAAACTACTAATAAATTTGATGCAGGCGCTACAGTGATTTATTTCCTTTATGGTTAAAATAGGAATCTAGACTAATTAGGAAGGAATCAACACCATGTCTATTGTAGGTATTAAATGGTAGGAATATATTCTCCCCTTAACTGGGTGACCAAAAAGCTAGACCCATTCATTTTCATTATCTATTGTGTGTACTAAATGGTAGGAATATTCTCTCCCCTTAACTAGGTGACCAAAAAGCCAGACCCATTCTTGTTTTTCTATGAATGTGAGTGGAGTATACAATGTGGGTTCTCTATTCATGTGAAATAAATATTGATCGAACTATGAGTATACTTGTTTGATTTTGTTTATCCTAGAGGGCCTACCTTGTGGGAAAAGGTAATCACCCAAGGGAACGACCCAACCAGTAACACGGTAAAGCCAAGCACATTTCCAGCTGGTATATAAGTGTGGGTACTGGAAGAAAGGCTAGTATCACGAGGTTGGTTCTGATGAGAAGGGAAGAAATGGTCTCTCACCGCATGGATCAACCCCCACAAATGGAAAGTCCTTACTAAAACCCTTGTTTTAAATTGGCCAAAAAACTTTATCTATTCTTTGGTGTAGCAATGGTCATTGCAAAGGCATCCACATTCTCATAGTTTTTAGTAGAGATGATCAACCTGCCATGGGAGTTTTATGGGGGCTAGAAGCTTGGTTGACCTAAGAAGTGAGTGCACTATAAGGGGGAGCCTGTGTGGCCAAGCTTTTGAATTCATCTACTAAGAATAAGTGTGGTTGCAGTAAAACCTGCATGCAATCTAAAATAATACAGTCTTTCACAACCATAGGAGTGTACATTGCTTGATTGTGTTTTTCAAAGTGTTTTCAAAACAAACTTCAAATGAAACCTTACACACTAGAAAAGTGCAAAACTATGAATCAGAACACATCACTTGAAACAAACCATTCTCTAACCAAAAAACTAGAAAAATGAAGTAAGCTAGCAATAAATTGTTACATTATCTGGTTCAATGCATTCACTATTTTCTATAGTGCATTCACTACATTTTCCAGTACATATATCATCTATTATAGTGCATTCACTAATTTTTGTAGGGCACTCACTCACTATTATAATGCATTCAAAAATTTTATCAATGCATACACTACTTTCTGTGGCACATTTACTACCTTCTGTAGCACATACACCTAAAAATTTGGTGTATTTGAGCTATTCCACAACGCATACATCTAAAACTTTAGCTCATATGAGCTATTTTGCAGTGCTTATACCTAATTCTGCAATGCATTTGAACCTTTCTCTGGTGCATCCAATCCATGCTGTAGCACATCTACCTTTTAGTGCATACACTGATTGTTACAATGCATTCACCAAAATTCATAACCAGAGAGCTAAATTTGACTTCTATCTGACATTCTGAAACCAGATTTAGAAAAAATTTCCAATTCAAAATCGTTCCTTAGGAACAATAGAGGCTAAACATGTTCTTTATCCAATGATTTCATGAAAGATTAAAATTTGAAAACCAAAGTCCATAGCTCTTAGTCTAAAAGCTCATAAAAAATGTCTCTCAACACTCTACAAATTTAGAGATAGATTTATTTTCAATTTCTATAGGAAAGTTTCAAAGAATAACCCCAACTTGTATTCATTTTACTATTTCCAAAATCCAAGACTTTTCCAAAGATTTAAATATCTCATCTAAGAAGGAAATTTGTTCCCCATTTCACAATTGAAACCAAAATTGTAGAATCTTCTCAAGTTTAGAATTATTCCTTAAGTTCCTTAGATTCTAAACTTGTTAAAATTGACTTCTCTAAGTGAAATCCTTTACCTAAAATTTGATCAAACATCTAAAAGTTCCCAATCATCAAAAACCCAAAATTTGATTATCAAGTTGAGTTTCCCCATCAGGATTTATCATCCTTCATCTCGAAACAATACACTTTACATCAAATTTTATCACCTTGGTTACATCAATAGAATTCATCATTCTATTCAACCTAGGTATTCCTTTGGCACTCTTAAATAATGATAAAAATTTTAGCAAACCTTTGTCACTTGCATGTCGGTTTTAACAAGGTCCCAAAAGTAAAAACTTAAGGATAAATAAATTGAACCTCAAGGTACCATGGGTGAACTAGAAGAAAATACCTTTCACAATATTTCTTAAAATGAAACAAAAGAGATAATAGAGGAGGAAATAGAACAAGCAAACCAAGATCCCAAATTTCATAAATTCCTAGAAAGAATCTTTGAAAAATATGGGGAAAAATACCTTCTAATGTTAGGAAACCAAGGGATCAAATTACCAAGTGATTTTTATGTCAATAAATTGAAAGAAACCCCAAAGAAAACTAAAATTGAAACATCCACTATGGATCAAATGGCTTCCCTAACACATGAAATGCAGAACGTTCAACAACAATTGCAAGGCATGCAAGGAGGGACTCCAAAAAGGTAGTTCTTCCAAGATATTTGTCCCTATCGCTTTAATAGAAGGTTAAACATGATACCATTTCCCCCAAATTGTGACTTACCAAAATATGACAAATACAATAGAAAATTTTACCCCATAGACCATGTGCAAGAATTTTGAACAATGAGTCTTGAATTTTCTCATGAGGACACATATTTGATGAGACCTTTTCCTCACAACTTGGGAGGCCATTGTATGGAATGGTTTTCAAAACTACAACTGGGCATAAAATCCTTTCAAGAACTTGTCAACAAATTCAGCACACAATATTCATATAACATTGCATATGAGATAACCATCAAGGATCTTTGTAATACCAAACAGAAACAAGGATAATCTTTTCTCATATTCTTTCAAAGGTGGAGAAGGTTATTCAGTCGATACACTCGCCCCATACTTGAACAAGAAAAGATGGATATTTTCATTGATAACCTTAATAGTGAAATGAGCTATAGACTACAATTACAATGTCCCCCTAGCTTTGAGAAGATGGTAGAAAATGGTGTTAAAATTGAAGAAGCCTTAGTCAAAAGAGGGGTACTAAAAATTCACAATTAAGGATCAAACAATGCTAGCTCTTCTAACCATCATAACAATGAGAAACCCAAATTTTTGACAAGGAATAAGAATTCCAACGATGGTGCTACTGAAACACATAATGCTAAACCAATCTTTAATCTATTAGGAACCACAACCAAGACTGATCAAAACATCAATCAAGGCACTAATCAAAATTTCAACCCAACCAATAATCAAAATGGCCACAATCAAAGTAACACCACATCCAAACCTCCACCATATCAAACACAATCAAACACAAAAAAAATATTCCTTTGGGTCAATCACATGAATTTGCATCGAGGGAACTTCTTGAAATTAAACTCAAAACACTACTTGGCACTCGAGGCTTTGAACCAAAAGTAAAATCGCCATGGTGGAATGATACCTATTACTGTGAATTTCATCAGTGCAAAGTCCATCAAATAAATAGTTGCATGCAATTGAAATGAAAAATACAAGATTTAATAGATAAAAAGATCATATGAATAGAGGGACTCCAGACAAACACCAATCACAGAGCATTTAAAAATACTTTACCCAATTATGAAAAAGGGGAGTCTTCTACAAAAAACAACAAGGGAATGAATGCAAACTATGTCCATGATACTATCATTAATCATATCACAGTAGTAGAAGATCAAATGAATACCATTGAAACCAATGACCATCAGGACATTATTGCAGCTAATAGTCCAATATTTGACACTCCAATCGAACAAGAACAAGACATCATTATCCTTGAAAATAAAATCAATGACATCAAACTAGATATGGCTGCAAATGATACTCAAATAAATGTCATTAAAACCAATGGGAAACAAGACAACATACCTATAAATGCAAGAATGAGAGCATAATCCAAATATGTCTTAAAAGGAAGTTCATCTAAAACACCCGCTGCCTCATCCAATCAATACAACATAGTGGATCAATTACAAAAGATCCCTACACAAATATCAATAATGGAATTGCTCCAGATTTCACCCGCCCACAAAGAGATTTTTGAAAAAGCCCCTAGTGGACACAACCGTAACAACAAATTTGGAAGTTTGTAAATTCGAAGCCATGGTGGGACATTTGACTATGCCACATTCCCTATCCTTTTAAGAAAATGATGACACTTCTATTTCTCATCCCCACAATATCACTCTTCATCTTGAAGTCCTAATTCACAAACATCATGTCAAATGTGTCCTAATAGATGGAGGAGCCGACCTAAAAATATGTACTTTAAAGCTTGTTCGTGCCTTAGGATTTTTTGAGAATGCAATTGATTCAAAGAAAATGATTACAATAAAAGCATATGATGATGAGGAAAGATCTTCAAAGGGATTGATTGTCTTACCTATTCAAGTAGGACCAATTCAAAAATATGTAATTTGACAAGTCTTAGACAATGATTTGACCTATAACATACTATTCGGTCGCCCATGGATCCATGAAATGCAAGCAATTCTATCAACCTACAATTAATGTTTGAAATTTCCTTGTGGTGGCTAAAAAATCACCATTTTGGCTAATTCAATTAGTCCTCAGTATTGCAATACCCTAAAATCTATCCAAGATGTTTCTGTGCCTCATTATAGAGAAGCTTCCATTTCCATCCATTCCAAAGATTAGAGCCAATCAAGTTCCTCATCCAAACCATTGGTCATCTCCTCAAATCATGAAGGTCAATCCAATTCCATGTACAAACAGTCTGAGAAGAAAGAAGAAGTTGCTTCCTCCACTTCCTCAAATCATGAAGCCTAATTGAATGCCTTTTCAAAACAATTTGATGAAAAATTCCAAGTCAAAGATAAAGGTGTCGGTGAATATTTCATTGAGAGATCACTATGTCTTTAACAATTCTATTCTCGAAAGTCCTATGGGAAACCCTCAACATCAACACAACAAACATCACAACTAGTTACCAAATTTGATGGTTGTTTTATAAAAGAAAGCACTAGGTTTGATGAAACAAAAGACAATGATATTCTAAACTAGCTTTATAATGATGAAGAAGAATCTCAAGCAGTAAGTGCAAATGTACAAACAACACAATATGGAAAAGGTTTCACTATCTTGGAAAAGATGGGATATGAGGGAAAAGTTCTTGTAGGAAAAAGGAAAGAAGTAATTGTAGAACCCATTCAACCACTCTTAATCAATCCAAAAGACAAGACTGGGTTGGGTTATAAAGAGGATACAAAAGAAGAGATGACTCATAAGGTGGTTAAAAGAATCTTGTAGTTACAAGCTAGTGATGATCATAAAACTGATTCTAATGAATATGAGTGGGGTTCCCTATCAAAAAAGTCTTGTCATGAGGACATTGATGTGGTACAAAAGTTGCACCGCTACTCATAGAGGGACAAGGTTTAGGTTCTACACTGCTTCAACTATTATTGCAACACCTTGATGATTCCAACATAGACGATTCAACTCTAAGTGAAACAGATAATTCAAAGGAAAGTTACCTTATAGATCTTGATTTTTGTATTTGAAAAAATAAAATACACCACCATCAAGATTCTTACCATCTCCAACCTTAACCAGTTTGGTGACTTCTTACCCCTAGTACATCTCAAGCTCATAGATTGGGACCTGAAAAATCCATTTGAAATCCCTACATTTTCAATTGATTGTGCCATCATTAACTTCCTTTGTGCCAAAAATCTCGTAACAAATTCAACCAAAGAACATCATAACAAAGCTTCTAAATAGGGGAGTATCAAATCTTCTAGCTACAAAATGAATAATACGAGAAAAGATCTGATGGTGAAAGCCATTCAATGGTAGTATCAAATCCAAAAAAAGTAAAAACAAAGAGTGCATCCAACAGCGAAAATCTCTCTGAGGCGTTGAAGGATGGAAGGCTTGATACTCTCCCAGATTACTTTCAAGAAAGACCAAAGGTTTTGATTGAACCCACCTAGTCTATCAATATCAACAATGAAGAGATAGTAAAGACTATCCATCTAGCAACATCTTTGACATACCAAGAAAAAACTAAGATTTCTCAAAATTTTCAAAGAAAAACAAGTCAAATTTGCTTGGTCATATGCCAATATGCCAGGGCTTGATCCATAACACATCATGCATCATCTCACCTTTCCACCAAGAGTAAAACCAATCAAGAAAAAACTAAGGAAAATGCATCCACATATTTCCCTATTAGTAAAAGCAGAGCTGAAGAAGTTGTTAAATGTAGGATTCATTAGACCCATTGACTATGCTGAGTGGATCTCCAGTATTATGCTAGTCTGAAAGGATGATAATAGAATTTACATTTGCACAAACTTTTGAGATCTCAACAAGGCTTGTCCCAAAGATGATTTTCCTCTACTTAACATAGATGTCATAGTGGATTTGACAGCATGACATTGCATGTTGTCACTTATGGATGGTTTTTCCAGTTATAATCAAGTCAAAATATCTCTAGAGGATCAAGATAAGACAATATGTACATGCCCATGGGGAGCATTCTGTTGGAATGTCATGCCATTTGGATTAAAGAATGAAAAAGCTACTTATTAGTGCACCATGACATTTTTTTTTCATCATATGATGCATACTTTCATGGAAGACTATGTGGAAGATCTATTAGCTAAATCATATACTAGAGAGGGACACTTAGAGATCTTAGAAAAAATCTTCACTAGAATAGAGAAATTCAATGTACAATTGAATCAAAAGAAATGTGTGTTTGGAGTGACTTTAGCCAAACTTCTAGGATACATAGTCTTAGAAAAGGGAATCAAGGTAGATCTACAAAAAGTTAAGGCTATCATGGAAATTCCACGACCTAAAAATATCAGTCAGCTACAATCTGTGCAAGAAAGGTTCCAATCAATCAAAAGATTTATTTCACAACTGGTAGATAGGATCCATCCTTTCACTCACCTACTACACAAAAATCTTTCTTTCTGATAGGATGAGAAATGTGAAGGAGCCTTCAATCAATTGAAACAATACCTAATGAGGTCACCTATATTAGTACTACCATAAAAAGGAAAACCACTCTTACTATATATTGCTACAAATGAGGTATCATTGGGAGCCCTATTAGCACAAGAGGATCCAATAGGAAAAGAAAGGGAAATTTACTACATCAAAGAACACTAAACAGCTATGAGATCAACTATACCTGCATTGAAAATGATTTCTTGGTAGTATTTTTCACCACCCAACAACTTCGGCACTACATGCTAACTCAGACCATCAAGTTAATAGATAAAATAGATCCACAAAAAATACCTCCTTAGCAAAGCTAACCTACCTAGAAGACTAGCCAAGTGGGTTATGATACTCAATGAATTTAACATCCAATATGTGGATAGGATGGAAATAAAAGGACAAGCAATGACTAGTTAGCTGAAGCACCTCTACCAGATGATCGTCCTTTACACATTGAATTTCTAGATATTGATGTCCTTACCTTAGCTGCAAAATAGTGGACATTATACTTTGATGGATCACACACCCAAGATGGATTAGGGGTTGTAATATTATTTGTCACTCCACGAGGACATACCATACCAAAATCATATAGATTGATGTTCCGTTGTACCAATAACATGGAAGAGTATGAAGATTTAATCATCGACATGAAAATAGTTACAGAATGGAAAAATATAGAATTGCAAGTATATGGAGATTCTCGGTTGGTCATTAACCAAGTCAAGGATGATTATCAAATAAAGGATGACAAACTAATTCCCTACAAAAGAATGATTGATGATTTTAAGAAATACTTCATGGATATCAAATTTGAATAGATTTCAAGAGTGGAAAATAAAGTTGTTGATGCCATGGCCACTATTGCTTCCTTGTTACAAATTCTCAAGAAGAAAAGCTATTATGAGTTCTTGGCGGAAAAATTGTTTTACCTTGGCTATGATGATACTGAGTCCCATGCCATTTGTTACCTAGCCGATACCAATGCCTCAATCTATGGGGAAATTTATACCTACCTAAAAGATAACACTCTTCCACCCGACCTGTTTAGAAAAAAAAAAAAAATTCATTCACTGAGCTTCTCGACATACTCTTATCATGGATGTACTATACCGATGAGGTCTTGATGGAACTCTTTTCTGCTATTTAGAACATGATGAATCTGAAATGGATTTATAGGAAGTTCATGAGGGTGTTTGTTGAACACATTCAAGTAGTTAAACCTTAGCCAAGAAAATCCTTCACTTAAGATAATATTGCCCAAGCATGGAGAATAAGTCTTTCCCGTTCATCAAGAAATGTCAAAAATGTTAGATTCATGGCAACCTCATCCATGTACTAGTGCAAGAACTTCATCCTTTTGCATCAACATGGCCCTTTTATTAGTGGGGACTAGATCTTGTTGGTAAAATTCATTCATCTTCATTTAATGGACACAATTTTATCATCACAATTATAGAATATTTCACAAAGTGGATTGAATCCATTCCTATAATCACCATCACAGGAAAGAAAATTTCATCATTTAGTGGTATGTCATCCCGCAATCCATTGTCAGTGATAATGGAAGACTGTTCAAAAATCAAGACATAAAAGAATTGTGTGATAAGTTCAACATTCAACATCACTTCTCTACGCCATATTATCCTCACACTAATGGTCAAGTAGAGGCTTCCCACAAAACTATTTTAAATTTTTTGAAGAAAATAGTCAATGATGTAGGACATGATTGGCACATCCAATTAAACCCTGCTTTGTGGGCATACCACACTAGTATCCACACACCAAACAAAGCCACACCATAAGCTCTGGTATATGGATCTGATGCCATTGTACGCATTAAAGTTGAATTGTCATCACTCAGGGTTTCTTTGAAGGGTATCATCTCTGATGAGAATTATTGGGTATCTAGATTACATGAACTGGAACTATTAGATGAATTACGCCAACATGTAGTGAACCATCTAAAATCCTACCAACAACAGATGTCCAAAAATTACAATCATAAAGTCAAACCCAAAACATTTCAAGTTGGTGACCTGGTATTGAAGGAGAACATACACAACCAACAAGATAGAGAGAAGAAAGGAAAGTTTGAACCGAATTGGTTGGGTCCCTTTGTCATTGTGCCAATCTATGGGTCAAGAGCATACCAACTATCCACTTTAGAAGGATACCTATTTGAGGAGCCCATGAATAGCCTCCATCTGAAGAAATTCTACACATGATTCATCTGCTACATCGGTAAAAGTCCTAAAAAAATCCAAAAACAACAGAAAAAGTCCTAAAAAAATTCAAAAACATTATAAAATGTCTTGAAAAAATGGTCACCTTGGTGAAAACCTAGAAAATAGGAATCTTGGTGATAACAAAAAAATCAAAAAGAGAAAAAATACCAAAAAAAATAAAAATACAAAAAATACAAAAAAATCAAAAAGAGAAAAAATACAAAAAAATCATAAAATCTAAAAAAGTGCAAAAAAAGCAAGTAGTGAAAACTTGGCAATAGACGCTATTTGTGACAAGATGACTTCTTCCTCTTTGGGAATGCAATTTGATCATTGTCTCTTTACTATCATTATCCACATCCTTCGTTTAAGCCTCATGTACATATTCTACTGTGTCAGTTGTGTCTCACTTTGGCTTGTTGATCATTGTACATATCCATAATAAATTGGTTTGTTTTCACTGGGGGAAAAATCCTGAACTCACTGGGGGAAATCCATCTTTGAGCTTACAAAGCAACAAATAAACAACAATATGACAACAAAGTGAAAATAAAATAATAAAATGGGCTAGAACTTTGAACATCAATCAAACTCACCAAAAATAATAATCCAAACCAAAAATAACAAGGTTGATCAAAAAAAAGTTTCATTTGGTGTCGATACTCTGAATCATAGTTTTATCACTTTAACACAAATGTTCAAAACTATTTGCATTGTGATTGTTGTTATCATTTCTCAGGAGCAACTCAAGGATGTCAAGAACTAGAAAAGCTATGATTGAGAATGATATTTTTTCTTTGTTTGCTATCTATGATTTGATCATTACTACTATGTGAATCATTGTGGGATGTGCTCTACAAAGCATCACTAATGACATTCCAGATTCACATAGAAAAATGATTAACTCGTGTCTGTTTATGCAAGGAATGCTCAAGTCGTCTCGGTTTAATTATACCTAGATACTTGTGTTAACTTTCACTATCAAATATCATGAAAGTATTACTTAGGTCATCATGGTTTCATTATACCATCGATGATTATACTCACTTTCATCATATTAAAAGCTCAATGATGATACAAAGCACAATAAATTGATTACTGGGATGAAAACATTGCATTGTTAAAGTTGCATGTTTAGATTGCATTCATACTAGATGTTGTAAATGGTATTTATAGACTTCTCCAATGTTGATGTTATTTCTATCATTAACAGATTGAGTACATTTGACATTACCAAAAATGATCATTTAGAGGGATGAGCATTAGGACATCATTCATAGCATTATCGTATCATTTTATCATATCATTTTAGTCATTAGATCATAAATATATTTGCATTATGAAAATATAAAAAATAAATGCATTACCATATCATTCTATAAAGCATTCATCTTAGTCATTAGATCATATATATGTTTACATCATGAAAATCCAAAAATTTAAATGCATTGATCATATCATTTACATCCATATACATTTAGTCATACATTTTTTAGACACAAAACACCAACATATATAAATTTCCATTCATCCATTTCATACATGCATCCATATATTTATCAGAAAATACAAAATCATAAAGCATCATTAATATCATACATCATAATAGCATGCATCCATAAGAAAATGTAGAATTAATCCACCATTATTTAATCATTCCATTTGTTCATTTCTGCATTAACATTCATCTATCCATTTCATCTATTGCATCATAAATATTTGCATTAGAAAAGCATAAAAACATAGCAATTAACACATTCCATTCACATAATTAGATTCATCATATAGGTCATATAAACATTATTCATAAAAGCATCATAGAATCATTACACATTTTGCATCCATGGCATATCATATCACCATCATAAAACATCACATAGCATATATAATAGGAAATTAAATGCATCCACCATGATCAACACACATAAGCACATAGGTCAACCATCATCATCACTGCATATATCTCAAAAATGATGTCAAGTATACAAGGATATTTGAATATGAAGGAATACATCATCAAAATGGAAAGAAATCATTGAGTATCAGTGTATACATTCCACATCACAATAAAGCATCAAATATCAGAGCTATGTTGTGCTCCCTCCATATGGTGCTGGAATCCCTAGACCTGTACCCCTTGTTGTAATTGATCGACCTGCAACTGGATCTCTTTGATCTCTAGGAAATGGCTATGTGACACCTACACTAATTGTCTGAGACTATGACCTACTAGATTGGGACTGTGCAAAGCTCACTCGTCGCTCGGGAGGAACCAACTCGTGATATCAGTCTCTGTAAAACTGGGCCTCTTATGCAGTATGACAAACCTCCCTAAAATAGTCTACAGATCTAGCACCTATCGCAACCTACTACAATCTCTTAGTGATAGCCTCTATCTGCTCTGCCTGTCGCCTCAGTACATCCTTCTCTATAGTCAATGTAGTAACTTGGCCCTATACCTATACTTGTACTTTTCCCTAACCTTGCATCTAAGCTAGCTACTGTCTGGTAGCATCCTCTTAGTCGTTAGAGTCTGTATTTGTCCTTGGGCCTATAAGAGTTGTGCCTAAACTTGTGCCAACAACTATATCTATGTCTCTATCTATCCCTACACTTGTGTCAACTGGGCCTAAAAGGTTTGAAATTGGGAAAAAATGTTGTGATATGAGACTACGACTGTTGTGAGGGCAATTGTATCTGCACCCGCTACTGCACTACTGCCACTAAGGTTTGTCTCCTACAAAGCACTTTGACATCCAATCTTGGGTGAGCACCACATCCTCCATCTCCACCATCATCACCACAATCATCCCCACTGTCATCACTACCTCCTTCGTCCTCCTCACCTCCACCTCTACCCCTCCTCCATCTGGGTGGTCTATCCTCATCATCCTCTAATGTTGGGATTGGCTCATCAGGTCTCAAAATCCTTGGAAATGGATGCTCAACAAAATACTATGAGTACTCTTCAGTCATATATCCTTCAACAATCCTCAAAATGTAGTCACAAATCACTGGCTATAAATAATGATACTCATCACGTGTTGAATCATAAGATAACATGGGCCCCCACTTAATCACATCCTGTTCCCTCCATGCATACATAGCCAATCCATGAAGCATCCCCTGGACACTACCATACTGTCTGAGCACCCTCCGCAACAAGAATCTCTCAATAATAAATTGTGTTTACCCAATAAGGTATTTGGTAGTCATAAAATAGGGCACCTCCAAATGATCCTCAACCCATTGCTCATAGTCTACATATGGTCACCATGTAACTGAATCTAGATCATCTAGTACCTGTGTCCAATACTCCAATTTTCCCAGCTTATGCTAGACAACTGGGCTTGCATAACCATAAAAATGGGGTCTCCCAAATGGTCAAAATATGTCTATCTCTAGCCGTGTCATCGCAATATGCTCCCAAGCCCACATTTGTAAGAGGGTCACACTTTTGGATAAACTGGATTTTTTGAGGTACACCACCTGGTTCAAATCATGGTATAACTGTGCAAGCATACATGAACCCAAAATGAAACGAGTCCCAAACCAAATCATCTGCTCCAATGTCTGATCCTAACCAACTAATAATCCCTTTTCCCTCTTTTCAAGACATAAGAAGCCACCGAAAAATCCCACAAGCATGGAAGGAAAAGTGGCATATCTCTCAAACATCTCCTGCCAAGGCATCTCATACCCAATAATATGGTCATCATGGAATATCCAGTGTAGAGCATCTATACCTCCCTGCTTAGTGTGATCATAGGTCATGATATCACCTACCATAGGAATCCACAGTATCTTGTAGACATCCTCTGGTGTCACATTCATCTCTCTGGTGGCCAGATGAAAAGTGTTGTGGTCACTATGCCACATCTCTACCAATGTAGTCAACAATCCCCGATTAATCCTAATTTGGAGAATATTAATTAGTGAGGATAATCTACATCACTCAATGATATCTCTATCATCTTGTGATAGATGTGGTATCATCTCCCAAGTCCATGGGAACCTCTCTCGGGACTGATGATTATCTAAATCCATCTCCTATCATTATAAAACATTGTAGTCAACACATCAATCAATCAAATTAAATCAGCAAAGGAATCAAACAACAATCAATCACCCTATTAGTTCTAGCGAGATTTTCATCAAATCTCGTGAACATTTGTTTTGATCCTCGCCTATCATGAGGTTAAAACATCACCATTAGTGCATCTTGCCTATCATGAGATCATTAAAACATCTAATCTATCATAAAAAATAAATCAACGATTGACGCGAGAAAAGATCATCAAAATCAAGGAGAAAACAAAAAAAGAATTAATTATGTCCTAGATGCTCCATAATAGGGCTTCATTGCATTGAAAGGCATATGCACCATCAAATTCGGTCACTGTGCCATAATAGATCTTCAATGCACCATTTCATGGGATGCGCCAGAGATTTCCTCTGATGTGTTGTGCATTCTCTTCAGTGTGCTAGAGAATTACTCTGATGCACTATGCAATTCCTTCAATACACCATTTCTTCAGGATGCCCTATCTAAAACCCTAATGCGCCATTACAAGTTGCCTATGTTCCGAAAGGTTAATGCACTATTATAGTTTATGAATGCACCGCTAAATCTAGTGGATGGGTTAAAAATCTAGGCTATGCATCGTAGAAACATTCATATGCGCCAAAACTTTTCAAAACTCTAAAATCCAAAATTAAAGGCGGGAAAAATTCATTCAAAATTCACAAGAAAGGTCTTGAGATCCATACTGGAGGTCCATATCCTACTGGTCGATTGTGTCACAACACCTACTCGAATCGATGAGTCTTGAATAGAGGATCACAATTTTGACTCAAATGCTCAAGACTGCTCTCTCAATCCACAAATTTTAAAAATTACCAATGCACAAATGAATCCTCTTTTCACTTTTTACCTCTTAATAAGGGTTATTAAATGGGTAATTTTGGTGGGCTATTTTAATTTTTAAAAGGGTCAATTATTTAGAGAAGCTCAATTCTTCCATATCGGGAGATAAATCTCTAGAATATCATCAAATCGAAAAAATTCCATCATCAAAAAAATTTAAAAATCATCAAAAACCTTTTATTATAAAAAATTCCTTGATTTATCTGGGGCATCGTCAAAATTTTAGCAGCACTAGTAAAATTTTCTTTGAAGTAATGCGTAAACACATCACTTGAAAGAGGGGAAAAATGTATACATCCAAAATTGTTCTGGAGAATATTAATTAAATATCGATTATTTAATTAATAAAATCTTTATTTCCTCTTCTATATAAATAAATTGAAAAGCTTATTTATATAGTTCATAATTCCTAATTCCTCTTATCTAAACCACTTTCTTCATGATTTAATTAAAATGAAAAAGTTTAACTAATTTTTTTTATTTATTTAATTTTCTGTCACTAAATTTGAATTTTTAAATTCGAATTTTGTCACATTTCTCCATATTCTCCTAACCTCCTTCCACCTCATCTTCCAACTCACCATGTGTCACATGAAAATAATTATTCCTAATTTCTAAAATGGATATTTACTCTCAACAATTTTAACCAACTCAAGGATACATGGATTATTCCTTCCATTGATTCTTTTCTACACTTGGCAAGATTGTTCTACGAAAGGGGACAATTTCCTTAATTCCCTCTAAGTGCATCCTCATTTCTCACCATCCATCTCTTTAGACTTAATCCCGATTGTCCATTTCTGCCAAATCACCTGATGCCTTGGTGAAATCTATAAATAGAGGCTCATTTAAAACTTTCTCATAAGAAAACATAGCCTACAATTACTCTACATAATTTTTCTTACCATTTGAGAGCTTAATTACTTTTTGATTTAGCATTTAGAATAGTTTATAGCAATTATATTAGAATCATGGCTCCTTTAGATGTTTCTTAGTTTGTTTAAATTCAAAATTTTGAATCATTTCCATATCATCTCCATTATTTTAATTCTTATTTTCATCATTTTCACATCATTTTGTATACAGTAACTCATTCATTATGTCATTTCATCATATCATTCAGCTGAATCATTAAATCATGTAGGTGCAGACATAGTTTCTACATTCTAGCATAGAGGCTACTCGTTTCTTAGGTGACATCCTAGTAATTTAGTGAATAATTAAGATCTAAGAGCACAATTAACATGAACATTTAATAATACAGGAAGATAGAATGTCTTTAAGGAGTCACTTTATCGAATTGTGTTTTGTTAATTTAGATTCCCTTAGTGTAATACATTGCATCTGTTGTGTGTTATTGATTAGTTTAATTATCATATTTTCTTACACACAAGAACAATATAATAATTTGTTATAGGGAGCTTCAAAAAAATGAGGGAAAAAAATATCATGAAGCATATTTATATAAGACTAGAAATCTATGTAATAGTTGGCTTGTCAATTCTAAATTTTAGCTACATTATCTGGCACTAAATATTATAGACGAATAGGGAAATTGTAGAGGAACTATTAGAAAAACATACATACACACACACACACACACAAATATATATATGCGTACACACAGAAACATATATATTTTGCATCTTTGGCATTATATGTTGGAACATAGATTTTTGGCACCCACTTGCTTTCTAACACTTCTAGGGTTTTTCACCTAGAAGGAGAAAGATGGGCCAAAATTCTTATGTTCACATTCAAAGATGAATGTGATATGGATGGAAAATGGATGTAAAATTCCTATATGTAATTTGTGTATGCAAGAAACTAATAATATTGATTGGCTAGTGAATGGAAATTAAAGGAAAACAACTTGCTTGAAAACACATTGTGTAATACAGAATCTCCTAAAAACAAATGGAAAACTGCAACAAAAAAAAACTAGTCTAAAAGTGTGCACTTAGAACCTTGATGAAGACTAAAAATTACATTTAAAATTATCCTAATGTTGTTTTTCAAACCTGGAGGGACTCATTCGCCATTTTGGGCAAATCAATCGGAGTTCTGGTAAACTGAGGCAAAATTTGTTTCTATCAAAAGGGTGTCAAAAAATGCAGAAAACACAAAATTAACCTAGAGTGGGACTCATTCAACACCCATGGTGAATGAGTCCAATTTTAAATTTCTAAATTTTCAAAAGTGGAATCCAGAGTTTTCAATGTGCACTTTGACTTCCTATAGGTGTCCACTTTCGAAACTTTGATTTGTGGGTCTGAAAATGAGTTTTTGTCGATATTTTGGCTTGTTGAATCAAGAGAAGACTTTAACAACCTTGCAACTTGATCTTCAATGATTTCTAATCTTCCAAGAGACCTAAACCTATAAACACACAAGACAAGAGTGAGAGATGATGAATGTTAGGGAATGGGGGTTTGCCTTGGTCAAACCTCTTTTAGGTAATTAAACCAAAATGATGAAAGAATAGAAAGAAACATACAATAATGGAATAGAATACCTTACCATGATGATTGATCTTGAGATTTTGTAGAAAAACATGAAGGATCTTCCATTGAATTTCTTAGGAAGCTAACTTCATAACTTGTAATGTGAAAGCCCTAGTTTGCTTGACTTGATGAATGAATGGTGTGAATGAGTTATGAGATGAAGAGATGAATGACAGATGTAAAATGAGGAGAAAAACACATATTTATACACTCCTGTGCCTTAGTAACCTGTTCATACCTCATCACAGGCCAACATCAAGTGATTTCAAATAAAAACCCAAAAGGAATTTTGAAATATTTTGAATTTGGAGCCAAAGGGATTCATTAACCACCCATGGCGAATGGGTCTCACCTATGACCTGAAAAATGGGTGTCGGTAATTATCTTGTATTTAATGTTATTTTCAGGTTTACATTCAAAAACACACTTAATTAAAGCATAAGAAGGGCATAAAAGGGTCAAATAAAGCATAAGAAAGGTGTAAATAGTGAAGTTGTGCCTAGAAAAGCATGAAATCTTGTGACAAGACTTTACAACACTTCAAAATAGGACTTTTTTAGTGATGAAAACATGATTTTTAGGTCAATTGCAATGAATAGAGTCTAGAAGAGTGTATAAATGTTTTACAAAACTTCACAACACCTTCACAAGACATCAATAAAAGCATTTTATTTAGTTTGCAAAGGTCCAAAACTTAGTGTGGATGCATAAAATGCCTCACAACACTTGAATCAAGGCCTCATTAAGCTCATTTTTATCATGAATTAATCCCATGTCAAGCAAGAGATCCTTTTTTCTCTGGCATATTTATCCCCCACTTTAGTGAGAGGATGAACTTGCATCAAACTCACACTAAAGTAGACATTCAAGAGAGATTCACATGTACAGATGCAAAAGACAAAGAATGACAAAGATCAAAGAGGTGATCAAGGCCCCAGGATCCAAGATCCTAAGTCAAACCAACAAGATACAAAATTATGCAATGGAAAGATATAAAGAAATGAAAGACAAAATGGAAAAGATGTACTCACTCTTGGGGGCCAGAGAACTTTAGTTCATCTATAGGGTGAGAATTCGACAACATACTGACTTTGGGGCCATGAAACTTTTGATCATTTGTAGAGTGAGAAATCTAAAAAGGTGAGGAACATATGCTAGTTGGTATGTACTCACAATCACATAGGTGGCTATGGGGAAAGTTGTGCTGCTAGATGGGCTTCCTGCTTAACCATATCAAGGTTATACCTCCTAATAATTTTAATAAGGAGCCATAAAGGCAAATGATTTTTGAGCTCTATGAGGTAAGCAAAACTTTGTATGCTTGACAATCATAGAAATTGTTAATGTAAAATAGTGTAAGGATTGTTCAAAGGGATTTTTCTTGGTTCGTGCAATGTATCATCTAAGGGAACATCATGCTTAATGTATCCAAGAGAGGATAAGTGCAAGGTCTCATCCTGAACAACATTGTATGTAATGCTTCCAAGAGAGGGAATCAAAAGAAAAAGAAAATCACACAATGAAATGTGAGTGGTGATGTATGCCCTCACTTTAAAGTGGTTGTGAGCACCCATATTGTGAGCAATTGATTTAAAGTAGAAGAAGAGAGAAGACGTCATGAGATATTTACTCAGAAATCGCTATTCCAAGTCATATGTTTCCAATAAGCTATGTCATGAAAAGATAAGTATGCCATATGTGAACCAACTTAAGGACATACAAGGACAAGGCTATTGAACCCCTTGCCCCCACTTAGTGCAGGACAAAGGTGAGCCAAAACAAATGATGAAATGCATGCTAGAGTGAAAATAAATAGAAATTAGAGGAATTAGATGCCTCCACATAGGGAAGCATACCAAACACCTGAAAAATGTTGGATTTTACAACTCAAAGCCAGACATTCATTAGTAGAGTGACCATGAACTCTATGATATGTAGAAAAAGAAGTCTTGGAATAGCATTTCTTGCGAGTTCTTCGGGGGGGTGATCAAGTGATCTTGGAGAAGTCTTGACAAGATACCCTCTTGATCAAGAGGAGAAGGTAGTCTTGTGATGGGAATCAAAGAGAATGCTTCCTTGGATGTCATACCTATGCAAGACTCTTTAGATTGCAAGGTTTTGTTCTCTTCATTCTAGGATGATACAAAATCCAATGAATTCAAATCATGGGCATTTTGTGAGATGACAGTTTTAATATTTTGGGAAGGATGATGTTCAAGGCCATTTATTGTGAAGTATGAGTTAGGGGTGTGTTGTGTGATATGGAATGAAGGTGGGTAAAGGATGAGAGGGTTATTAGGATGTCCTACAGAATATTTATGAGGTCCATTGATCAAAGGGGATCTAATGGTTGCTTGCTTGTACATTTCATACCCTCAAGAGTCTTGTTTTTATGTATCCCTAAGGAAGGACAATCAAGAACTACTTGTTGAGTGAAAGAAGACATGAATATTATTTTCGCATTGTATTACCATGGTATTCTCCCTAGGAGGAGAGTTTTGAGGAGAAAAAAAAGCCACATGTGCTTCAAAATTAAGGCTTTGTTCTTCCACAATAAATTCATTCCCAATAGGGGAATGATCAATGATGGGAGTATGAAGACGGGGATGATAAGGAGAGGGTGTTAGGTGAGGGTCTATTGTCATTAAGGTCACAGTATCTTGTTCCATATTATCTACCCCACTAGGAGAGCTTGCAATGTGTTCATCCATATTTGAGGTTTGTAAAGTAGCTTCATCACAAGTGGAGGTATCAAGAGAAGAACCACTATGGTTTGCAAATAGATCTTCCCATAGGATAGGGATATGAGGGAAGGGAGGATCAAGAGTGCCATGCATCTTACTATGGATATATTCAAACACCAACCTATCCTCTTTACATCGAGGAGGGATATTAGGAGATAAACAAGATTAATTGTCATGAGCAGGGAGACTTGGTAAGGTGATGTTGAGGAACGTGTCTATGATCTCATGTTCATGTTGTGTAAGGTCATCCAAAGGGGAATAAGGAGATGGAAAATAAAGACTTTCAAGGCTTGTAAATTCTTGCACTAAAATTCCTTCATCACTAATAGGAGAGGTATGGGAAGAAGAACAAGTTTGTGTGTTATTATTTTCGACATTTCCATTCTCACCAATGGGTAGTATAAAATTAAGGATTGTATTAATGGATTATGTCTTAAAGTCCTTATTATGGAAGCCAAAAGAAAACTCATAAAAGGGGATATTATGCTTATAAAATCCATGTTTAATCAAATCAAGAGCATATATTTTGAAAGAAAACATGATAAGATGAAAGAAAGTACAATGCAATGCAATTTTTAGTTTCTAATTGTTTGTTTACACAATGCAATTATCTGAAAATGATATGTTAGGAATACAAAAGTGAAATTAAAAAATGAATGAGATGATCTAATGGAAGTGAGATTTAACAAAATGCATGGTACTAAAATGAAACTAAAAAATATAATTAGGTTAAGGCACCAAACAAAAGATGAAACGAAGAGTTCTAAGTTCTATAAAATGCAGTTTTGGGGGTCAAAAGGGACTGATTCGCCCAGGGTGGCGAATGAGTCCCAGTATGGACTTTTTTTTAGAAGTTTCAAAAAAATTTGATGGATTTTGATGCTTTTTGAGTCCTATGAGGCAAAACTTAATGAAAAATATAGAATTTCAAAAAATTGACATGAATTTAGATGCCAACAATGCAAGCAAAATGCACTTTATTATGAATGTAAAATTTGAAACCTAGCAAGCAACTCCTAATGCAAGATTAATGGAAGCTAGATGTATGATGGACTCCAAATTATACAATAAAGTATTTGAAAATGCAGGGTCAGAAAAATGGAACATAGATATTTGGCACCCACTTGCTTTCTAACACTTCCAAGGTTTTTCACCTAGAGGAAGAAATATGGGCTAAAATGCTTATGTTCACATTCAAAGATTAATGTGATATGGATGGAAAAGGGATGTAAAATTCCTAGATGTAATGTTTGAATGCAAGAAACTAATAAGATTAATTGAATAATGAATGGAAACTAAAGGAAGATAACTTACTTGAAAACACAATGTGTAATACAAAATCTCCTACAAACAAATGGAAAATTGCAGTAGAAATGAACCAAACTGAAAGTGTGTATTTGGAACCTTGATGAAGACTAGAAATTACATTTGAAATGTTGATAATGATGTTTTTTAGGCCCGGAGGGACTCATTCACCATTCTGGGTGAATCAGACCCAATTCTAGTAAACTCAGCCAAAATCTATTTCTATTAAGAGGGTGTCATAAAATGCAAAAACCACAAAACTGACCTGAAAGTGAGACTCATTTGACACCCATGGTGAATGAGTTCACTTTTGAATTTTTGAATTTTCAAAAGTGGAGTCCAGAGCTTCCAATTTGCACTTTGACTTCCTACAACTGTCTGCTTTCGAAACTCTGATTTATGGGTCTGAAAATGAGTTTTTGCCGATATTTTGACTTGTTGAATGAAGAGAAGACTTTAAAAACCTTGCAACTTGATCTTCAATATTTGTAAGCCTCCAAGAGACCTAAATATACAAACACAAGACAAGAGGGAGAGATGTTGAATGTTAGGGTATGGGGGTTTGCCTTGGTCAAGCTCCTTTTAGGTAATTAAACCAAATGATGATAGAATAGAATGAAACATGCAATAATGGAATAGATTACCTTGCCATGATGATGGATCTCAAAATTATGTAGCAAAACATGAAGGATATTCCCTTGAATGTCTTAAGAAGCTAACTTGATAACTTGCAATGTGAAAGATGTACCTTGCTTGACTTGATGAATGAATGATGTGAATGAGTTATGAGATTAAGAGATGAATGAGAGATGTAAAATGAGGAGAAAAACACATATTTATACACTCTTGTGCCTTCGTAACCATTCATACCTCATCACAAGTTGACATCAAGTGATTTTTAATAAAATCCTAAAAGTAATTTTGAAATATTTTGAATTTGGAGCCAAGGGGGACTCATTCGCCACCCATGGCGAATGCGTCCCACCTAGGACCTGAAAATGGGTGTCAATAATTATCTTGTATTGAATGTTATTTTTCAGGTTTATATTCAAAAATACACTTAATTAAAGCATATAAGGACATAAAAGGGTCAAATAAAGCATAAGAAAGGTGTAAATAGTGAAGTTGTGCCTAGAAAAGCATGAAATCTTATTACAATACTTTACAACACTTCATAATAAGACTTGTGTACTGATGAAAAGGTGATTTTTAGTTGAATTGCAATGAATTGAGTCTAGAAGAGTGTAAAAATGTTTTACAACACTTAACAACACCCTCGCAAGATGTTAATAAAATAATTTTATTTAGTTTGGAAAGGTCCAAGACTTAGTGTGGACGCATAAAATGCCTCACAACACATGAATTAATGCCTAATCAAGTCTATTTGAGCAGGAATTAATCCCATGTCAAGAAAGAGACCCTTTTCTATGGTGATGAGCCCAAAATGTGCTCATAGTCTGGATATTATGATGAACTTTTAATGCCTTTACATTTTTTATTTGTGGTTGTTTAAAACTCTTTTGAAACCTTTTATGGGGATATCCTACAGCAAAATATTTTCATATTCCTGCAGCTTATTGTGTTGTCTTGACTACATTTATTACCCCGTTGACTCCCTAAATGACTGGTATATCACATCTAGTTTTTGAATGATGAAATAGAATTAAATATGTGATTAATGAACAGATATTGTGTATGTGCCATGCACCTTTTCTTTCGCATCTGTTACCTTGTCTTTCGCAGGTTGTTGAAGAAAGTATGATCGAGTCAAGCGGCAGCCGATCTCGGCCTTGCCGTAAAGTCTATTTCCTGCACGACTTCGAGGAAGCTCTGGCGAAGAATCTTTGACCGAAACCATTGGGAAAGATTTTTAATGACAGTCAATCTGGAAAGAGTGGAGCGCTAGATTCTCTCTGGATCGAGTTGAATAGATAAATTCATTTATGAAGTTTGTTCCTTGACTCTGGGATACACTTTACTTCCACGTCTTTCTTTGATAGGATTAGTTAGTTAGTTGTTCTCCTGATTTTAAATAAAGTACTCCTGCACGAGTGAGGAAGGAGATGATAGTTAGAAATAAGATAGAAGCATAGTGATAGAGATATAGCAAATATAATGTAAGAATGAAAAGTAGAATCTGTATGACAAGAGACAGAGTTTGTTGTTAGTTTCCATATCAATAAAGCAATGTATACCATTCTATTTTCATGAATAAAGTTTGATGAAGTTCTAAATTCAGCACTTGTGTAACCAGTAGATGCTTCCTAAGGGGGCCCACTTAGTAAGTATCTGTAGCTAGTTAGTTAGCTATTATTTTCTGTTGATCATCAGTTAGCTTTTATCTTTGAAGTTTCCATACAAACTCAGTCTTGTATTGCTCCTGCAGCATCAGGTATCCATCCCTGTGCCTGTTCCTACAGCATAAGGCCAGTTCATAGTTTGTGTTTCAGTCGTAGTTGTTATGGTTTCTATTTAAGTCAAATCATGGTTGAGTTAAAAGAACCTTGCATTACCTTTCTGTAGCATAGATAGAATTCCTTCCAAGTATTTATTTTTGTTAAGTTGTGACCGAAACTAGTTCTTAGTGCATATATTGTGCTGCGCCATTCAAAGTATACATTCCCTGGTTTGACAAGTAAATGAACATCCATAAAGAGATATTAGTCACCTACTGGAATGTCCAATTCCCAGGAAAGGTTTTACTGTGATTTTCATATCCTTTTGTGGGAGCGACCATTTTTGGTGCCGTTGCCAGGGATGGTGTCAATCTAAGAACCTGCTATAGTCATTTTTAGCATTAGTTTAGTTTGTTAGTTAAAATTTTTTCAAAATCTTTGAAACCACTATTCATTATATTGCATGCATAGAAGAAGAAGAGATGCACTGGGAAGGTTCCTCCCTGAAAACCTATTTGTTAAACTACCATTTAACCCAGCTGATGAAGAACCTGAGGAAAATCCATTTGCTCTGTTATTCCAGCATGCAAATATGGCAAATAATCTACCTAATCCACCTCCTGCTTTTGAGTTTCCCATTGTTCCCCAGCGAGATACTGAGAATCTTAAGAATATTCCTTCTTCATTGCTTCCCAGGTTCTATGGCCTAGTTACGGAGGACCCAAAAACTTTTCTGTTTGAGTTTGATGTCCTTTTTCGCAGTTATGACTACAATTTAGATGGTCACAAACTAAAGCTGTTTCCTTCCACCTTGAAGGACAGAGCTCTCCGGTGGTTCATGAGTTTGGGAAGAGGTGTTGTTGATAGCTGGGCAGCCATGCAAACAAAATTCCTTGAGAAATATAAGGAATATTGTAAGAGTGCTAGTAAAGGTGATGACATATTCAGAATTCAGCAGAAGGAGGATGAAAGTCTGGAAGATTATATCTCAAGATTCTTATTTTCCCTGAAAAGGAACTCAAACCATACTCTTAATGAAGACTCTCAGAAACTACTCTTTCTAAGGGGAATAAGTGATGCCTGTATAGACGCCCTAGACCTGATGGGAGGAGGTGATATAACCCAAATGCCTTGGGATGATATAAAGAAAATATGTCTTAACTACTCTCGAGCAATAGTTAAAAAAGGTCGAGGTCATCATGCTACAATGGGGAAAACTTCTTTCGGTGGAGTTTCCCGGATGGAGATAACAAATTTTCTGTCTGACTTCAAGCAAGATATTATTAATAATATGGCTATACAACTGGACACTATGCAAGCTCGGAAGAAACATGAGCAAGCCGAGGCAGTTCTGGCTGAGTTCTGTCCATACTGTAGATAGAAGAAATGTGACTGCAGATGCAAGATGGTGGCTAATCTGGAAGCTAAGAAATTACCTACTGACTTTAAGCTAGTAGAAGGTGATGATGATCAAGTGTTCTTTGTTGCACAAAGGAGACCATGGGCTCAAAGACAAGGTATGCCTCAAGATCCTTTGACTTTTGGTAATCCTTATTCTAGCTATAATAACCAATGGCAACCTACATATGGACCACCACCACCTTGGAATACATCTCAACCAAGTTGGCCTAATTATCAGACCCCTCAATGGCAATCTCCTCAAGGAGGTTGGCAGCAACCACAAGGACAATGGACCCCACCCCCAGGTAATTGGCAGCAAAATCCTCAATGGAGAAGTCCTCAGCAATGGCAAAACTAGTCCCCTAGGTTCCTGCAGCTTCCACAACCACAACCACAGGCCCTCATGCCACTTCCTACAGCAACTGCCACAAATACTGGCCCTCCAAAACAAATTCCTATGTCTGCCCGGCCATTGCCAAATCCCAATAATAAGCAACAACAACAGCCACAACAGCCTATGTATCTTGCTGAAGCCAACCAATATCAAGCTTATGCCTTAAACGTTAATGATATCCATTTGAGGTCTGGAACCACTCTACCTGCTCCAAAACCTCCTCTAATTATTGAAATACTAGATTCTCCCCTTGAAGAATCTACTGCACCTGCTGTTCCTACTGAGCATATGCATATAACTGATACAGTTTCTAAGGAGCCTATTTTTCAAAGTCAAGACAAACCACCTTTTCCTCAGAGGTTGCAAAGTATTGCATTTAAATCCATGGAAGAACCCTCTTTTGACATTTTGGATCAGCTCAAGAATGTACAAATTCAAATCCCTTTATTTCAGGCTGTTAAAGATGTTCCCATTTTTGGAAAAGCTATCAAAGAAGCCTGTTTGAAGAAGCCTAGAAGGAAGAAAAAGGATCCCCAAAAAATTCATGTCTTAGAGAAATTGGCTGATATAATGTTGAGAAATGTAGTCATCCCAAAGTATATTGACCCTGGAAGTCCTATAGTGCAAATACATATAAATGGCCAAATTGTAAAAAATGTTTTGATTGACTTAGGTGCTGCCATTAATGTCATGACAAAGCATACTATGGACTCCTTGAACTTTCTAAACATTAGGTCTACACCTACAGTTCTGGAACTTGCAGATAGTTCCACTGTTAAACCTGATGGAATGGTGGAAGATGTAATTGTCACTCTTGAATCTTGGGAGTATCTAGCTAATTTCACAATATTATCAGTTAAGGCAACTTTAGGAGGATATCCAGTTATCCTTGGTAGACCATGGTTAGCCACTGCTGATGCTTTTATATGATGTCGTTCTGGAGATATGACCATTTCTGATGGACAGTCCACAAAAAAATTGGCTTTGTATCCACCTGCTAAACCTCAACTAGATTTGTCCCAACCTGTTTGGCCAGATGTGGGGGAAGAAACCGAAGAATCCAATTCGTTGGTTCAATTAATGATGCTTCAAAATGATCCATTCTCACAACTTCAGAATGAGAATTCCTTGCTTTTTCGAATTCTGTTGTTTAACTCTGATACGGGTAGTTCATCTGATCCAAATAGTATCCATCTACAATATTTCCTGCAGCAACTACATTCTGAGAGTTCGCTGCCTAAACTTCATGCAATTTTTCATAACTTGCTTCCACAAGAGGTACAAACATTACTTGTAGATTCTATGAGTAATCTCACTAAACAGATAGAATTGTCTCCAGGTCACTGTTTGAATATCAATAGCAAGTTGTCACAATCTCAACAGACTGTTTTATTAAAAATGCTACAAGATTAGCATAAAGCTTTTGCATGGGAATATAGGGACATGCAAGGAAAAGATCCTCGAATTTGTACTCACAGGATCTATATCAAAGAAGATTGTTTACCAGTTAGGCAGCCTCAAAGAAGAGTAAATCCAACACTTAGAGAAATAGTTAAAAATGAGCTTCAAAAGCTGCTTGATGCTGGTTTTATTTACCCAATCTCTAACAGTCAGTGGGTTTCTCCATTAGTTATTTTCCCTAAGCAAGGTGGAAAATGGAGAGTGTGTGTAGATTACAGAGAGTTGAACACTACCACTAAAAAAGATCACTTTCCACTACCGTTTGTAGACCAAGTACTAGACTCACTGTTTGGCAAAAGATATTTTTCCTTTTTGGATGGTTACAGTGGGTACAATCAAATAAAAATTGCCCCTGAAGATCAAGATAAGACCACTTTTACCTATCCATGGGGAACATTTTCTTACTCGGTCTTGCCTTTTGGTCTATGCAACGCGCCAGCAACATTTCAGAGAGCAGTAATTAGTATCTTTGCTGATATATCTCATGATTGTATGGAGATTTATATGGATGATTTCACTACCTATGGAGTCACATTTGAAGAAGCATTGGTGAATTTAGAAAAAGTATTGAAAAGGTGTAGAGAGAAAAATTTGTCTCTAAATAGTGAAAAGTGTTTTCTAATGATGGAATAAGGTATTGTTCTAGGCCATCATATTTCCAAGAATGGAATTCAGGTTGACCCTGCTAAAATTGAAGTTATTCTGAATTTACAAACTCCTGCAAAACAAAAGGATGTCAGAAGCTTCCTTGGCCATGTAGGGTATTATAGAAGGTTTATAAAAGATTTCAGTAAAATTGTCAGTCCACTTTATGCCTTATTAACTAAGGATTCTCAATTCAAGTGGACAGAGGCCTGTGAAAAATCCTTCCTACAACTAAAGGACTTGCTTACTAAAGCCCCTGTTCTTCAAGGTCCAAAATGGAATTTTCCTTTTCACATACATGCTGATGCCTCTGATTTTGGTATAGGAGCAGTCTTAAGTCAAAAAGAAAATTCAATTGAGCATGCTATCTATTTTATCAGCAAGAACCTTCAAGGTCCTGAGCTAAACTATACTATTATAGAAAAAGAATTGTTCACAGTAGTGTATGCTTTGAATAAGTTTAGACATTATGTCACAAGTTATCAGATATTCATTCACACTGACCATGCAACAATCAGGTATCTGATGAACAAACCTGCCATCTCTGGTAGATTGGCAAGATGGCTCCTGTTGGTACAAGAATTTGACATTACAATCATTGATAAACTAGGAAGAGCTAATGTTGTGGCTGACTTTTTATCAAGACTTCAAATAGCTACACCTGCTGAACACGAGGTCATTGATGATAGGTTCCCAGATGAACAATTTTTTTCCATTGCTGCACATACTCCATGGTATGCAGACATTGCCAATTATCTAGCAGCAAGCAGAATACCAGCTCACTTTTCTCCAAAAGAAAAGAAATTGTTAATAGAGAAAAGTTTTAACTTCTCATGGATTACAAATTGTCTATTTTATACTGGACCTGATCAAGTGATGCGAAGATGTGTAAGAGAAGATGATACTTATGATATCTTGCATGCTTTCCATGATGAACCATGTGGGGGACATTTTTCCACAAAGAGAACATCAATGAAGGTTCTTACAATAGGGTACTACTGGCCAACGTTACACAAGGATGTCGTGGCCTATACAAGGAAATGTGACAGATGCCAACGTATGGGAAGACCAACCAAGTCAGATGAAATGCCACTATATCCATAGGTAATAGTCACCCCTTTTGATAAGTGGGGAATGGATTTTGTAGGACCAATTGACTCACCATCAAATGGCAAGTCATACATTCTAGTTTGCACGGATTATGTAACAAAATGGGTTGAGGTAAAAGCTATGACTCATGCTCGAGATAAAAAAGTTGCTGAATTTCTGTATGAACAATTTTTCACTAGATTTGGAATTCCTAGAGAGCTTGTAACTGATCAGGGAGCTCAGTTCACATCCAATTTGATCACTGCACTAATGAATGAATATAAAATCGAACATAGGAAGTCCAGCCCCTATCACCCTCAAGCCAATGGTCAGGCTGAGGTTACAAATAGGGAAATTGAGGCGATCCTAACAAAGACAGTGCAGCTCCATAGAAA
The DNA here is from genome assembly GCA_007258455.2 of Sequoia sempervirens. Taxonomy (NCBI): domain Eukaryota; kingdom Viridiplantae; phylum Streptophyta; class Pinopsida; order Cupressales; family Cupressaceae; genus Sequoia; species Sequoia sempervirens. The sequence continues at coordinate 643,660,163 of VDFB02193867.1, read as the reverse complement.
AGATTGGAGCAGTAGACTTCCTGAAGTAGTCTGGGCCTACAGAACTACATGGAAGACAACAACTAGGTTTACACCTTTTGAACTACTTTATGGGAAAACAACCATGTTACCCATAGAATTTGAGCATAAAACTTGAAGGACAGCTCTTGAACTCAATATGGAAATATCTGAAGCACAAAAGGAACATCTCCTGCAGCTAAATGCTTTGGACGAAATGAGAAAAGTTGCCCTATAGCATACCGAAGTGGTCCAACAGCAAAGGAAGAAATGGCATGATCAACACATCAAAACCAACCAATTTTTTGCTGGTGATTGGGCTCTGTTATATGATTCCAGATATCAAGAAAACCAAGGTAAGCTCACAACATGCTGGCTTGGTCCCTATGAAGTTGAGAATGTGTTCGACAATAGAGCTATACAGCTGGCGACAATTGATCCAGTCCGTTTTAAATTGCTAGTTAATGGCCATCGACTCCGGTTGTACCATAAACCAGTCTCAAAAGAAGAATTCATGCAGTAGTTTGTTCAGAATCCTCCCACTACTCTTCCTGCAGTCGAAGGCTTTAGCTTTTCTCCTGTAGCTTCACCATAATTTTGAAAAGCATGCTCATAATAAAGGTTTTCTTTTAAGGAAACCCCTTTTTCTCCATTCTCACTTGTCGCCACATCCCACTTCTTTATCTTCCATTCCATCCATCCCATCCATCCATTTCATCCATTCATCTCGTCTGCCCACATCACCCATCCACCTCATCCATCCGCATTACCCTTCATTATGATATCATTCCCAACTGTCACCTCATGAAGACGCCGTCATCTTTCTTCACACGTACACGCAATTATCAAAGGTATGCCATATCTTGTGTTATCGCATATTTGATTTATTTTATTCTATTCATTTACTGCTATGCCTATACCAGTCATTATTACCCGATCTCCGCCTATTCTTTAGTACATGTGAGTACACATGTCATACTCTAAGTAGGGGGTGGGGTAATCCACCTTTTAAAACCTGTCTTTTCATCGCTGCCACAATTGCGCAAATAACCTTTCTTTATTATTTTTGTGGTTTTTTCCAAATATGATCGCATGTCCTTTTCATTTGCATGTTTTTCTTGTAAATTACAATAAAAAATGCTTGTTCAAAAAATTTAGTTTTGGAAAAAAAAGAAATGTGACGGCACGATAGAAAGAAAAACCAGAGCAGAAAGGGAAACAAAGAGGAATTTTTTTGAATTTTCAGGAAGGAGTTGAGTTCAGCTAGGGGAAAACTGTGAACATGGGTGGTCAGCTGGTGCGACATGAGCCTATAGCTCATGAATTATTATTGCAAAATCCTCAAACAGTCCAGGCATTCAGCCTCTGTGGATGGTTAAACTACTTCTTGAGTTTAAATACTTTTGATGAGGAGGCTACTGGGGAATTTTTGATAACCCTTTCTGAAGGGGAGGCTACTGTATGGGGTCTAACGGTTGTTGCAACTGAAGACAGAATTGATGAAGTAATCGGGCTTCCAGCCGTCAGAGAAAATTTTTCTTCAGATGCTGCTTCTGCAAGGGCTGAATTCTCAATACCCACTGATGGACCTTTGGAAGTCTCCAAGCAGGGATGCAAGCGGGTATCATTTCCTCCTCTTTATTCAGAATATGCTGCTTACATAATCAGGTATTTAACCTATGAAGGTCATATCTCCTACCTGCTTTCTTATCATTTCAAATTATTAAGTCATATGAGGCATGTGTTAGTTGTAAATATTCCGAATTTCCTGTTAAAATTTCTGGAACAAAGTGCCCACAAAACCCACCAAGGGAAAGATAATTCTATTGCTCACCATGGCCTTATCAAATTATTGATTGAACGCTCTTTGAGAGATGTCTCACCTCTTTCCTGGCAACAATTCGTTGCCCAAAAGAGCTTGCAAATTCCACAACCCCCTAGGGTACTTACCCCACGGCCTCAGAAAAAGAAAAAAGAAATTGCGTCTACCAGTAGAAGAACAGAGCAAGGGTCATCTACTCCTATAGCACCTGGTCTTGCAGCTCTCACACCTGATTCCTCTGCTAGGGTACAAACTAGGTCTGCCACTAGGAGAGAGAAGGGTCCCCAGAATCTGACCCTCGTTCTTAGAAAAGGTAATGCCCTTCTCCTGCAACATCTTCCCCTACAGCTGTCTCTCCTACACCAACACCTGTTGCTATTACCAGTTCACCATCATCCTCTGGCAGGGCAGAACCCTCTAGGAAGACCAGAAAGAGGAAGGCTACTAGAACACCTCTTGTAGCCGCACCAGTGCCAAGAAGAGTTTTCACAAGGAAACAATGTAAGACCTGCCCTACTTCACCTCAACTAGAGGTTATTGTAATTTCAGAAGAGTCCGTTGAGTCTGAATTTGATGTTTCTCAGAATGTGTCCGAGAATGCTGCACATAGTTCATTCGTTCCTGAAGAGGAACAAGTTGAGATAAAGGAAATGGGGCATAATGAAAAAGGGTTACCAAGTCTTGATGACTTGGCTACCGCTGCTATGCAGTTTTTGAAGGAAGCACAGTCTTCTCCACTGCAACAACAAGAATTCATCCTACAGCAAGAGCAGAAACTGACTGAACAATTGGATGTGCCTAGTGAAGCTACATTTCCCCCTGCAACTTGTAAAGCAATTGTTGTTTATAAGAAGACATTTTTTATTGAGTTTCTGGAATATGTCAAAGCTAATTGGGAACGAGTTACATTGCAAACCCCGACTTTCCAGAACCTAGCCCAGACTAACATGCAACAAAGTCTGTGGGAGGTAGAAAAGAAGAAACTAAAAAAGGAAATTAAAAGTCAGAAACAGGAAAATTTTGAGTTAAAAGGAAAAATGGATGAAATGTTAAAAGTAACTGGTTAGATTATGGAATGCAGACCACCACCCAGAGTTTATGCTCTGTGCCTTAAGGAACAATTCTTATGGTTCCAACTAATGAGAATTTCCAGAAATCAAGATCCTATACTTCACACTGCTAAAGAATTTTACGACGCATACCAGGCAGCCCCTAATTGGTTAAGAAATTCTATGTGTGAATTTTATTTACATGGCTTTTTAATCCCATTTGAAACAAAATGGAATCCTCTTCTGTATATTGGTGATATCCATTTGAGATCATTTATGTCATGGGCAGCAAATGAAGCAAATTATGGCAAGCAATGGGAAACATATGAGGAAGCCAAAAGGAATGAGCCTGTTCCATTACGCTCTCAAAGTTCAAACCCCCATGTAATGTTGAAAACCTGGTTTTCTTTGACATATGGCATTAATAATAATACAGCCAGAGAGAAAATATTTGATCTCAGGAAATAGGTGTATGATGAATTTCAAGAACAGTCATATTTATTTTGGAGACTGGCATACACCAGAAGTGAGAAAAGGTGGGAAAGGTTAACTGTTGGGCTAAGAAGGTCTGAACTTCACAGTCCCCTAAATTTCACAGCAGCTCTTAAATGATCAAGCAGATATATACAGTTAGGACTTCAAAAGAGATTTGAACTGTGGTTTCCATTGACATTCAGACCTCCTATGCTAATGTGGCCCCTTTATCCTTACCAGGCTACAAATCTTAATGATGATTCAGAAGCTCTTAGGTATGAAAGTTGGCAGACTTTCAAAGGATTTTATTACAGGTTTGGAACTCCATTTCAGAGTCATGCTGCAACCACCAGGAAAGTTAATGCTGGAGGACCAGCATTGGGCTAAGTAGGGGGCAGATGATGAGCCCAAAATGTGCTCATAGTTTGGATATTATGATGAACTTTTAATGCCTTTACTTTTGTTATTCGTGGTTGTTTAAAACTCTTTTGAAACCTTTTATGGGGATATCCTGTAGCGAAATATTTTCATATTCCTGGAGCTTATTGTGTTGTCTTGACTACATTTATTACCCCGTTGACTCCCTAAATGACGGGTATATCGCATGTAGTTTTTGAATGATGAAATAGAATTAAATATGTGATTAATGAATGTATATTGTGTATGTACCATTCCTCTTTTCTTTTGCATCTGTTACCTTGTGTTTCACAGGTTGTTGAAGAAAGTATGATCGAGTCAAGCACAGTCGATCTCGGCCTTGCAGTAAAGTCTATTTCCTACACAACTTCGAGGAAGCTCTGGCGAAGACTCTTTGACCGAAACCGTTGGGAAAGATTTTTAATGACAGTCAATCTGGAAATAGTGGAGCGCTAGATTCTCTCTGGATCGGGTTGAATGGATAAATTCATTTATGAAGTTTGTTCCTTGATTCTGGGATACACTTTACTTCCACGTCTTTCTTTGATAGGGTTAGTTAGTTAGTTGTTCTCCTGATTTTAAATAAAGTACTCCTCCTGCGCGAGTGAGGAAGGAGATGATAGTTAGAAATAAGATAAAAGCATAGTGATAGAGATATAGGAGATATCATGTAAGAATGAAAAGCAGAATCTGTATGACAAGAGACAGAGTTTGTTGCTAGTTTCCATATCAACAAAGCAATGTATACCATTCTGTTTTCATGAATAAAGTTTGATGAAGTTCTAAGTTCAACACTTGCGTAACCAGTAGATGCTTGCTAAGGGGGCCCACTTAGTAAGAATCTGTAGCTAGTTGGTTAGCTGTTATTTTCTATTGATCATTAGTTAGCTTTCATCTTTGAAGTTTCCATACAAACTCAGTCTTGTATTGCTCCTGCAGCATCGGGAATCCATCCATGTGCCTGTTCCTGCAGCATAAGGCCAGTTCATAGTTTGTGTTTCAGTCATAGTTGTTATGGTTTCTATTTTAGTCAAATCATGGTTGAGTTAAAAGAACCTTGCATTACCTTTCTGTAGCATAGACAAAATTCCTTCCAAGTATTTATTTCTATTAAGTTGTGACCGAAACTAGTTCTTAGTGCATATATTGTGTTGCGCCATTCAAAGTATACGTTCCCTGGTTTGACAAGTAAATGAACGTCCATAAAGAGATATTAGTCATCTACTGAAATTTCCAATTCTCAGGAAAGGTTTTACTGTGATTCTCATATCCTTTTGTGGGCACGACCATATGGCACATATGTATTTTGCACAATTTGTTGCTTGGTATGTTTTTGATAGATTTAACTTCAAATCCTTCCAAAGAGAATGGTATACAATGTGAACTATATGTTAAAATTAATGGTTTGAAACATAGATAGATGCATATACACATATACATATTGAAGACAAATAGAGTAATTATATAAGAGGTATTAGAATAACACTTAATCGCTACTAAACATTATAGTAAAAAAGGGAAATTGGAAATGAGCTATTAGAAAAACACTTAAGAATCATAGGAAAATGGAAAATGTTTGAAAACCCACATTAAATAGAACTTTAAAATATGGAGACTAGAAGAGGAAAACTATGATGATGAATAGTTTGCTATGGGGAACTAAAAGAAGAATATCATTAAGAATAATTTGTAATGGAGAAATTCAAAAAAATGAGAAAAAAAAATATCATGAAACATATTGCTACAAGACATATAACATGTTCCATCCAGAGAAATTAACCATGACAATTAACAGTTTGTTATAAGGAGCTTCAAACATATGAGGAAAAAAGAATATCATGAAACATATTTGTAGAAGACAAGTAGTCTATGTAACAATTGTAACTTTGAAACATAGACACACACACACACACACACACACACACACATATAAGACAAATATAGTAATTGTATAAGAGGTATTAGAATAACACTTATTCGCTACTAAATAATATAGATGAAAAGGGAAATTGGAAAAGAGCTATTAGAAAAACACTTAAGAACAACAGGAAAATGACAAATGTTTGAAAATGTACATTAAATAGAACTTTAAAATATGGAGAATAGAAGAGACAAACTACGATAATGGAAAGTTTGTTATAGGGAACTGAAAAAATGAATATCATGAAGAATATTTTGTCATGGGGAACTTCAAACAAATAAGAGAAAAAAGAATATCATGAAAAATATTGATAGAAGACATATAAGATGTTCCATCCAAACAAAATAACCACAACAATCAACAGCTTATTATAAGGATCTTCAAACAGATGAGGAAAAAAGAATATCATGAAACATATTGGTAGAAGACAAGCAGTCTATGTAATAGTTGTAAGAGGTGTTAAAATAACACTTAAGAATCACACTTAAATGATAGGTGAACAAAAACCCACATTAAATAGAACTCATAAAGCCAATGGGTAGCAATAATCAGTGCAAAATGGGTATAACACCACAAAATTCAAGATACATTATTTGGCACTAAATATTATAGAAAAATAGAGAAATTGTAAAAGAGGTATTAGAATAACACTTAAGAGCCAATAAACTAATTTTATCTTGAATATCTTTATGCTTTCATACTAACCCTCTGCCTATGTATGTATATATATATATATATGCAATTACTCTTATGTTAATCTGAAATTGCTCCTATGTTAATGGGCATAATGCCAAAGATGCACAGAGATAACTACAAACAATAAATGAAGGAAGAAAAACTTACTAACACTAACCATATTTTTTCACAAAAGAAAGAATATTTTAATGCAATTTCTCCAAGTCTGCAAAATAGGTATAACACCAAAGATACAAACATATAACAAGGAACAATAAGCATAGAGTGAAAGACAGGAACAATAAAATAATCAGTTATGCAAAATACCCATGTAAAATGACTTATAGATTTTAGAGCACAACAGTTTTAAAACCCGCCAATCTGCTATAAAACAAAGCGTCTACTATCAAACCACCACCACAATGTAAAACCCTCCAATCAGCTATAAAACAAAGCCTCTGCTATCAAACCAACACCACAATGACACTTTCAATAATGGAACTTAATCAATATATTTTCTCATAAATTTCAAAGCATACTTTCCCACACCACAACATTCAATATTGCATTTACTTCCTCCGGTGTCATCGCACAAAAATGCTAGGATGCATTAATCCTCATGTGAGCAAACACGTGCCATTCTGGTTCTGTGTATCGAGGCAACCAACTCCACCATTGCCAACCCACATAATTAGCAAACTACACATTTTTATAAACAACTTTGGGAAACTCAACGTCGGTTGTTTATCGATTATTACTTTCCAGCACTGAGAAATTCTATTCATGACTAGGCCGATGAAAAATCCTGACAGAAAATTAACACAAATAGCCTATGGACTACCTATCAAAACTATATTAACTTATGCAGTAAAAGATCAAAATTAACTAGAAAACGCATAGTGAATTCCTGCCCACTAGTATTCGGTAAATATGACTATCATGTCTCTATCGGACCGTGCAATACAGAGCTTATCAAGCCATACACCAGGTTCCAGAAATTGACAGTTGCCTAAGAAAAATCCTTTCCTAGATATCTATTTAGGAATTCCATTTTGATTACGTGATTTTAAGCTTTATTTTCAACATAAGAGATGAATTCTTTTTCGAGATGGTGTTTCTAATAAAGAATAAAAGTGGAAAACACTTTTATATTATTGACGTCAATGAGAGGTACAAAAGTATATTAACAAATTCGTGGAAGAGATAGAAATTTAAAGCTTGAATTGAGAGTCAGGTCATAGTTTGTAACACGGCTAGATCTATGCTTCTGTAATATAAAACGAGTGTCTTCTGGAATTTATCATTCGTCGTACATAATAAGTAGAACTATTTGATGGTTTTTGGCATGACCTTTCGACTTTCACGGATTTATTGTTCATATATATATAAAATGATAATAGAAAAAAATTGTATGGATTTGAATAATTTCACATTATACGTTGCATGAAGTTAACCACACATTTCACTCATTTAAGGTTGGTGACAAAATCTAGTTGCATCTTCCAAACTAATGCATCAAGGGATTTCATTCAGAGACTAAAACTCTATAGTATGGGGTGTACTAGTAGGAAAATATTAATTCCTGAACACCTACAATACTTAAACTTGTATCTAGTATTGAATATTCATCTGCTTAACAAATCATTTAATAGTATTATTTAATCAAGATGAACTCAACAACCTTTAGATGTTGAGATTGAGCATATATGTATAGTTTCATTGGATTAGAACATAATGAAAACTACTCAGCATCCTCAAGATACAAATGTGAGCATCTATTAAAATCTGCAAACACTATTCCTCAAGTATGGGTTAGTAACCTACAAATTCATCAAAATGCTCCTATGAAATAATGCAAAATGCTTCCTAAACATGATAACAAAACAAACTAAACTGAAAGCATGAAAGATACATAATGCACACCTATTCCATAGTGGATTGGTGTCACTGTCTTGTGAAAAGTGACACTTTCCCAACCCTTAACAAGCTCAAATGCTGCAAATGCAATGGTGATGGAGTAAGAAGAGAAAAATTAGTTCTCAATCCAAGAGATTAAATTTGCAAAAGACTTGCAGATAGATTTGATGAAGAATCAACCCTCTATTTAAAGAATATTTTGATGAGAGAATGGCCAAATGGATGAATGTGGGACTAAAAACAAACCAAAGGAAAGAGGCCACTTGTCAACTTGCCATAGGTTGAGGAATGTGCAAGTTTTAGCCAATGTGCCCAAGAGGGGGAAATTAAAATTTGAAATTGTGAAATAAATGTTGAGAGGGGGATATGAAAATGAGAAGTTAATGCAATGTTGGAAGGGACAATTCAACTTGTCATCATTTTCAAAATTGAGTGAATATTCTATTTTTATGGCAAGTTGATGGAAAATAAGGATTTTAATAAATCAATAAATTGATTTACTTGTGCAAGTGGGAAAAGCTAGAGAATGTGATGGGTGGTTAGGTTAGGCTAATTAGGATTAGATTAGCTTAAATGATGCTTAGGTGAGTTTGACCTTTTTGACTTAAATATTTGATTTATTTAAATCAGAAAAGAATGGAATATGCATTTGGATATTTAATTAAATAAAGTTTGGTTTATTTAATTAAAAGGTTGATGTTTGATTTATTTAATTTAAATGAACAACCTTAGGATTGAACTTAATGAGTTTAATTTACTTGATGAATAGATGAAGGTGAACTTGATTAATGTAATGAGTGGATGAATGTGAAATTCGGTTTACTTGATGAATGGACCTTATTAAATGCATGATGTTAATTTTGCATGTCTACATTTTTCCCCTCTTTCAAGCAATGTACTTGTTGCGTTGGTTCAAAGAATAAACTTGCTATGATCGAAATTCAAAAAAAATCTGATTTTTTCATTTGTCCCAGTGGGAAGTACACTAGTACATTGCCCCCTCAAGAGATCGAGGGAAAAGATTTAATTTGAGGGTCGATCTCGTGATAAAGAAGTTCAAAATGAATGGTTTTAAGATGCTTAGAATAACAAATCTATATTATGATGATGATATGATGTGATTATGAAAATGTATGATTTATGCAAATGTGATGATTTATGAGATGCTTAGACTAACAGATCTATATTATGATGATGATTATGCATGTGAGATGATATGCAAAATACTAATGGTTTGTGGATGCATGATGGATGCATTGGTGATGATGATTAACTATTCATGTTGTGATGTTAATGCGGAAAAGAAGACATTAGATGATGACAAGAGGATCCCACAAGAAAACTTTATGAGATATGATGATGAGAAATGATGATGATAGATAGATGATTTGTTTATCAAGGATTGGGATTTTAAAAGCGTCACTTACCTTATGTTTGATAGCACACATAAGTACAATGCATCAAGGTATAAAGGACCAGGATGGTGTTGTACTTAGTGTGATGGACTTTGACTTGACAAGTAGATAGAAGTATTCTTGTTCACACCTAGCATACATAAACCTTGCTAGGATGCACTTTAGAAGTTTCAAACATCTCGTACCAAAAAATGAAAAGGTATAACCAATCAATGCAATAGTCAACAAGTTGTCCAAAACATCCTCTATACATATCTAACAAAGCAAGTATTCGCCAAGTTATTTTGCAAGAATGTCCAACAAGCACAACAGACAAAAGAATAATGATCGTTGCCCCATTCCTATCTCTCTAAATCCTTCATTCAGATATCATCAAGAGGTCTTTGGACTAAGCGCAATAAGATAAGTCAAAAGACAAAGATAAAGCACACAAACAAGTTGATGTTCTTCAATACCGCTAACCAAAAGGGAATGTGTTTTTAAGGATAAGAACTAAAACTATTGCCAAAAAATAATGCCCATTGTAGGAAGGATACATCCTAGGACATGTTAGTGGATAACGACATGTCATTTCATTTATCCAAAGTGCTCTTTCTGATAAAATATGCCCCTTGTAGGAAAGATACATCCTAGGACATGATATTATCAAATGATTGATATGTGACTGTTTGGATGATGGACTATCGACACAAAGAATTAACCGACTTGTTTACGTACTGACTTAGACTTGAGACTTGACGTTTTTGAGTTTTAATTTTAAGCTACTAGACTTGTTTCTAACTATTTCACCAAAGGTTCAGGACGACGATCAATTATTTATGAGTGGTGTTATTGCGGGTAGAAGCGAGATGAGATGGATGGATTTTTTTAAATATTTGGATGTTTTTAGAACTTTACAATGTTTTGAGGCTAGTTTTTTGGTATTTTCAAGATTTTTCAAATGTTTTGATTTTTGATTTTCCAATGTTTTGGGATTTTCTAAGATTTTGACCAAGACACTAGCCTAAAGACCTATCCTAGGGGCCTCATGGGTTGATCAACAGATTAGCCTTGCCTACGTTATACATGCAGAGACCACGTAGTTTGACTGACGACTTGACTGATTTACAGATGACTATATACATAATGAAATGTCAGTTTATTATGACAGACTCCTAAAGGACTGGCCTAAGTGTCTCAGGGGATGATCAAAGATCAACCTTGCCTATGTTCAATCTCAGAGATGACGTAGTTCGTCAAGACGACTCTGTTTTTGACTTTTTGATTGACTTTTTGACTTGTTTTTGGATTTTGATATGTTTTGATGTTTTTGGATTTTGTGCTTTTTCGATGTTTTTGGATTTTCTGATGTTTTGATGTTTTTGAATTTTTTTTTATTTTCTGATGTTTTTGGATTTTTTTATTTTCTGATGATTTTGGATTTTTTTGATTTTCTAATGTTTTTGGCTTTTCTAATATTTAGGATTTTAAGAATATACACGAATTTGATCCAATTAGAATGTGCCCCCAGCGTGATGCAATAGACTACTTTGATAAAGGCAGGACAAACTAACCTTGAGGATGGGTCAAGTAGTATTAGGAGGGATCATGACACAAAAACAAGACCAAGCTACGGTGCAGATGCGAGTGGATGAGTGATGGATGGAGACCTAAATGCGATGGATGATGGAAGCAAAATGGATGGATGATGCATAACAAGTTGTAAAGATCTTGGTGGATGGGAAGTGCTTATTTACACAAGGTGCATGTTTGCCAAGTTTTCACCAAGGTACTTGCCTAAGGTGCCACCAAAGTGGTTTTCACTAGAGGATGATTTTTTTCTTTACTATTTTCAATCATTTTTTTGACTTTTTTTTATTTTTTTTCTTTTTTGATTTTTTTGTTGTTACCAAGATGCTTGTTTGCCAGGGTTTCACCAAAGTAACCTATTTTTTAGGACATTTTCTAATTTTTTGGATTTTTTGGTTCTATACCTTGAAAGATTTAGGCATAGAACTTTTTGAGATGAGAGCTATTTATGGGCTCTTGCAGAGGTTCCCCTTCAGGTGTTGATAACAAATATGCCCCTGACTTATAACTTGCTGTGATGACGAATGGTTCCAACCAATTGGGTTCAAACTTTCCTTTGCTGCTTGGGTTCAGAACATTCTTCTGATTCTCTTTTAAGACTAGTTCTCCGACTTGGAGCATCTTGCTTATGATTTTCTTATTGTAGCTCCTTTTGAGTCTATTCTGATAGACTTGCAAATGATTCAAAGCATCTATATGTCTCTCATCCAGTAGCTCTAGCTCATTTAATCTTGATATTTTGTATTCTTCATCTATGATGAGGTTTTGCAGTGATATCCTAAGGGATGGGAGCTCGATCTCAATGGGGAGTACCGCTTCTGATCTGTAGACCAAGGAGAAGGGGGTGGTGCTAGTGGGTGTATGGATGCTGGTTCGATAGGCCCAGCAGGCAGGATTAAGCTACATAATTTTAGAATGGTCTTGTTTGTAGCTTCTACTTGGCCATTACCTTGGGGATAGTATGGGGTGGAGAAGCAATGTTGGATTTTGAATTTCTCACACAAGTCACAGACATCCTCATTCTTGAATGGTGTCCCATTATCTGAGATAATGGCTTGTGGAATACCATAGTGGCAAATGAGATAGTTCAGGATGAACTTTGAAATCTACTTCCCAGTTATGTACATCATGGGTATGGCTTCTACCCATTTAGTAAAGTACTCTGTTGCAGTTATGATGAATTTTTGGCCACTAGATGAAGTGGGTGTGATTTTCCCAATGAGATCAAGTCCCCACTGCAAAAAGGGCCATGGTGTGCCGATAGGATGAAGCTCTTGAGCTTGAGCATGGATGAGGTCCCCATGCTGCTAACATTGTACACACTTTTTGGCATAGTCATGTGCTTTTCTTTCCATTGTGGGCCAATAATACCCCATCCTCAGTAGTTTCTTAGCTATGGTCATTCCACTCAAGTGCAAACCACATATACCATTGTGTACTTTAGTTATAGTGGTCAATGCCTCCTCAGCATTTAGGTAGCGTAGTAGGGTTCCTTCTATGCTCCTATGATACAGGGTATCTCCTAGGATGACAAATCTGGATGCCTTTTTGACAAAGGTTCATTTTAGGTTTGATGGTAGGTGGATGGGTATGACTCCTATTCGAAGGTATGTGTAAATGTCATGATACCCAGGATCATTGGGACCAACGATTTTGCACACGAATTTTGATTCTGGTACCTCGAATGTGGGCACGAGAACCTGCTCTATCAGGATTCATATTTTGGAACATTGTTGGGGATGACTAGTAGGGACCCAATTGTTGCCATGGCATTTGTTGCTCTATTGTTGGCTCTAGGAATCTTCTCAAATGTGATTTCGATGAAGGATTCTTTGAGAGTCTCCACCAATTTCTTGTATGGAGTGAGCTTGTCGTCCTTGTTCTGGTATTCATCATTCACTTGATTTATGATCAATTGGGAGTCTCCATACACTTTGAGAGGTATGACGTTCCACTGCACTGCTATTTTGAGACCTGTAGTCAATGCCTCATATTCCGCAATGTTATTGGTGCAAGGAAATTCTAGTTTGTAGGACCTTGGTATGCAATCTCCTTGTGGTGTGATAAAAGAAAGACCAGCTCTTGATCCATGTTCTGTGTATGAGCCATCGAAGTATAGTTTCCAATGGTTAGCTACGTTGAGATTAAAAATGGATTCATCTAGAAACTCTGAGATGAGAGGGTTCTCTGAATAGATTGGAGCCTCTGCCAGTTGATCTGCAATAACTTGACCCTTGATTGTATTCTGATCAACATAATCAATTTTGTACTCTGATAGTATCATCACCCATTTGGCCATTCTTCCCATGAGCATTTCCTTTGATAGTAAATATTTGAGGGGGTTGATTTTGGCGATGAGCTTTATCTTGTGTGCCAACATGTAATGTCTGAATTTTTAAGATGCAAACACTACTACGAGACATGCTTTCTCGATGAATGAATAGTTTAGCTCATGACCAACCATTGTCCTACTGATGTAATAGATAGCCCTCTTCATTCCATTTTTGTCATGCTGAGCTACGAGAGCTCCAAGAGCTGCTGCTGTTGCTGACACATATAGAATCAATGGCTTTCTTAGGATGGGTGGCATTAAGACTTGTGGTGTCAATAGAGATTCCTTGATTTTGTTAAATGCCTCTTCACACTTGGCACCCCATTTGTACACTACTGCCTTGTGGAGTAGGTGAGAATATGGATTTTGTTTGTCTGCCAACTGTGCTATGAATCTACGAATGGATTGGAGTCTTCCTTGGAGGCCTCTTAATTATTTTAATGTCTTTGGTGCTTCCATTTCAAGGATTGCTTTCACTTTTGCTGGATCCACCTCAATACCCCTCATTGATACTATGTAACCTAGCAATTTACTTGATTGTATGCCGAAGACACACTTCTTGGGATTTTGTCAGACTTTGTACTACTCTAGTATGTCAAAAATAGCACTTAGGGTTGCTATATGATCTTTTTTTTTTTTGGATTTAGCTAGGATGTCGTCGACATAGTCTTCGACTGTCTTATGAATCATGTCATGGAATATCAATGTCATGGCCCTTTAATATGTTGCTCCTACGTTCTTTAGGCTAAATGACATCATGTTCCAGTAGTAAGTCCCCCAGGGACAAGTGAAGGTTGTCTTATGTTGATCCTCTTTTGATACCATGATTTGATTGTATCCTAAAAATCTGTCCATTAGTGACAACATCTCATGTCCCGCTGTAATGTCCACTATCATGGTGATGTTGGGAAGCAGGAAATAATATTTTGGACATGCCTTGTTGAAATCTCTAAAGTTTGTATAGATTCTCATTGCTCCATCAGGCTTTGAAGTAGGTACCAAGTTTGATACCCATTCTGGATAATCTATTGGTCATATGAATCATGCATCTAGTAGCTTTTTTAGCTCTATTTTGACTAGTAGGGCAATCTGAGGATGCATTTTTTGAAGCTTTTGTCTAATAGGCTTTGCTTTTGGATACACTGCTAAGTGGTGAACCACAGTCTTTGGATCAAGTCCTGGCATGTCAACATAGCTCCATGTGAAGTTTATCTATCTTTCCCTTAGGAATGTTGTTAGGAGCTCTTGCTCTTCTGATAGTAGTGATTCTGCATAGAATGTGATATGTGAGGTCTCCTCTGTTCCTAGGCTGACCAGATTGCATTTTTTTGCGAAGACTACTAAATTTTCCTAATGAATAGCTCTTAGAGGTAGATTGAATCCCCCATCCTCAAGTGCCTCAGAGAGGTTTTCACCATTGGATGTGTCCTTTCATTTTACTTTTTTCTTGTCAGAGAGTGCCACAGTGTGGTTTTCACTCAAGGGCTTGGATATTATTCTTAATTTATCACTTTTGTGACTGAAGGATTCAATCATTTCCCCATAATAGGCATGTGTGTCCAAATCCATTATAAACCCTGCTTTGTGATCCCCATATGGAATGTTGTCCCGCAATCCCATGAATTCTGAGAGCGCCTCATCATTTTCAAATGTATCAAGAATCAGAGGTCCTCGTTGGTCATAGTCAATCAGTTGGGGGTATACCAAGTGGATTTCATGATCTTGCTGATCTGATCCAAAAGATAGGGTGCTAATGATGCAAAGAGTGGTATCTTCGAATATCCTAGGTAGATTGGATATGGGGTCCTCATCATTGCTACTACTATAGACATCACTTATATCAAAGGTATAGCTATCTAGAACATGACTTGTGGATACTGGTAATCATAGTTCTGCTGCGGTTGGCTGATGAGGTTTATTAACCACTCTAACTGTTAGACTTCAGCCACATATGGTTATACTCGGATGGGTACATCCAAGGCCAAGATTTGTTATTGGTTGTGTCTCTGGCATGATAGGTATTATGATCCCATTGTCATTTTGTCCAAGTCTTTGGTTTCTGTCATAGCCCATTGCAAGCATCATTTGTAGACCCTTGCTTCTGTCATCCATTGGTAATTCAGGTGTTGGTATTTCATCTTGATAAAGCATATGTGATGGATCTTCCTCAATAACCTCCTGGCCAAGGTCTCCTTAGCTTGTGAATTCAGGATAGTCTTCAGGAGACACTTATGATGTGGAAGCTTGATTTTCTTGTGGACGACCCCATGATCTAGGAGATTGTGGTAACTCTCCTACCACAAAAGCATTGTTAGGGAGCTTGTAGCTTCCACAACTCGCATCCTGGATGATGAGCTTAATATCAGAAATGGTGGGAATGGTGGGAGTGGTGGGTGTCTTTGTCACATAAGTGGATGTGAGGGTGGCGGGATCAATGCATTGTGTGGATGGGCCCTCATCATTTTTTGGTACTTGGGGGATTTTGTAATACTTTTCTTCAATATTTTTTCAGTATAAGAAAGGTTTGGGATCTCCATGGATGGTAACTTCTTGTCCGTTATGTGTAAATTTCACACATTGGTGGAAATTCGATGCTACTAATTTCATCACATGAATCCATGGGCATCTTAGGAGAATATTATAGAGTAAGTCAAGGTCCAAAACTTGACAAGTGGTTTCCATGAGATTCGGCCCTACTTGAAAAGGGAGTTTCATCGTGCCTTGAGACACTCTTTCTTGATCATCGTATGCTATTATTGTGATACCCTTCCCTTTGTCGATATAATCTTCTAATATTCTCAACTGTTTGATGAGGTTGAGAGAACAGATATTCAAACCCACACCTCCATCCACCAAGACCCTTTTTATTTTTCTCTTATATACTATGGCTTCCAAGTGAAGTGCACAGTTGTGAGATGGTTGAGTGGGGAAATCCTTGTCAGAGAATGTAAGAATATTAGGCGTAATGATATTTCCAACCATAGCTTGGAATTGTTCCACATCAAGATCTGTGGGGATAGTGGATGAGGCCAACGCTTCTTCAAGAATTTTCCTATGGGAAAATGAGATTTTTAGCAACTCCATGATGGAGATTTGCACTAGCGTTCTCTTGAGTTGATCTAGGACATTGTAGCCATTATGGATAGGTCTGGATGCAGGGACTTTGTTTGGCTGGGATGAGCCTACGATGGTTACTTTTCCACCTCTTGTGGTGAATCCACAATCTTTGGCATAGGTGCCCTTGATAGTAATGACCATGCAGTTTTCATCTAGGGAGGCGATGACTATTTCATACACATGATTTATGTTTGAGTGGGTTCCTTTCCCTTTATCATTTTTATTCCCTTTGTTACCATGATTTGGTATCGGATTCGTATATATCTTATGATCCTGATTTCCTGTAGGCTTTTCTACATTTATAATTCTTTTATCAAGGAGATCTTGAACGATGTTTTCCAATCTCATGCAACTATTTGTGGTATGGACTTTGATTTTATGGAATTCACACAGTTGATTCTTGTTATAACAAGGAGGTTTCACATCCGGTTGTTGGTAATTCTAAAATTTAGGAGCCTAGATGAGTTTTTCGTCTCTCATCTTTTTCATGATGTCCTCAAGTGGTTCCCCCAAAGTGGTGTATTTTTGCTTGGGATAACTCTTGCATTGGGATGGTCCTCTTTGCTCATTAAGATTATTGATTGTTGGGTTGTTGTGTAGTTGGTGTGTTATGAGATGATTGTTTTGGTGTTGTGTTTGGATTTGCGGTTCGGGTGTATTTTGGCGAGGAGCACTAATGACCACCTTGGCATCGACGACACTATCTTTAGTAATGTTTTTGTTCCTTTCCCACGTGCAAGTTTTATCATTGTAATTGGATGGCAGGTGGTTGTTTTTTTGTTTGGGGTATGATGTTGATTCTGCGGGTTGACTCATAAGGGCTCTTTCGATACTGAGCACCTTTGGGATCAATTGATCATATGTGGTGATGCCCTGAACCTTGATATGAAATGCCAACCGGCCTTCAAGGTTGGGTATGATGGTGAAAACTTGTTCTTCTGGCATGTTCCACTTGCTCCAATTGGCCCTAGATCGCCATCATTGTAGGAATGAAGCGAAAGATTCACCCTTTCCTTGTTTTAGAGCTAAGAGTTCTTCTAGACTAACATCCATTGCAATGTTGCATGCGTAGTTCTTAATGAATGCATCTATAATTTCTTGGAATGTTCTAATACCTGAAGGTAGATGAGAGAACCATTCCATAGTGTGGATTGCCAAGCTCCTAGGAAATAGTTGCATCAGATAAGTATCATCATATGCGAATTCCATGCAATGAACTTGGAATTCCCTAATGTGATCTTTAGGTTTTCCCATCCCATGATATTTGTCAAATTTTGGGATCTCGAATCCCTTGGGGAATGGTTTCATCACTAGGGTCCTATCAAATGGATACGAACACAAGTTGCTTGGTGTCTTCGTTGTTCGCCCTGATTGAAGATCAAGCACTTGTTGTGAGAGCAAACTGATTTGTGTCATCACATAATTTTGTGGATCAGGGGGGCAGATGAAAGTGTTTTGGGGTGTTTCAATCATGGGTTGGATTGGTGGGTTGGTCGGTGTGTTGTTCGATGGTATATGTATGTTCTACTGAGCAAGGTAGGCTTCCACCTACTTTTATATGAACAACACTTGTTGTTTATCTTGTTGTTGCTATGATAAGATTTGTGCTTTTTGTTGTGCTTGTTTTTTTTCCAACAACACTTGTTGTTGTGCTTGTTGTTGTTCCAACAATGCTTGTTGTTGGGCTGCCAATTTTGTTGCTTCTTTCTGCTCTTGATATTGCTTTATTGCTTGTTGATATGCTTGCAATTGCGTTGCTTGTCTTTGTGCAAGGAGTTCTGCTTGATATTGGGCTTGTTGTGTCTGATATTGAGCTTGTGCTTGTGCTGCTTGTTGTTGTAATAGAGCTTGTTCTTGAGCGGTCTTTTGTGCTTGTAATGCTTGCAATTCTTGAGAAACTTGGGTGGCTTGTTTTTGTTGTTGTTGTTGTAATAAACCTTGAGCTTGTGCGGCTTGTTGCGCTTGTAGTGTGGCTTGCATAGCTTGGGCAGCTTGCGCAGCTTGAGCATCTTGTTGAGCAGCTAGGTGTAAGGCTTTTTATTTCTGCACTTGTTGGAATCCCCTTTGAAAATCAAATTGCAATGTCGCATTGTATTGACTTGATGTGGTGGAAGTTGGTGGTGGTAGGGGTGGTGGTGAATGGTGATGTCTTTGTAATGATTTGAGTGGTAGATGGTATTGTTGATGTGGTGTTTTGAGTGATAAGTGGCATCGTTGATGTGATTGGCCCTTGAGAGACCATGCTTTGCAATGTTATGGGGGTGTTTGATGATGTTACAATTGCTTGTGTGTTTGTCGTCTGTTTTTGCGATGCCGATGACAAATTATGATCATTTGGCATAATGCTTTGATTGATACTTGGGATGTTGTTTTGATTGATACTTGGTAAAGGGTGAATCCACAAGCCAAGGAGTGGTGTGGATGATGATGGTAATGGTGGAAGTGGTGGAAATGTAAGGTGTTTGAGTCCTTGTGAAAATTTTGTGGTGTCAAAAATGCCCCCTGGTCTGAACATGTCTCCTTCCTCTTCTGAATTTGTGAGGAGGGAAGTTTGGGGTGTTGTGTAAAAAAATGATGATGATGGATCATGATGGAAAGTGAGAGGAACATTCTTATGTAATGGGTTTTCGAGTATGTTTTATTACAAAGTGGTGTTTGCATCCAAGTTTTGATTATTAACAAGAGGGTGTGTTTGAATAGCATTGAGAAATGCATTTCCCTTATTAACGTTAGGTTGGGTTGGAGCAAAAGATGTCATAATTTGTGGAATGTTTTGAGTGATATTGTGGGATGGGGGTGTGGATGAAATGGGAATGGTGGATGAGATTGGAGGAAATGATATCTCCACTATGGTATTCACATCGAAATCTGAAGGTAACTTGGCCCCTTGTTTTGCTAGCTCAAGCATGTATAACAAAGGGTTAAGTCTCATCATGATGTTGATGATTTTATGGTTCTCTGAATTTCAGAGAATTTCTGTTATTTCTTCGTGAGACATTCCAAAGGTAAGATCCTCTCCTTGGTTTTCCTC
Source organism: Sequoia sempervirens (assembly GCA_007258455.2). Taxonomy (NCBI): domain Eukaryota; kingdom Viridiplantae; phylum Streptophyta; class Pinopsida; order Cupressales; family Cupressaceae; genus Sequoia; species Sequoia sempervirens. Next base: position 643,640,427 of record VDFB02193867.1, on the reverse strand, counting down.
TTGCGTATTTTGCGATGATGTCAGAAGGTTAATTATGAGATTTCTAGACCTAATGGAATTCATTTCAGGAGTGGTTTGACCTAAATCACTTGAAGCAGGTGTTTCTTTGTTGGCTTCCATGCTCTTCTTGTATTGAGATCTGGTTTGAACCATAAAACAAGGATCAATTTTTAAGAATGGGAGATGAATCTCTTGATTCTTTGGATTGATCTTTATTTTGTCTCAAAGCAAAATTTTTTAGGATATCTTGAAGATTGAAAGGTGAAATGATGATGTAAAAGATGAATGATGTGGATGTTATGATCTTTCAGTAAGTCTTGAAGGAGATACTTGGCTTTTGGGACTTTCAGATATGTTTCGGATTTTGATTTTGATTTTTCCTTGATTGATTTTGATTTTGATTTGTCCTTGATTGATTTTGATTTTGATTTGGCTTTTTGAACAAATAGACCCTAAGATGTTTGGATGATTATCTAAGGGATAGATTTGATCAAAGGATGATAATTTGAATATGTGCGGGAAGAAGGATGCATCTACTCACACCTATCCAAACAAGATGATAGTTTCACTAAGCATATGAAGAAGGATTCATCTACATATACTAAGCTAAATGAGATGATTTTGATAATATTTTTTACTAAGCATATGCAAAAGGATACATCTGCACATACCTTGCCAAAGGTGATTTTGATAATAATTTAAAGGATTTAGTCTCAAGGATTTTGATGATTTTTATTTTTCCAAAAAGCCTAGCATTAAGGATGATTTCAAGATTTTCCAAAAGGTGATTGTGAGATGATGTTTGTTTTGATGTTTGAAGGATAGATAAAAATATTTTGATTTGCTTTGATCCTAAGATGAACCTAAAAAGGACACTTTGTTTTCCTAGACCTAGGTATTGAAGAACAAGCTTTTCTATAAACAAGATGTTCAAACTCTCTAAAAATATTTGGGTTTTTGAAGTAATAGAATGAATACAAACTGGGATTGTTCCTTGAAGCCTTTTTGTAAAAGTTGAAAAGCAGTCTTTTTCTAACTTCGTATAACATAGAGAGATGTTCTTGATGGGATTTCAAACTAAGGGATTTCACCTTTGGTTTCTTGATCTTGATTTTGTGTGAAATCATTGGAGACACGTGTGGGGTCCAATTGTTTTTAATCTTTGCTTAATGGGTTCTTTTTACCACAAACACTTCTTGATTAGCTTTCAAACTGAATGTCTAATGTCTCAACTTTGTCTCATTTCACAAAGTATATTATGCAAAACTTTGATGAATTTAAGGCAAGGGTTACCTATTGCTTAACTTTAGTGGGAAAATTGAGATGTAATTTCAAGTGTTTAGAATCCTCTAAGGATGTAATCCCAAGGGCAAGCAATAACACAAGAATTTGGTCAATGGTATTTTCCTTCTAAAGGGTTTGAAATTTTGAGGATCATGTTGAATGTTTGTCTGCAAATGTTTTCGAACAAGCAAAGAATTTTGTAACCAAGAAGAAGTACAATCCTATGGATGTGAAAGATAGTATTTCTTGAATCCCCACTTGGACAAGTTCAACTATGCTTATCTTTAGCGAATGGTTAGATGCTTGACCCCACTGGCTCCCCTCCATGAAACTCACTTATACGGGTCATCCAACCATCAACACCCATGAAACTCCCATGGCATGTTTTCCATTTCTACTAAAGACATTAAAAGTGTGGGGCAGCTTCAGAATGACCATTCTCACACCAACAAATAGATCAAGGATTTTGGAAAATTCTAGCACATGGGTTTTAATAAGAACTTTATGTTCGTGGAGATTGACCCATACGGCAAGAGTCCCCTTTCGGATCCATCTTGTCAGAATCAACCGCGTGATACTGGCATTTACTCCAATACCCACATTTATATCCTGGCTAGAAATACTCTTGGCTTTATAGTGTTAGCAGTTGAGTCGTTCCCTTGGGTGAGTACTTTTTCCTCAAGGCAAGCCCTCTAGGATAAACAAAAGTGAGTAAAGACAAAATCTGTAACTCGATTAATTTTTGATGGCAACAAAGAGAGAGAATATACGCAATAATTCCCCCACTCACACTCGCACAAGATCTTGTTCAATTTTAAACCCAAATCAAAGTGTCGACGTGATTTCTTTATCTCACCCTAAAGTTATGAAAAAGGCCTTTTGATTCTCAAGATAGCTATAAAGCACGAGAGAAGCACGCATACATCCTTTTTGAATGCCTTTATTTTAAGTAAGATTTAACGAAAAAAAAAGTTGCACTTGTTCTTTTTAAATCCGCAAAGCAAAATATGAGTTCTTTTTAAGCACCAAAAGACGAGTGGGAGATAATTTTTTCAATTGTTAATCCAAGAAAAAAAATCTAGTAAGTTGTGATCCTAAAGTCCATTTTAGCCTTTACAAGAAGAAATTGAAAAATTATTTTTAAAACCAAATGAAAATTAGTGTCGGGTATGTGCATGATCATGATGGGCCAAAAAGTGGTAATATTATGGGTATTTGTAGGGTATGTGGCTGACGAATTTTTCTTTACCCAAAATTGATGAAATGAAAAGGATTTTTAGAGGAGATTCTCAGCTTTCTACCGATATAAATTATGCTTTTAATTTGAATTTAATAAATAATTATTATTTGTTTTTAGTAGAATTATGACTAAAGTCCCGATCGATAGGTTGATTGAAAAACATCTATAACTTTCAAACGGTATCACATTTTTTGAATCTGAAACATGCATCACATTGTATGCTTCACATACTATAGGATTAAAAAAAGAAAAATTAAATTTCATGAATTTTTGACCAAAGTTAAGGTGGTGGACATACTGGGTTTTTATATTTTTAAAATTTGTAATAAAAAATTCATAATTAATTATTTACTTGGAAAAAAATTACAAAAAACATGCATCACATCTGGACATGAGTCCTCTACTTATATATAAAATCTTATAAAAAAATATTATCATTTCATTATGGTTAGGGTGGTCAGATAGACACCTACTTCTTATTTTTTCCCTAAAATTTAAGTACTACTGCATTGAAATTTCAAATTTTCACCAAATAGATTTTATTTATTTTTAAATAAACCTATTAGTTTAGAAACTACATTCAATTTTCTACAAATTCTATTCTTACATATTTTTGAAATAATATAGATAACTTATTTAAATTTTTATGTCAAGTTGCCTAACACTAATTTTTCTAAATTTTTTGCCACTTAAGGGCCTGTTTTTTCCATGATGATCCTGCACATATCCTGTCCTAAGAATGAAAAGATAACAATTTCTTGGAGAATATTTTAAGCAAATCACTTAAAGTGTTCAAAAACATTTTGATCTTTCAAACTGTCATCTTCATGCCTCGTTGTTCTTCATTATCCTTCTTCATTTTTGTTGCTTTCCTTGTACCTTCATTGTCCTTAGTTTTCTTTTTTTTTTCGCTTTCCTCATTTTCCTTGCTTACCTTGCTCTCCTTGCTTTCCTTGTACCTATAGACAAAGATAAATCCACCAAATTACATAATTAAAGCCATTTCCTCCAAACAATAAAATGATTTTAAGAGGAAAAGACTAACTAATAAACAAAACATTAATAGTAACCCCACTCGCTAAAAAACTTTTGTAATGAAACTTAATTTAGAAGATACCACTTCCTAATAAAGTTCAAAGCTTCTTAGAAAGTCACAAATGAACAATTATTACTCAAGAGGATGCCTAGAAGAATAGTAAATGAGTGGTTTTTAAACAACAAAAATGCCTATAATAGACCATAAATGAGTAGTAGACAAAGTAGATATACAATTATTTATTAACACATTTATTCTCCCTTGTCTAAATATCTGAACCATTCCACATTTTAGTATCTCAACCTATTGTGATGTCATCCATTGGGTCACTTTAAAAGTGACTTTGATATTCATTGTATAATCCAAAAATTTAGATATAAGAATACATGCACAAGATATCCCTCTCACCTATCTCCAACATAAATACAATTACCATCTCCAATCTACTCAAGACATTAATTTCTGAGAATCCCCAAATTTGTCACATCAAAAATAGATAGAACTGATGCAAATCAATGTGGACTAGATCCCCTCTCATTGCACTTATCCTTTGTACACATTAGTTGGTAAATAAGAGATCATACAAGAAAATCATGGCCAAGAGATGCCAAATGATGGATATGCCTATTGATAAGAAAGTAATCAAAAAGAGAAAGCCTAACTGAAGTCTTTTTGCCCCTTATTGGCTACAAGCAATCACACGAAAATAACCATAAATGATATTAAATGTTAATGATAGGTAGACAGCCGCATTCTTAGACTTTTCTAGCAGCAACCTATATATAAGACAAAAACGCAGCTCTTGAACAATAGCCACTTGTAACAGGACACATTAATTTAAATGCTATCTCATGGAATGCAATGAGTGACCAGTTTGCATGGATAAAGTAGAGGAAACTCTTTAAGCCAACACCTTTTAGCAGGTATAAAATCAACGTCCAAATAGGAAGTATTGAGGGGTGCACAGACTATGTAAGAAATAAATTTAAGCAAAATACACATGCAGTAAATGTCACTTTACTTTTATTTATCTCTGCTAATATATAATTCCCATTATAATCATCCTCTGGTCATCCATCAGTGATTCAAGGAGTTAAAAAATGTGAATGAATAGTAAGTGGTTGAGACTCGTGGTTGCTCGAATTGCCTGGGTAGTTAATATATATCACAATCAATATTAATGACAAGATAGACTAGGATAAGGGTGACAGATTCTGAAGGACGTAAATCACTGGCATTGAATGGGATTTGGAAGATTTGTGATGGTTTCCAAGGAGTATCTAATCACTGCCAAATCGCATTAGCCTGAAAGATTCTTGAAAGAAATTTATTGCATGGCTGTAACAAAATAGTCAAATCTCTTAATGAACTAAATTCATTGGAGATTAAAGGAAGTAATAAAAGAATGCCAGCAAATGAGCAATCAAATACAAATTTCCCAGATGAGAAAATGTTAGCACAAATAACAAAGTGATATTAATAAAGTCCAAAGAGATGAAAATAGAGTGGACTGTAATATGACTTGATTTCCCATTAATCTTAGCACTTTCCCCATTTTGTATCCAGCACCTTCTTTTAGAAATCACATCACAATTATAAGACAAAGTGTGTGAATTTAAGGAACCTTTTCAAGATTATAATAAGAAGACAACAAGTAAGGGTTGCGCAAATGACAAAAGAGATAGTGCCTAAATCTATCAATAGATATTTTCACTTTTTCTCTTATGAAGCTCAAATTCTTTTATTCCAACTATTCCTGAAGACAGTTTATCAAAGCAAAGTTAACAAAAAAAAAACAAAGATCATAAAGTCTGCCCTCCTTCTAGTACCACATGTGAGCATCTATTAAAATCTGCAAACACTATTCCTCAAGCATGGGTTGGTAACCTACAAATTCATCAAAATTCTCCTATGAAATAATGCAAAATGCTTCCTAAACATGATAACAAAACAAACTAAACTGAAAGCATGAAAGATACATAATGCACACCTATTCCATAATGGATTGGTGTCACTTTCTTGTGAAAAGTGACCCTTTCCCAACCCTTAACAAGCTCAAATGTTGCAAATGCAATGGAGATGGAGTAAGAAGAGAAAAATTAGTTCTCAATCCAAGATAGTAAATTTGCATAAGAGTTGTAGATAGATTTGATGAAGAATCAACCCTCTATTTAAAGAATATTTTGATGAGAGAATGACCAAATGGATGAATGTGGGACTAAAAAAAAACCAATGGAAAGAGGCCACTTGTCAACTTTCCATAGGTTGAGGAATGTGAAAGTTTTGGCCAATGTGCCCAAGAGGGGGAAATTCAAATTTGAAATTGTGAAATAAATGTTGAGAGGAGGACATGAAAATGAGAAGTTAATGCAATTTTGGAAGGGACAAGTCAACTTGTCATCATTTTCAAACTTGAGGGAATATTCTATTTTTATGCCAAGTTGATGGAAAATAAGGATTTTAATAAATCAAGAAATTGATTTACTTGTGCAAGTGGGAAAAGCTAGAGGATGTTATGGGTGGTTAGGTTAGGCTAATTAGGATTAAATTAGCTTAAATTATGCTTAGGTGAGTTTGACCTTCTTGACTTAAATATTTGATTTATTTAAATCAGAAAAGGATGGAATATGCATTTGGATATTTAATTAAATAAAGTTTGGTTTATTTAATTAAAAGGTTGATGTTTGATTTATTTAATTTAAATGAACAACCTTAGGAATAAAATTAATGAGTTTAATTTACCTGATGAATGGATGAAGGTGAAATTGTTTAATTTAATGAGTGGATGAATGTGAAACCTGGTTTACTTGATGAATGGACCTAACTAAATGCATGATGTTAATTTTGCATGTCTACAAACAATCACTTATTTTTTAGAATGGCATAAGATAGAGCAATATGGAAGACAATTAAAGCTATACCACCCTAAATATCATTGTGTTCAATTTTTATACTTCATTGAAGACATGATAGGACACATGTTTTTCAAAAAAATTCAAATGGTTAGAGCACAATTCTATAAGAATGTGACACAATTATCAAATGGTGATCTTCAAATATTTGGAGAGGTCAAGGGCCACATAATCCCTTATATAATGGTGATTAGAGAAGATATTATCTGCTCTGTCTAAATAAAATTAGAAAATAATATTATTAATTAAGAAAAATTATCAAGGTTAAACCAAAGCAACATGAGGAAGAAAATATAACCCTAAAAATCAAGTTTTTTTGTCTAGAGTTTGTAGTAGAAAATATATTGTTTTTCTTAGGGTGGAAATCCCTATAACAAAGTGTTAAGTAACAAAGGACGATGACTCACAATAAGGTTCATAATAATGTCTTGGCTAATTGCTAATGAAGAACTATGGAATTATGATTGTTAGGATCACAAAACATAAAGCTAAAACCTTTAATGTCACTTGTAATATATCAATCAATGTAACATTAAGAGTCTCTTAGAATTTTTTCCAAATACTCAATTTATAAGTCCACAACAGTGTCCCACTTATTGGTCAAAGTGAGACATTTAAATTAATATTTTTCACCAAATTTTCAATTAATGACACTTTTAGAAACTAAACCATTATGAATTTGAATATAATATGAACTAGAGTTTTTTAATATTTTGTTTGTATATTATAAACTACATACTTTTTTAATTAAGAAATAGTTTAAATTATTGTATTCAACTTTTAATAACTTATTTTTTATAATTAATAGTATTATTAAAAAGTGGTGTTACTTTGGTAAAACATAAGTTTATTTACATAAAGAATAAAATTATAAAAAAAAATTAGCATATAATTGTAACAATTATATCTAGTGCATAGCTATATTTTCATGACTTTTTATTGCATCTTTTAAAAAAAAACTTTTTAAAGTGAGGCTAACTATAATTTAAATATAGGTCAATTTGATAATACATAGTTTTCTTTATATTCATCCAAATTATATTTTTTTTGCTAAAATAAGAACATCAATACCTGGTGCACATATATATTTCATATTTTTATTTTATTTTTCATGTGTGAAATAAAGACCTTTAATTTTGATGAAGAAACTACATTCGCAAGGAATAGAAAATAGATTTAACATATTCAATTTTTTTGGAAATATTATAATAAGGGATGCATATTTACATAATAGATCTCCTAAATGAAGTTATTTTATCCACCAAAAGGTAAAGTAAAAGTTTTTTTGGTTAGCATTTTGATAGATGTGGACGAGACTCCTTTGAGAGTTTGATTTAAGACTAGGGTGCTTTTATCCAAGGGGTTTGGATCTAACCCTCTTCAATTAAGACCCTTCAAATTGAACCTCATATAAATTCAATTATTAGTTTATTATAAAACATGTGACTTCAAGGAAAAAATAAAATGTCCCACTTTGTGACTTATATTATAGTTAAGGAAAATCTTTTTTTTTCAAAAATATAGTAAATACAAATATAACAAATGGATTGTTGAAGCAAATTTAAGTACACACAATTTTGACTATTATAATAACTATGATAGCTAATCTCATTACAAAACTATTATTTCTAACTAGCTCCATTTATATCTTAGTAATTTCAATAGTACAATCTAAGAAAAAATTCATGGTATTTTGTAAGGACAAGGAATATTGGTCAATGTATCTTCATTATTATAATAATTAACTGCAAATAAATGAATGAGAAATTGGGCATGTTGTAATTAGAGAAAATGGTGTTAGAATTATATTGAAATAATTTTACCAACAATACAATTCATGCTTACTGTAGTATCATAAATTGTCACCCTTGAAAATTTCACACCATGTGTTGCTCCCCTTTAAGTTAGTTGAACTAATTAAGGTCCTAATTTTAAAAATTATATATTACACTGCTTATTTTAAATATGTTCTGACAATTTGCAAGCAAAAAATAAATGTTATCATTTAATACTTTATACCTAACACTTTAAACATTCAAAAATAGTCTTGAAACACTAGCACATAGGGCACATATGTCCCCCATTTTTGGCTCCAAATTCAAAAAAGTAGATGTTAGCATTTTATTATTTAAAAATCAAATATCTAAAGTCGATTGCTAGGTTTAACTTTTTAGAAATTAGAATGAATTCCTACAAATACCTAGTTATTGCATCATTTAAAAAAGTAAAAATGAACAAGGAAAAATCTCGCATTAATTGATTATCAAAACCAAGTATTGTGATCAAAAGAAATATTCAATAAGTCAAGAGTAGATTTTTAAAGATTTATTATAGGCAATTCATGTGTAATACCCCTCATGTTGTTGTTTGGAGTTGTTATCTTTTTATGCTTTTGCTTGATACCTTGAGACTGTGATAGTTACTGTTATTGTTTGGATTCATGGATTTGATATTTTAGATTGATTGATGATTATGCTATTTCATTTGAGGACATGGATATTTGATATGACATTATGGTTTGGTGATGTTAATTTGATTTCAGTAATACATTGTGATGCAGTGGTTTAGTAATTAGTTTATGATGTGATCAGTTAGTTAGAATTATTACTTTATATCTAATGTTGTAATTGTTAGAATAGTTTTGGTGAGAGGATAGTGTAGAACCACTCATTCGTGAGTGTCTTGCTACACTGCAATTCCTTCTCAAAATGTGATGTTTTTATTATATATATATATATATATATATATATATATATATATATATATATATATATATATATATATATATATATATACATGTACACAATCTTGTTTGTATGCAGGAATTGTAGGTACAAAGTCTCAATTCCACCTGCTTCAGTAGGACATGGCGAGCATCAATTTAACCCAATGGGCATGATGTTGAAATAGAGATGACAAGGAAGTCACCCCATCCCATGTTTATCAAACCGTCTTGATTGAGTGGTATTGCGCATCTTTGACTTTTTTCATTTTTGCAATTTATTATCATGGGTTGTGTGAGTGTAATTTTGGTATTTATCTTACATTGGTGTTTGGTATGATGTTAATAAATATTTATAATAGTATTGGAATAATTTGTATGTAAATATAAAATTCTTATATTAAAAGTCGTGTGATTTATTTAAAAGTGTAAATTAAATTATTTAAAATTTTTTATTTTGATAATTTAATTAAATAAGCATGTTGAGGATAATTATGAAATAAATTAATTAAAGATATTAAATTGTGTGAATTACAAGTAAAGCTTGCAAAATCATAATTAAAAAAAAAGTATTGTTAAATGGGAAAAAAATCAATAAAAGAAAGAAAAGATGAAAAGGACCAATGAGTGTTGAGTTTGGCTCTAAAGCTGAGAATAAAATTAGAAAACTTCTTTTAATTTGGAGTTTTAGAGCTTTTGAAAAGAAGAAGATATATTTTTATTTAATAGAAAATTTGTGAGATTTTTCAGTTACGGGAAAATTTACAGAAGTTACACCAAAATATTGAGTTTTGAGAATTGTGTTCTCTCTAGTTCTTTTCAGTAGAAATCGATTTAGTTTTTCATTGTTTTAGAGGAGAGGTTCTTTTGAAGAAAATTTTAGATTGGAAGATTGATCAAGGACATTAGGTGAAGAAATTCTGAAGGAAGGAACAAGATCTCTTTGAAAAGACTATTGGGATCAAGCAAAGCTTCATCAAATTTTCAATAGTGCAAGACTCTAGGTTCCATTTTCTTATTCTTTAGTTTTTTTGATTCAAAAGATAAATAAATAAATAAATCAATATGTTTTCGGTGAAAGAAAATAATTCTTGTGGGGTTTAGAAATCTTTTTGGGTTGCAAGCAAATGGAAGAGATTAAACTGTGTTTATGAAAAGTGTTCTATTTTTTTACAATTTGATTATGGAAAAATTCATTGTTTGAATCTCTGAAAATGTTCAGTATGTTTATAATTTTTTGTTTGCAAAATTATTTCCCCTTCAGATAAATTAATTTAAATATTTTTCTTCATTTTTTTTAAAAAAAGGGTATTTTCAATTTGAATGGTATTATGTTCCTGATTAAATTTTTACACACACACACACACACACACACACACACACACACACACACACACACACACACACACACACACACACACACACACACACACACACATATATTTATATACAATAATGCATATATATATATACCTTTATACATATCAATATTATAATTTATTTTTGAAATTGACTGTACCTGTGCGTCGTTCGGATGCAATCACGTTTTTTAATAAATAAATAAATAAATATATAAAAAAATTAATTGAATGTTTGGGGAGGGATGGCACTGGTCGTAACCCCCCCCGGTACGTACCACAACCATTATGACTACCCATAGTAGTCTTGAAGACTATTGTGCACAATAGTCATAAAGACTATCGTGTGCAATAGTCTTCAAAGATTATTGTGCGCAGTCTTTACAACCATAAGGTTGCAGTCTGCATTGGCCAAACGACTTGTATGGAGTTTGCTGCAGTTTTTTATTTATTATTTAATGTTTTTTTTTTTTATTCGTGGTCTATATAATATGTGTGTGTGTGTGTGTGTGTGTGTGTGTGTGTGTGTGTGTGTGTGTGTGTGTGTATGTGTGTGTGTGTAATTATTTAAGAATATTTATATATTTATTTATATATATATATATAACTTTAGTATATAGATATATTGATTTCATTTTGAGTATGAAAATTATAACTGTGATTATTAAGAAAAAAGTGAAATTGTCCTTATTAATTAGAAATTTAAATTGACACTTTATTGCAAAATTATACAAAGGAAAAAAAATAGCTTTAGTAATGGATTAGAGAAAATTATCTAACTTTGTGTGAAAATCATTATGTTATTCTATTTTCCAAATCTGCTTGACCTCTTTATTTTCTTGGTTCATCGTTTTGGCTATTATCATGTGGAAGCCCAGTTTTGTTTGAAACCCGTATATGAATGTTGTGATCCTCAAAATTCCATAGGCATGTTTATATTGTTGGATGTTCACCTTCATCTTATGTGCTCTTGATACATCAAGATATTGGTGTCTTTATTCTAAAAGGGTTGTACGAGGTTTTTTTGTGCTACTTTTGTGTGTTTTAGCGTGATGGGTAATGCCTCACAAGTCATCTGTTGAGACTTAGTGCCTTGTGCTTGATGGTACAACCCTTGCTTTGATTTCATTATGTTTTGAGGTCTCAGGGAGAGTGGCTCTTCATGGGGGCCGGCACCTCAAAAGCAGGAAGGAGTCAGGATAACCCATGTAAGAGTAGATTAACAATTGAAAACCTAATAATAGAACTTAGGGGAATGGGTCATAAAAACATATAAGATAGCCTTTGATACCTCGTCTATGCATTAGGGCTATCACAGACTAATGGTATTCTAAGAAGGCCATGGTCGGAAAAGTCAAACCTCATCCTCAGGAGAGATTGATGGCTCTGCATGAGTCACCCTATGGGGCAGACACCTCAAGTAGGAGGAAGGGCCAGGATAACCATAGATGGGAGCTAGTGCCTCATGTTGGAGGAAGGTCCAGGATAACCCATGTAGGCTATGTGATGACACTCTCCACTTGATGTCCTTATGCCATGTTTTCTTGGTTGCCTCTAGAAGTGTGTTATGATTGTTGTTTCAGATTTATTTGGAAGTATATTAAGATCGTCTCTTTGGTTTACTTGGCATGTGGTTAATGGTTCTTTCCTTGGTTTATTTGTGATCTGTTTTATGGTTCTTTGGCTATATTGAGTGGATCCTTGTTGTTGTTGTTTATGATCTATGTTTACTTTGATGTTGCTTTTGGAGTTATTGTACTATGTTATTCTTTATTGGAGTTGTCTTATGGAATTCATGGTCTTGGTTACTTCCTTGTCACCTCTGAGCACGGGGGTGGGTTTTTCTAAACCCACATGGTTGGGTGGAACGTACTCCACACCCGTTGGGTTCCCCATCTAAGTTCATTCCTCACAGTGTTCTTCAGATGGAGCTTGTACCTGATATTCTTTTTGTAATTCTAGCAGTATTTGTACTATGTATTTATCCCACATGTATGGTAGAATTCACTGTAATCATTATTGAGAACATGTAATGTATTAAATGAAGATGTATTAATTATGCACCTTTGTAACCATTCATTTAATGGGATTTAATATGGTTGTACCATGTGATGTAATTATACTCATGCTTATGGATATATGTATGTTATCTTTTGAAAATGGATATTGTAATGGTTATGATGGATATTGGATTAGTTAGGTTATTATCCTTATGTGCAATATTTCGTTATGAGTTTGTTTATGTGATGTGACCTCACGTAACCCAGAGGACTTGACATTATGATGTTAATGTGCAATTTAAATATGTTTTAATGTTTCGTTATATGTTTACTTTGTATTATTTAAAAAAAAAAATGGGTGTAATTTTTGTCCTTTGGGGTTTGCACGACGGGCATTACAACTTGGTATCAGAGCCAGGTTTGCAAACACTAGGGTCTCTAGGTAGTTATGTCCATTAGGAAACCTTGTGTTTGACTCTTGAGCTCACTTCTACCTTTATCTTATTGCGCATAAATATGCCTCGAGGTAGAGGATGTGGCCAAGGAAGAGGTCAATGTTGTTGGTCGTAGAGAAAACTGGAAAAGTCCTTCAGCTCCTAGTTCCCATTGTTCTGAGCATGAGGAACAACAGAGTGTTCAAAGCAATCCATCAGGCAGTGGTCAGAACCGAAACTAAGCTCGTCAGGAGAATTTTGTGTAGCTTGCACCTAGTTTTTAGTCAGCACCAAGTCAAGGAAGCTTTCACCATTCAAATGCTCTATCAGGGGGTAGATGATTTGGTAGAGGTACTGGTTGCTACTCATGTGGGCAGCAAGGGCATATCACTAGATTGTGTCCATAAAAGAGCACTTCAGGATTTAATCGGAGACCAGCTAGATAAGAGCCGATAGTAGGTGATGGAGGGAGATCTCATCGTGTCTTTGCAATAGTAGAGAAGTGACAGGTAGACCATTAGAGCATCGCCATTAAGACATTAGGTGTGTTGCATAACACTAGAATTTCTATACTCTTTGATTCTAGTGCATTTGATTCTTTTATATCTCCTTCAGTAGTTGAGCAAGGTAGACTGGTGGCATCTAGTCAAGGTGTTAAATGGTAGGTTGAATTAGCCTCAGGATCAAAGCTTGTTGTAGAGAAGCTTGTGCAAGGTTGTAGTCTAAATATAGGTTCATTGACAACTAAAGTGGACCTCTGAATCCTAGCACTCAGCTCATATGATGTAGTCTTGGGCATGGATTGGTTGAGTGCACACCATGCTATGATAGACTATCACCATAAAGCAGTGCGGTGCATTGATGATTCCGGAAAGGAGGTGTAGATCATGGGTATTCAAAGACCCATTTCATTGCGAGTGATCTCTGCCATGCAGCTTAAAAGGTACTTCCGATAGGGTTGTCAGCTTTTTGCAGTATCAATGAGTGATTTGGAGTCAGAGGATAGTGGAGGGACATCATTGGATGATTACCATCTCCTTAAGGAGTTCTTTTATGTGTTTCCTGGAGAGATACGTAGTATGCCACCAAAACAAGATATAGATTTTAGGATTTATCTAGTACCTGGAGTTGTGCCAATATCTCAAGTTCCATATCGGATGACAATGCAGGAACTTTAGGAACTTTGTCTGTAATTGGATGAGTTGTTGGCTAAAGGGTTTATCTTCCCAAGTGTTTCCCCTTGGGGAGCACCTGTGATATTCATAAAAAAGAAGGATGGTTCTCTTCGCTTGTGTATTGATTATAGGCAGTTGAACAAAGTAATAGTGAAGAACCGATATCCCTTGCTCATAATTGATGATATTTTCGATTAGATAAAAGGAGAAAATGCATTTTCTAAGATTGATCTCAAATAAAGATATCATCAGTTTTGGATTGCACATACAGATATTCATAAAACAATATTTCGTACTTGATACAGACATTACGAGTTCACTATGATGTCGTTTAGGTTAACGAATGCACCTTCAGTCTTCATGAGCTTAATGAATGGAGTGTTCCGAATGTACTTTGATAGATTCATCCTTGTGTTTCTTGATGACATTATGATCTATTTCATATCTATGGAAGAACATGAGGAGCATCTAATGCAGGGGTTACAGTGCTTAAGGGACAATCAATTATTTTCCAACTTGGAAAAGTGTGACTTTTATAAGAATGAAGTTCATTATTTGGGCCATGTGATTTTAGGTGAGGGAATTTCAAATTATCTTGCAAAGATTTAGGCCATTGTGGATTGGCCCGCACCCACAAATATCTTAGAAATTCACAATTTCATAGGACTAGTAGGCTATTACCGACAGTTCATCCAAGGCTTTTAAAGGATGGCACATCCTATCAACTCTCTCCAGAGGAAGGGAAAGAAATTTCTTTGGTCTGATCAATATCAGTTAGTATTCCAAACACTTAAGGAAAAGTTGACTAGTGCACCAATCCTAGCAGTACTGGATCCAACAGGAGATTTTGTTGTTTGTACGGATGCTTCTTTGGAAGGTTTAGGGGCCATCTTGATGCAAGAAGGGTGAGTGATAGCTTATGAATCACGGAAACTTAAGGATCATGAACTAAACTACCCCACACATGATTTGGAGTTGGCTGTAGTTGTTCATGCCTTGGTAGGATGGAAATACCTCCTCCTAGGGCATCGGTTCAAGTTGCATAAAAGTCATTGTAGTATGCAATACAGCTTCACGCAGTAGAACCTGAATGCATGATAGAGAATGTGGATGAAATTCTTGTGCGAATATGATTTTGAAGTAAAATATATTCAGTGAAAAGAGAATGTGGTGGTGGATGTGTTGAGTAGATGCAAGCATGAGATTTCTGTTGTGGCTCTTGAGGTTGATCTGAGGAGTTAGATCCTCGCAGCTCTTCCTTCAGATAATTTGTATCAAGCGGTGAAATCAGAGATTGAGTGAGGCAGAGCGTTGGAAGGTAAATTTTTTGGTTACTCTTTGGACTCGGATGGTGTTTTGCGCTATGTAGGCCGAATGTATGTACCTCTTGTAGAGGGTCTTCACAACCTAATTTTGACTGAAGCTCATCGGGCTCCTTATTCGGCACATCCTGGAGTTAAGAAAATGTATGCGGATCTACGCTCACTATATTTTTGGGTAGGATTAAAGAGTGACATCGCTGATTTTTTGGCTAGGTGTCTAGAATGTTAGAGGGTTAAGGCTGAGCATCATCATCTAGTAGGATTCTTGTAGCCTCATCTTGTTCTAGAATGGAAATGGGACATTATCTCTATTGATTTCATTGTCGGCTTGCCTATGTCTTCCAAGCGGCATGACGTTATCATGGTCACTGTTGATAGGTTGACCAAGGTGGCCCATTTCTCTCCTATCTGATCTTCCTATACTACTTATGTGGTGGCCAAGGTGTTCATGCAAGACATTCTTTGATTACATGGGATACCGTGAAGAATTATTTCTGAGAGAGATCTGGTATTCACATATTTATTATGGACATCTTTGCAGTGGTCCTTAGGGACTAAGTTGAATTTTAGTTCTGCCTACCATCCTGAGATAGATGGTCATACTGAGAGTCAATTAGGTGCTTGAGGATATGCTCTAAATGTATGTCATGAGCAAACAATCCCATTGGGAAGATTATCTACACTTGGTCGAGTTTTCCTATAACAATGGTTATCATAGTTCGATCGAAATGGCTACATTTCAAGATTTGTACGGTCATCCTTGTCGTACCCCTTTGAGTTGGGATCGATTAGAGGACATGTTTCTTCTTGGACCCGAAATGCTTTGAGACATGGAGCAATAGGTAGCTCGCATCCGAGACCATCTTGTAGCGGCTCAAGATAGGAAAAAGAAATATGTTGATGCACATAGAGTTGATCAACAGTTTGCAGTTGGAGATCGAATGTTTCTTAGAGTTCATCCACGAAAGAGCCCTATTCATTATGGAAAGGGTTCTAAGCTTGCACCCCATTTCGTAGGGTCATTTGAAGTGTTGGAAAGATTGGTCCTATTGCCTACTACTTGGCTTTGCCACCTAGTCTATCACAGATTCATGATGTTTTTCATGTTTCAGTCCTTAGACCATATTTTCCTGATGTTACTCACATAATTGATTGGAATTCTCTACAGGTTGAGGACACGCAGCTAGCTCCCAAGCCCGTGGTCGTGCTGCAACACAGGAGACTCGCTCTCAGAGGCAAGGATATTGAGCAGGTGTGGGTCCAGTGGGATCCCAACGATGAGACTTCAACGACATGGGAGGATGCCTCCCATATCAGGGAATCCTACCCTTGTTTATTGGCTTCCAAGAGTAAGCTGAATTCATGAGGGGGAGGATGCAATACCCCTCATGTTGCCATTTGGACTTGTTATCTTTTTATGCTTTTGCTTGATACCTTAAGACTATGATAGTTACTGTTATTGTTTGGATTGGTGGAATTGATAGTTTAGATTGATTGATGATTATGCTATCTCATTTGAGGACATCGATATTTGATATGACATTATGGTTTGGTGATGTTAATTTGATTTCAGTAATACATTGTGATGCAATGGTTTAGCAATTATTTTATGATGTGATCAATTAGTTAGAATTGTTACTTTATATCTAATGTTGTAATTGTTAGAATAGTTTTGGTGAGAGGACAGTGTAGCACCACTCGTTCGCGAGAGCCCTGCTACGGTGAAAATCCTTGTCACAATGTGATGTTTTATTATATATATACATGTACATGATCTTTTTTGTATGCAGGAATTGCATGTACAGAGTCTCGATTCCACTTGCTTCAGCAAGATAGGGCGAGCATCAATTTAACCCAATGGGCATGATGTTGAAACAAAGATGACAAGGAAGTCACCTTGTCCCATGTTTGTCAAACCATCCTGATTGAATGGTATTGTGTGTCTTTGACTTTTGTTATTTTTGCAATTTATTATTATGGTTTGTGTGAGTGTACTTTTGGTATTTATCTTACGTTGGTGTTTGGTATGATGTTATTTATATAATTAAATGATGTTAATAAATGTTTATAATAGTATTGGAATAATTTGTATGAAAATATAAAAGTCTTATATTGAAAGTCATGTGATTTATTTAAAAGTGTAAATTAAATTATTTAAAATTTAGTATTTTGATAATTTAATTAAATAAGCATGTTGAGGATAATTATTGTAGACACGTGAAATTAGCATTGTGCACTTAAATAGCATCACATTCATAACTTAAACTCACACTCGTCCATTCATCAGGTTAAATCGGGTTCATTTAATTCAATCTCCTAATGTCATTCACTTAAATTGAATAAATTAAATTTATTTAATTTAAGCCTATCAGTGTCCCCCTTAGCTAAAATATTTATTTAACTAAATCTTTATCACCTTTCATCTCCCTTTGATTTGATTTAAATCCCTAATCTAATTCAAATGGGTTAAAAACATCTAACATCATCTTAATTAATCTAATCCATGATTAAATGCTAATCCTAATCACTTGTATTCTCTAGATTTTTCCACTTGCACATGAAATTGCATTTAATTGATATATCAAAATCTTTATTTACTTTCAACTTGGCATAAATGAAGAATATTCTCCAAGTTTGAATCTCCCCCCAATTTGACATGTACATCCAACAAAGCATTTATGAGGCCTTACATGCCTCTTACATGTCTCTTGTACAAGCTCAAACTCAACATTTAACTCTCAAATCAAATTTGAATATCCCCCTCTTTAGCACATTGGCCAAAACTTGCACATTCCTCAACCTATCACAATGTGACAAGTGGCTTTATCTCATTGGTCAAATCATTATCCCACACTTCTCTATTATGAGCTCTCTTCCAACTTGAAAATCTATCAATAAAAGGCTTATTCTCCACAACTTGATCCACAACCCTCATGCAAACTCACTCTCTTCAATTGAGAACTAATTTTTTCCACCTCATATCATCTTCAAAGTAGTTTCATCATATAGCTTATTGAAAGGGGTTGGGAAAGGGATATTTTCCATATCAAAATAGCACCAATGCCCCCATAAGATCAAGTGTTTGCTTCGTTTAAAAATAAGGAATAGTTATTTTCGGTTGGATTTGCTCAAGTATTTCATCTTTTTCCTTGTTCTTTAACAATGAAAATAGATTTTATGGGGAATTCTTATTCTAACCTTGCCTTTTGATCCAATACTTTGATTGTTTGCTTTTCTCATGCAAGTTGTAATCGTGGTTCACATTTTGGCAACCACTACTAATCTATATTTAGAATGTATTTGAATAAATATAAGTGAAATGTTTTAAAATATTTCTTTACTAACAGAAAAAACTCTACAACAATTTCCTACTAGTTATAAGATTTAAATCGAAGTGCTATTTGTTTATTAGATACTAACTATAACATTTTGGCTTGGTGCGTTTCTTTTTGTTTCCTAAGTACAGCTGGTAGACCACATGATGATCAAACCAGAGGTTCATAGCATGTTCCGATTACATTCTCAAATTACAATCATAGTTATCTTCTTGCTTTTTTAATCTTTATATTTGTGGCTGTCTTTATTCACTTTAGAAAATGTACAAATCTTTGAAGAATCAAGATTATTTCCTCTAGCATTAGATTGATGGGATCTTTGATTGTTTTCAATATGTATGTCTGTCTCTGAGAAGTTTTTTTATGAGAAGACTTGCATTTATTTGCTGGCGTCGATTCCACCATGTTTGTTTTCTTTTTAGCTCTTTATTCCCACCTACAATCTTGCACTCTACATGAGATCTTTTATGATATAAGACACCAAGTGCATCCATAGTTATATTTATTATGACAGTGAGGAATTATTATTACTTACCTGGTTTGCTTTGTTCGATATTCATTGAATGTTTGCAGGGTGTACGGACAGTGATGGCATATACTCTACATTCGTCGAAAGTTTCCAAGTCTTTCTAGAAAATATGTTCTATGTGTCCTTTATCTATTTAAGGTCTTTGGCCAAGCGGTTCTGAAACCTTGGATTTATTCGCATGCCCTGCATGCTTCACTATTTTCACATTATGATAGCATAGTCTTTAGTATACAAACTCCTCAAACATCATCTAGCCTGCATATACTTTTGACGTCTAGAGAGTTGAAATCTTGTCCTCAAGCTTAGGCATTTGAAAGCCACTTTCTTAGAAGTAGATTTTCTCTAATGCTTGGATAAGTTCCAATCTCCTAGACTTCAAAGGTTTGCGCATTTATCTCACACAAATATTGCTTATGAAAGTCACCACCACATGATTTTGGAGGAAGCACATGTTCTTGTTATTATTTTTATTTCCATTCAAATATTTGATCATTTGATATGTCGTGCTATTATCTATTGCTCGCTTGTAGCTGTATGTGATAGACTTGAAAATATCAAAATCATATTTGGCATTCAATTTCTATAATTTGAATATTGAACTAGTATTGTCATTTACTTAGCTGTAATCATTTTTGAATCCCAATTTCCTGTGGAGCTTGCATAGATGGTATTTCTTATAGTGGTAAAATACAACTATCTTCTTCCTTTTTACTCCAATTACTAGATGGAACTGGCTTTTGTTACATATAAATAATTGAGGCATTTTTTTTGTGTTCTGATAAATTTATTGATTGTTCAGGAAAAACTTCTAGCTGTATTGAGGATTTACAGGGGCACTATGATTGCAGACATCAAAGGTTCCATTAAAACAACTATTGCAGAGTTACTTCCTGTCCTATTCACCCATCCACTTGATTCTGATTTACCAACTAGAGATCGACAAGCAGATTTGGATGCAAATGGCGATCTAAGGAGATTTGAATTTTCACATCACCCATATGCTTTCCTCAAATCGCTGATATAAGCTATTAATTAGACTGGCAACATTCAACTGGTGTAGTAGGAGTGGATGGGAAGTTGTGTGGATGATGTTGCTGCCTCATAATAAATTTATGAGACAAATCTATTAAATGCTTCTCAATCACAATAAGTTTCTATTCTGCTAAAAAATGAAAATAAAAATGCATTTGAGATTGAGGTGATTGATTGCTTTAAATAGTCACTGCCTTTTTTCTAACATGTCTTATCTATGCTTCCACATTTTGAGTACATTTGTCTCTCAACTGTTTTGTTAGTCTCGGAACATTTTCTATGCATCAGAGTTACATTCTTGGCTGTGGTATATGTAGTCAATATGAGTATATTAAATATCTCTCTAGGTACTTTATCTCTCATTGACATTGCTTAACTAGATGACAAAGGTCTTTAATAAACAAAGTGGTGAGGATTTCCAAAATCTTTCTTCGATTTATTTCTGCAATGAACGTGCAGTGGAAGGTAGTAATTTGGGCGATTAGCATTGAATAACAACTTGCTTACAAAGACATAAAAAATCTGGTGATTGATACTCCTTGTTGATAGTAATAGACCCTATTGCTATCATTTACTAGTGAACGGTCAAATATGACACAAACCCCCTTCTAAAAGAACGTGCGTGAAGTATGTGCATTCACAAGGTCTAGTCGGTATCCCTTTACTAGCAAGTGATGCATGACATATCACACCAAAAACCCCTTCTCATGGATTGTGAAGGACTGGTTGTAGCATTAGCGTCAAACATTGACAAAACAAAATGCAAAATCCAAGATTGCTTTTTCACGGGTTAGCTTTTTTGCATGCCCAACATGGTAGTGCCTTTGAACAAGTTATCGATACCAAGAGGATTTTGTAAGAAATTATGCACAGAGGACTATCATTTAAGCTTCTGGCGAGGGTGATCAATTAGGCCAAGGGTTGTGTGATATGTGAGATAAACTTTTTTTTTTACATAAAAACCCTCTTGCCTACAGTTTTTGATATCTTTTCAAACAAGCTACAGTTGGTGTTTTGTTTAGTAAGGATCGGTATCATTATTCAATTAGTTGCATGTGTTATTACATTTTAGTCAAGGTGGTTTTGAACAAACTTTATTACTTTAAAAACTTATTTATGGATCTTGGTTGTTGCAGATGGATAGTTTTTCTGAATATTTATCCACATTGGGTAATATTCTCAAATCAAATTTGTGGTGAAACTATGGAGACTTAACATATGCTTTCTTTGAATTTATTTAAGATAACACTATAGCAAGGCGGAAAAATCCAGAAGAAAGCAAGCAGATTTGAATTCGAGAAGTGGGCGTAAAACTTGAACCTTAAAAAGTACTTTTTAATGCTTATTGAAATAGCTTGAAGTGTCCATTCCCTGCTTTTGTTTTCTGTTTTAGGCCAACTAGATCATTGAGTTTTTTTCAAAGTTGTGCCAAAATTGAACCTTAGAAACATACTAGACATTGCTTTTTTGGCTAAAACTGAACAAACAGACTTCACATTTCCTTTGGTGCTTAAAACGAACATGTGTCTTTTATGCTTTGTAATCTTTTTTGCAAACTTATAATCTCATCTAAAAAGGTGTATGCACTTATCTCGCACTTCATGGTGATCTTGAGAATCAAAATTATTTTTGATGACATTAAGTTGCATAAAATATTACCCCCACACTTCATTTTGGGAACTAAAATTGAACAAAACACTTTGCGAGTGTGAGTAAACTTATTGCATGTGTTCTCTCTTTATTTCTAAATGAAGGTTGATCAAACTATGAATATGTTTACTCACTTTTTTCTATCTTAGAGGGTTTTCCTTGGGGAAAAAGTACTCACCCAAGGGAATGACTCGACCTATAACACTCTAAAGCCAAGAGTATTTCCAATTGGGATATAAATGTGGGTATTGGAGTAAACGTGAGTATCACGTGGTTGGCTCTGATGAGATGGATCTAAAAAGGGACTCTCGCCATATAGGTCAATATCCATGAACGAAAGTCCGAACTAAAGCCCTTCTTTGTAGTAACTAACCAATCCATCTAACGAGTTTATCAAAGTGGTGCATTGGAACTTAGATTCCAAGAAGTTACTTGCCATGTCCGATCTTGGTTAAAATATAGAGGTTAAGACTTCATTCTTAACATACCTTTATATTTTTTCCTTGGTTGTATGTAAAATAATCTCTTCTACTACGAAGGGAATGAGGCAAGCCCACCAAGAAAAATGTACCAATTGAGCTAGGATGTTATATTGCTTGTGAGTCAGTTTGAAAACATAGTGCTTTGATCGAAAACATTGGAAAACCAACATTCAACATGAGCATCAAATCCCAAACCCTTTAGGAGAAGCAAATATCCTTGAATGAATTCACATGCTATTACTTTCCCTTGGGATTTTATCCTTAGAGGCTTCTAATCATTTGGATTTCATCTCAATTTGCTCCTACTAAGGTCAACAATAGGTAACTCTTGCCTCAAATTTCCTTGGTTTCCACATAATACGCTTTGCAGGATAAGGGGAAATTTGAGACATTAGAAATCTAGATTAAAAATCTAATCAAGAGTGTGTTTGGGGTAAAAAGAATCCATTAAGCAAATATTAAATCAATTGGAACCCACATATGTGCTTGGCATCTTTTGGTCATATATTTTTCATGCAAACATTTATCTTTTGATTTTGAATTACTTTTAGAGAAAGGAATGTTCTTCACTATCTTGGTCTCGGAAACAAGTCCTTCCCAGGTTAATTTAGGATCAAATCAAACATTTCAAATCCCAAACCCTTTAGGAGAAGAAAATATCCTTGAACGAATTCACATGCTATTGCTTTCCCTTGGGATTTTATCCTTAGAGGCTTCTAATCATTTGGATTTCATCTCAATTTGCTCCTACTAAGGTCAACAATAGGTAACTCTTGCCTCAAATTTCCTTGGTTTCCGCATAATACGCTTTGCAGGATAAGGGGAAAGTTGAGACATTAGACATCTAGATTAAAAATCTAATCAAGAGTGTGTTTGGGGTAAAAAGAATCCATTAAGAAAATGTTAAATCAATTGGAACCCACATATGTGCTTGGCATCTTTTGGTCGTATAGTTTTCATGCAAACATTTATCTTTTGATTTTGAATTACTTTTAGAGAAAGGAATGCTCTTCACTATCTTGGTCTCAGAAACAAGTCCTTCCTAGGTTAATTTAGGATCAAATCAAACATTTCAACCATCCCAAAAATTTATCAAAATCCATCCCACCAAACAACTTTAGAGCTTCGGAAACGTCATTCTAGACTGGGTAAATCATCAAAATCAAAATCATCTTGTTTAGTTAGGAGTATGGGAATGCATCCTTTCTCATACCTGTAGTTAAATTATCACCCCTTTGAACAAGTTCATCCTAAGATAACATCATTATCCAAATCAAACAATCAAAATCAATCCCCAAGTCTAGCATTGATACAAAGTCCCTAAACGTTCAACACTCATATTATTCACCCCTTTTCATCCTTCATCTCATCATTAATCCTAAGAACCTTACAGGTCACTTTTACAACAAGGTCAAAACACAATAAGAACATGGAATACAAACTTGATCCATACATCATGAGTAATCCATGTCAACCAAACTATCCAAGCCTTACAATGCCAATTGATCTTCAAAACTCATATTTTTACAATCCATACATGGGATCATTATCTCCTACAAACCTCA
Organism: Sequoia sempervirens; assembly: GCA_007258455.2. NCBI lineage: Eukaryota > Viridiplantae > Streptophyta > Pinopsida > Cupressales > Cupressaceae > Sequoia > Sequoia sempervirens. Next base: position 643,616,351 of record VDFB02193867.1, on the reverse strand, counting down.
ATGGTACAACAAATGCGAGTCTACCCAATCTAAATCTTGGAACACCTTTTTCGATGGTAGATTTAAATCAAAGTCCAAACTTACAAGTCTATCCACCAAAAAATCAATGCATGAGTCTTCAAACGAACAACATCATCCTATCAAATCCCTACATGCCAAATGAGAATGTACCAAGTACAACTTTACCAAACATGAGCATTTTGAGTCCAAAATTGGTAAACTTTGGGATGGATATGTTTGTGAATCATACAAATATTGTTCAAAGTCCAAACAAGATGTTAATGACTCTGTGTATTAGTCCAAGTCAAGGTAACAACATGCAAAATCAAAGTTACCTAAATCAAGGCAATGTGATTCCCACTACCAACAATGTTCAATTTCAACCTATCATGCCAAATCTAAACATCATCCCAAATCAGAACATTGTCCAAAACCAATTTTTCCATGATCCCATGCAAACACCGCAAGTGTACATCCCAAATCTGCTTGAACAAAAGCCAAATCAACTATATCAAGGGAGTCAAGATCGAAATCAAGATCAAATTTGGCGAGATCAAATTGATACACTTACCAAAATAGTTGAGTCATTGCGCCAAGAGACATCTCCAACACCATTACCCATATCAACATCATTCCTTGGTTTAGGGATTTCCCCTTTACCTAGCACCAATCATTCCATCCAAATCAGTCCACCTAACACCAATCAAGCCATCACATCAAATCCTTTGATTATACCATCAACATCGCACCAACAAATGATATCTAATCAAATGACAACATCAATCCTTAAAAATAAAAATATGGTCTCCCACGGATCTATCACCTCAGTCATTCTGACCATTCCTATCACCTCGATCACTCCAACCACCCCTATCACACCCATCATATCTCAAAGCCTCACAATCACTCCAAGCATATCTCAACAACTTGTCACTACATCCAACACAATTTTGAATCCACCACCACTAACACCAAAACCAAATGCAACAAGATAATATAACATTGTGATAAAAGCTCACCAGGCCTACCAAAAGGCCATCCAACAATATCTAGCCACACAACAAGAAACACAAGCTCAACAAGTGCAAAAAGCCTCTCAAGCTACCCAGGCCTCTCGAGCTGCCCAAAAATTACAATCACAAACACAAAAAATGATAACTATTGGGGACAATGATCAAGATCTATCCATCAAAGAGAACATTGAAGATTTTTCTATCTCTTTCGAAGATCAAATCAAAATAGGTCAAGATTCACTTTTCAATCATGATCAAAATCCACCAAAAATACCCAACAATGATCCAATTCAAGAAATATCAACATCACTTGAACCTAGGGTTGAATACATTCACAATCTCTCCACTACAACTATTGAGAACAAGGTTCAAAATCAATCCATCACTGAGCACTTTGAAGATGTTTCCACCCCATCCGATGATCAACTCACCATTCATCAACAACCACTTTTTAGTGATCTATTTCAAGGAGTGTTAAAATTATTTGATCCCATTGACATAATTTACAATCCATCGACCAATGATCTTATTGAAAATGTCTCTACATCATCTTATGAGTTAGAGGACATATCTCAAGAATTTATTCCAAAGCAAGATCAATATATCTCACCAAAGTCTAGCAATGGTCCTTTCCAAGACATATTGACATCCTTCGACCCATGATTGTCGATATTGAAGGAATCTTCAACTCAACACTTGATCCAAATTCACTCAAAGATCAAGAGGATATTGAGCCACTTCCTATGCCTAATAAAGATATCCAAGAACCCTTTGTAAGCAATCCATTCTTTGAAACTGACCCATGTCAAGAACTTGATCCAAAGCATGTCGAAAGCAACTCTGAAACCATTCAAGATCAAGAATTTGTATCTTCAAGATACTACAATAATCTAATGAACACTCTCCTATCTATGCAAGATGATCATATCCATGTAGCACATACTCCTCCATCTACCCATGAGATGCTTTATGTGGATGGAAACGTAGATGATCTTCATTCATAACAGGATTCCTTTTCTCCTGATATTATTACACAAAAAGAGCAGGTTATTGATTCCTATAGCCAAACAGAGTTGTCAACATAAATATCAAATATATCCCAAATTTAGACTAAGGACATCATAAATAAAGATATCTAGCATTATCCGTTCAAGGAAACAAGTCAGACATAACAGTATAATTCAGAGTTAGCAGAGTAGAAAATTGAAACGTCACCTATGGTGGTCATTTATCAGAGAATGCACTCTAAATAGGAACTCTCGAAACAAGCAGAATCAAAGCATGAAGGTACTACTTCCACAAAATTGGGGGAAACTTCGTCTCAAGAAAACGTCAACATAGGAAGAACAAAGAATCCTTATGATGAAATCAATGCTAATACTACAACCAGTCGTGTCATGAATCTTCATCCACCCATAACCCCATCCACGAATTGGGACCAATGTCAAAATAAAGATTTGAATCAAAGCACAAAGAACATTATCAAAGCAAGAGAAGCTGAGAAGCATAATGAACAAATCAAATACATATGGATACCAAAGAATACAAAGAAAGATTATCCCTATCAGACTCCATCAGTCAAAGAAACTATGGGGAAAAATAAAAAATGGGAAAGTATCCATCAAATATTTCCATAAAAGAAAAAGTAAGCTTTTCAAGCAATGTACAAAGTGTATCAAGCAATTGGTCCTAATTCCATGCACACTTCTGTATCCACCCATCATTGCTCATCTTCCCAAGTTTGGAGAGTCAAAGGCTCAAAACTATCAACCAATCCATCTCTTATCCCTAAACACACTCCATCCACGCCTCCACACATGATATCCAATTCTCAAGTGGACCATGTATTGGAAATGACCCTTCATCATAAGGATTCCAAAGGAACTTTATCACGATGTGCTCATAGAGACAGAGTTAACCCTGGTATCAATAAAGTAGATCAAGAGTCCCAAAAGTTGCATTCAAGTGTGTGTATCTTAGCAAAGCAACTTCTTCAAGCAGGATATTGATGGAACATTATGACAGGGGCATCTACATCAACACCACTAGGTGGGTCATCATGAATCTTTCAGAAAAAACCAAAAAAAAATCAAAAAATATGAAAATCCAAAAAAAATCAAAAAAGGGATTGAAAACAGTAAAGATAAAAATCATCCTCTAGTGAAAACCACTATAGTGGCTCTTTGGGCAGCGACCATGATAAAAACCTAGCAAATAGGCATCATGTGTAGAATCAAGCATCTGTGTGCACTATTTCATGTGGAAGCATCTCATCCCATCCATAATAAATCCAGCATTCCATCCATCTTATCCATAATAAATCCATTCATCCATGAACCATTTATCCAATCCATTTTCATCCATCTGCATCCATCATCCAAGTTATCTTGATCTTAATGAAATTTTGGGGCATAGTTTACACTTGCTTATGGTAAACATCTTGACATGGGTTGTTTTCATTGATCCTATCCTATGCAACATTATTTGAGCCATGAAGCATTATCCAAATGAACATTCTTTATCTGAACAACTTATCTTATCACAAGATAATGCTTGGAATCCTTTGCATTCTTTCCATATCCATCCATCCATACACCTATCCGAGCATCCATCCATCACATTCCATACATTGCTAGACATTGGGGGTAGATATTTACATCTGGCTTCAAGAATAAATCTTGATCTATATCCTCCAACTTATGTGGTGATCTGAACATTGGAAAATGTGAAACCAAATTGGTCAAAGCATTTATGATCCAAAATACAAATCACTAGCCCATGTCATATTTTGATGACAAGATGTTCATTTTCACGCTTTATCTTTCATTGAACATCAATCCAAACAATCACTATCAGTCCCATCTTATTTACACTTCAAACATCACGTCAAATCATTCAAACAACTTTTGTTCCAAACCAAGCTTCAACAATCCTGATCAATCGAATCCAATGAATCCATAATCTTGGGATATCCTTCCTAATCATTGTGTTGCTTAACACTATCCTTGCATTATTGTGCATCCTCAACAATGGTATCGTCATCAATCCCGATCAATCAAATCCTTGCATTGTTGTGTATCCTCAACAATGTTATCATCATAATCATCAATCCATCGACTTGATCAATCAACTTTAGCTTGGTTTTTAGCAAAATACCCAAATAGAGCACTGGTAGCATTAGACACATCATTATCCAAATCATCAAAATCATGTGAAAATCCAAAAAACAGTTTAAAAATTAGAAAAATATCAAAAACATTGGAATCCAAACTACATCATCTCTGAGCATAAACATAGGAAAGGATAATATTTCATCAACCCCCGAGACACAACACAAAAACATTCGAAAAAACACAAAATCCAAAAAAAATTGAAAAAAACATCAAAATCCAAAAAACATTCGAAAAAACATCAAAATCAAAAAACATTCAAAAAAACATCAAAATCAAAAAACATTCATAAAATCTCAGAAATCCCCAAAACATTCAAAAAAATCAAAAAGAAAAACATTCTCAAAACATTTCAAAACATCAAAAACATCCAAATATTTAAAAATTCCATCCATCTCATCTCCCTTTCACTTGAAATAATCAATCATCCACAATAAATTTATTGTCACCTTCATCCTTTGGCAAAACAAACAAAAACAACCACAACGATCAGCAAAAGAAAACTTCAAATATAAAATCAAAATCGAAGCAATAAACCATTAAACGCAAAATCAAACTCTTGATCACTCACAAACATGTCAATCAAACTTATATCAATAGCCTATCAATCAACTTATCAAACCATCATCGTCCTATATAATGCATGTCTCTAGGATATATCATTCCGACAATGGGAATCATTTTGGATATCACTTGGATTCTTATCCTATCAAAACACATCCCTTTGGTTGAAGGTATGAAGAACATTGGCTTGTTTGTGTACTTGATATTTTCTTTTGATTTATCTTATTGCGCTCATTCCAAGGACCTCTCAATGATATCCAAATGAAGGATTTAGAGAGATAGGAATGGGGCAACGATCATTATCTTTTGTCTACTGTGCTTGTTGGACGTTATTGTAATATAACTTGGAAAATACTTTCTTTGTTAGGTACGTCCTAGCAAGTTTTTCATATGCCAAGTGTGAACAAGAATTCTTCTATCTATTTGTCGAGTAAAATTCCATCACACTAGGTACAACGCCATCTTGGTTTTTTATACCTTGATGCATCATATCTATGTGTGTTATAAAATATAAGGTAAGTAACCCTTTTAAAATCCCAATCCTTGATAAGAAAATCATCATCTATCATCATCATCATCTCTAATAAAGTTTCGTCAGATCATGGAATTGTTGGATCCTCTTTTCATCATCTCATTTATCATTTCCTCTTCTTTGCACTAACATCACGTCATGAATAGTTAATCATCATCACCAATGCATCCATCCTGCATCCACAAACCATCAACATTATGCACATTATTTTACATCTATCATCATCATAATATAGATTTGTTAGTCTAAGCATCTACATAAAACATTCATTCCAAATCATATAGGCATCACTGCATCATCCATCTTAGATACATCATATCATCATTTAAATTGTTTAGGATAATATAGATGGGTTATTCTAAGTGTCTTCAAATCATCTCATTTGCATTATCATCATGACCATCCATGTTGAACCTCTTTATCACGAGATCGACCCTCAAATCGAATCTTTTCGCTCGATCTCTAGAGGGGAAATATACTAGTGTACTTCTTTCCACTGGGGCATCTGAAAAAATAAATTTTTATTTTATTTTTGATCATGACAAGTTTATTCTTTGAACCAACAAAGCAAGTACATTGCTTCATAGAGGGGAAAAATGTAGACACATGAAATTAGCATTGTGCACTTAAATAGCATCACATTCATAAATTAAGTTGACACTTGTCCATTCATCAGGTTAAATTAGGTTCATTTAATTCAATCTCCTAAGGTCATTCACTTAAATTGAATAAACTAACTTTATTTAATTTAAGCCTATCATTATCCCCCTTAGCTAAATAAATCAAATATTTATTTAACTAAATCTTTATCACCTTTCATCTCCCTTTGATTTGATTTAAATCCCTAAATCTAAGTCAAATGGGTCAAAAACATCTAACATCATCTTAATTAATCTAATCCATGAATAAATGCTAGTCCTAATCACTTGTATTCTCTAGATTTTGCCACTTACACATGAAATTGCATTTAATTGATTTATCAAAATCTTTATTTACTTTCAACTTGGCATAAAGGGAGAATATTCTCCAAGTTTGAATCTCCCCTCAATTTGACATGTACATCCAACAAAGCATAGATGAGGCCTTACATGTCTCTTACATGTCTCTTGCACAAGGTCAAACTCAACATTTAACTCTCAAATTCAAATTTGAATCTCCCCCTCTTTGGCACATTGGGAAAAACTTGCACATTCCTCAACTATCACAATGTGACAAGTGGCTTCATCTCATTGGTCAAATCATTATCCAACATTGCTCTATTATGAGCTCTCTTCCAACTTGAAAATCTATAAATGAAAGGGTTATTCTCCACAACTTGATCGACAACCCTCATGCAAAGTCACTCTCTTCAATTGAGAACTGATTTTGTCCACCTCATATCATCTTCAAAGAAATTTCATCATATAGCTTATCTAGAGGGGTTGGGAAAGGGATATTTTCCATACCAAAATAGCAACAATCCCCCCATAAGATCAAGTGTTTGCTTCATTTAAGAATAAGGAGTAGTTATTTTCGGTTGTATTTGCTCAAGTATTTCATCTTTTTCCTTGTTCTTTAACAATGCAAATAGATTTTATGAGGAATTCTTATTCTAACCTTGCATTTTGATATGATACTTTGATTGTTTTCTTTGCTCATGCAAGTTGGAATCAGGGTTCACAATTATGAAATAAATTAATTAAAGATATTAAATTGTGTGAATTACAAGTAAAGCTTGCAAAATCATAATTAAAACAAAAAGTATTGTTAAATGGGAAAAAAATCAATAAAAGAAAGAAAAGATGAAAAGGACCAATGAGTGTTGAGTTTGGCTGTAAAGCTGGGAATAAAATTAGAGAACTTCTTTTAATTTGGATTTTTAGAGATTTTGAAAAGAAGATATATTTTTATTTAATAGCAAATTTGTGAGATTTTTTAGTCACGGGAAAATTTATAGAAGTTACACCAAAATATTGAGTTTTGAGAATTGGATTCTCTCTAGCTCTTTTCAGTAGAAATCTATTTAGTTTTTCATTGATTTAGAGGAGAGGTTCTTCTGAAGAAAATTTTAGATTGGAAGATTGATCAAGGAGATCGGGTGAAGAAGTTTTGGAGGAAGGAACGAGAGCTCTTTGAAAAGGCTATTGGGATCAAGCAAAGCTTTATCAAATTTTCAACAGCGCAGGACTCCAGGTTCCATTTTATTATTCTTTAGTTTTTTGATTCAAAAGAAAAATAAATAAATAAATAAATATGTTTTTGGTGAAAGAAATAATTCTTATGGGGTTTATAAATCTTTCTAGGTTGCAAGCAAACAAAAGAGATTAAACTGTGTTTCTAAAAAGTGATCTATGTTTTTACAATTTGATTATGGAAAAATTCATTGTTTGAACCTCTGAAAATGTTCAGTATGTTTATAATTTTGTGTTTGGAAAATTAGTTCCCCTTCAAATAAATTAATTTAAATATTTTTGTTCATTTAAAAAATAAAAATGAATGGTATTATGTTCTTGATTAATTTTTTATACACACACACACACACACACACACACACACACACACACATATATATATATATATATATATATATATATATATATATATATATATATATATATATATCGATATTATAAGTTATTTTTGAAATTGACTATACCTGTGCGTCAGCTAGATGGAATCACATTTTTTAATAAAGAAAATAAATAAATATAAAATATAAAAAAAAATTAGTTGAATGTTTAGGAAGGGACGACACTGGCCGTACCCCCTACCTAATGTAGCCATTATGACTGCCCATAGCAGTCTTGAAGATTGTTGTGTGCAACAGTCATAAAGACTGTCATGTGCAGCAATCTTCAAAGACTGCTATGCGCAGTCTTTGCAACCGTAAGGCTGCAATCTGCATTGGCCGAACGACCTGTATGGAGTTCACCGTAGTTTTTTGTTTATTATTTAATGTTTATTTTTTTTATTTGTGGTTTATTTAATATATATATATATATATAATTATTTAAGAATATTTATATATTTATTTATATATATAACTTAAATATATAGATATATTAATTTCATTTTGATTATGAAAATTATAACTATGATTATTAAGAAAAAAGCAAAATTTTCCTTATTAATTAGAAATCTAAATTGAAATTTTATTGAAAAATTATATAAAGGAAAAAAAAAAGAGGTTTAGTAATGGATTAGAACAAATTATCTAACTTTGTGTCAAAATCATTATGTTATTCTATTTTCCAAATCTGCTTGACCTCTTTATTTTCTTGGTTCATCGTTTTGAATTTTATGATGTGGGAACCCAATTTGGTTTGAAACCCGTATATGAGTGTTGTGATCCTTAGAATTCTAGAGGCGTGTTTATATTGTTAGATGTTTACCTTCGCCTTATGTGCTCTTGATACATCAAGATACTGGTGTCTTTATTCTAAAAGGGTTGTACGAGGTTTTCTTGTGCTACTTTTTTATGTTTTAGTGAGATGGGTAATGCCTCACAAGTCATCTGTTGAGACTTAGTGCCTTGTGCTTGATGGTACAACCCTTGCTTTGATTTCGCTATGTTTTGGGGTTTTAGGGAGAGTGGATCTTTGTGGGGGCCGACGCCTCAAAAGGAGGAAGGGCTCAAGATAACCCACATAAGAGTAGATTAACAAGTTAAAACCTAATAATAGAACTTAGGGGGATGGGTAGTAAAAAAATATAAGATAACCTTGGATACCTCATCTATGCATTAGGGCTATCGTAGACTAATGGTAGACTGAGAAGGTCATGGTCAGCAAAGTCGTAACATCATCCTCAGGAGAGTTTGACAGCTCCACATGAGTCACCCTATAGGGTCGGCACCTCAAGTAGGAGGAAGGGCCAGGATAACCATAGATGGGGGCCGGTGCCTCATGTTGGAGGAAGGTTCAGGATAACCCATGTAGGTTATGCAATGACACTCTCCACTTGATGCCCTTATGCCTTGTTTTCTTGGTTTCCTCTGGAAGTGTGTTCTAATTGTTGTTTCGGATTTATTTGGAAGTATACTAAGATTGTCTCTTTGGTTTACTTGGCATGTGGTTAATGGTTATTGCCTTGGTTTATTTGTGGTGTGTTTTATGGCTCTTTGGTTATATTGAGTGGATCATTTTTGTTGTCATTTATGATCTATGTTTACTTTGATGTTTCTTTTGGACTTATTGTACTATGTTATTCTTTATTGGAGTTGTCTTATGGCATTCATGGTCATGGTTACTTCCTTGTCACCTTTGAGCACAGGGGGGTGGGTTTTTCTAAACCCACATGGTTGGGTGGAACGTGCTCCACACCTATTGGGTTCCCCATCTACGGTCATTCCTCACAGTGTTCTTTAGATGGAGCTTGTACCGAATATTCATTTTGTAATCCTGGCAGTATTTATACTATGTATTTATCCCACATGTATGGGATATTTCATTGTAATAATTATTGAGAACATGTAATGTATTGAATGATGATGTATTAATTATGCACCTTTGTAACCATTCATTTGTTGGGATTTAATATGGTTGTACCATGTGATGTAATTATACTCATGCTTATGAAATGGATATTGTAATGGTTATGATGGATGTTAGAATAGTTAAGTTATTATCCTTATGTGTAATCTTTCATTATGAGTTTTTTTATGCGATGTGACCTTGCGTGCCCCATAGGACTTGACATTATGATGTTAATGTGCAATGTAAATATGTTTTAGTGTTTCTTTATATGTTTACTTTGTATTATTTAAAAAAAATGGGTGTAATGTTTTGTCCTTTGGGGTTTTCACAATGGGCGTTACATCATGATCGAACATTATATCAAGATGTATGTTGGTTTATCTGTGTTCATGTTATCATTGTTTTGTAATACCCTTGACATCCCTTTGTCAAACCCAATAGAATTTGAAAAGATATTGAACCATTTATCTAACTTGCCAAGAGTAAGGACAATGGAAGAGTAGGTAGGAGATAGACTCATCTTCATTCTCACAAAATAAACATCGGTTACCAAAATATAACCATTTCTTTTGAAAATTATCCAAGGTGAATCCTTTTATGATAGATAGTCCACCAAAATAATTTGACCTTGGGGGGATTAATGCACCAAATCCATGTCCAATCAAATAGGGGATCTCAACTACTGGAAAGAATATTATAGCCAATCTTAGCAGAGTAATTCCCATCCTTAGAAGCCACCTAGACCAAAGAGTCTGACAAATTGGAGTTTAAGAATTTGAGGTTCTTGACCGTCCTAAGAAGCTCTTCAATAGCTAGTTGGAGGGGGGCTTGAACCAATTAGGATCAATCTTCCATCTAGATGAAACAACCAAGGTATCCTAGTAATAAAAAACCTTAGACTCTAGTAGAGCACAAAGTTCAATCTTCACCACAGAAAAAGCCAGATGAAGACAAAGATCTAGAGAGGAAAGCCATTTTTCATCTCAGAAAGAAACCAAATTGCCATACCTAACCTGCTAAGAGTAGCCTAAAGAGATAAAATTCTTGGATTTCAAAAGGTTATTCCAAATGATAGAGCTAGGACGAAGGGAATTGATTTTCATCAGAGAGAGACAATCGTAACCATGCATGTACTTATCCTTGAGGATGGATATCCATTCCTCCTGGTTGTTTAGGAGCTTCTAAGAATTTTTTGTTGTAAGGACCATGTTCATCTATTTTGTTTTTCTCAAGTCCAAGCATTCGTAACATTTCGTAGAGGATAAAGTGTCCCAATTCACTGAAGAGAACTGACTCCTATCTTTCGTCCCCACCCAAAGAAATCTATGCTAAATTAATTTAAATAAAGTTATTGAAATGGTTCTTCAGAAATTTAAACCACCCAAAAAATGAGATGATTAATAATAAGTAACGTATATTAATTTTAGTTTTTGAATTTGAAATAATGTAGTATAAATTAATGTTCAATTAGAAAGGATGATATTAAAGGTATGGTTTAGCTATATATCATTTTTGAAAATAAAATTTAACTAACACAAAATAATTCGGGATAGATTTTTAAGCAAGCATTTTTATTAATTTGTATAAAATATTTTTCTTTTGACAAATTGTTAATTGAAAGACACCTAGTTCAACAAATAGTTGTAAAAATTTTATGTGATAGGCAAGGGTCACCATTAAATTTTAGGCCTTTGTTTGAGCAAATTATAATATTGTAACGTGATTTTTGACAAAGAATATATAGACTAATCTACATATATTATGTAGCTATTAACAATCCCAAAATTAAAAAAATCATAACTTCTTAAGAAAATCTAATAAAGTACTAAATGATCGAAACTAATCATTGAATACATAATGGAACTACATCTCATTATTAAGAACTCCAAATTAATAATACTAAATTAATCCCAATTTGATATTATTATTATATCACCTCATATAATTTTAACTTATTATAAATTTTTGAAACATAGATCTATTATAATGTGTTTTCTTAATCTAAACATAATACATACATATTTTTAATATGAAAACATTAATAACTAATATAAATATCTTGAATACAACTATATTTTTTTCTTTTGATCAGTGAATGCAAGTTTTTAGTCTAGTTTAAATTAGGTGTGGCCACAAATGGGGGACCTCATCCTTAGAGTGAACACACATGAGTCTTCAAATCCATGAGTACAATAGCTGAATAGGGGCACATAGCTCATGAGCAAACTAGCCTAATGAGAGTATGAAACACAAAGTCAGAGGCATGAACACCTATCTACAAAATTAAGTCAGTTGACATGAATGACAATAGCATCAATGCTAAGGTGGAAGTCTACGTGCACATTAGATGAGAGGAGACACCAAGCCTACAATCACAATGAACCATCAGATGATTGAACCTTAGTGACAACAACAACAATGCAACAACATAACCATAACATTATGGGATGAACCTCTTAAATACATGTATCTTAATAACATTCAAAAATATTAATTTTAAATTACATTTTAACTTATAATTTAAATTGTTTAATATAAAATTATATTTAAAATATTATTTCTTTATAAAATATTATTTAAATTTGATTTAGAAATATTTAATATTTATTTTACAACATTTACTTAAGAATCGTTTTATATTACTAATTTGAAAAATATATATACTAGCACTTGCACCCCAATGAGGTGCAATGGTTACGCCGATAGGCTGATACACTTTGGTATTATATTATGAACATGCAGGAGCAGTGCAATTTTTTTTGGGGATGAGCTCATGTGGTCTATGCGATTTGTCTTGAAGACCTATACAACAAAAGGAATGGGGTGGCTGGGTGCGTAGAATAGGCATTGATGAAGTCAAGTTGTAGAAGCAATTTTAAGCACCATGGGAATTGGGGACAGATATCAAATGGATAGGAAGGAGAGTTGCATACCTTGTTTTAGGAGAGACATAGTTGTTGTAAGCTTGCCTCCTCTCGCTTCCTTATGATTGCAAATGGATTGGTTTGCATTTTGGAATATCTTACAAAAGAGAATGGTGGTTGAATGCGAAGATCATTTAATGATTTAACTCTAGATATGGCTGTAAATGCTAGTCCCTACCTATCTATTTTACCAATATCAATTGTTGCCTTTTGCAATGTTAGTCCTTGAGCTTTGTGTATGGTAATAGCCCACGCCATCGTAAGCAGTATTTGCCTTCTATTGCCCAAGGAAACAGGTATGATCGGTATGCTCTTAGGGTCATGGTCATTCCATGGGGGTCCACTGTAGCTATTGAACCTTGTAACAACATACATGGGAACATCTGGTGGTTTGGAACTAGGGCTGTAAATGATTTCAACAACTTCACCAAGAGCTCCATTCACCAGGCCTGCTTGTGTCCATATGTTTGATGTGAGCATGATGCATTGCCCTTTACAAAGCAATACTTCTTTTTCAAGTTGTTCATCATCAGTTGCACTATCTATTCCATCCCTGGTACTTGTCACAGCACTAATTGCAATTGGACAGTTCAATGATTTTAACATTCTTCTGTTGTGTAGTCTAACTAAATCATTGGTAGCAAACAAGTGCATTGAGCTATCGAACTCTTCTTTTTCTCTTGATGTGAGCTGCTTGTCTGTGCACGTCATTAAGAGTTGCCAATCTACTTCTGTTGCTTCTGCATTCCGTATGTTTTGCAATACTTGACGAAATCTTTGTTGTGATGGAGTCTCACCTTGATGATGAAACACTGTTTGTAAGGTGACAATAGTTGTAAATTGGTTCCACAATGTTTTTGCAATTGAGTGTGTTGTGTACATAGGTTTGTCCATCATAGGTGGAAGTTGGGCGAGGTCACTAATTAATATTATAGACACTCCACCAAAGTGTAGATGTTGTCAGTGTGGGAAAGCCTCACGTAGCCTTGTGTCTATTTTTAGTAGCAACTTTGGACCTATGAAGCTCATCTCATCAATCAAAATATATCTTATATATTTCATATCTTCTTGAAATGTTGTTAATGCCTGTCCTTGTAGTGGGTGCATGTCTTTAATAGGGATCCGAAGCATTGAATGTATAGTTGATGCATGAATATTAAATGCAGCCACCCCTGTAGGAGCTAATGTGAGTAGTTCACTTTTTTGTTGTGGGCTCTTACTTGTGAGCGCTTTTCTTATGCAAGCAATAAGGTACGATTTGCCTGTACCTGCTGTTCCTTGAACAATCATGTGTAACGATTTTTCTGAGGAGCATTTACTATGGTCAATGATAATTGTGAGTGCTAGTTTTTGTTGCGACGATAGTGTATAGTCTGGCACATCCAAGTTGCTTACCATAGTGTCTTCTTGGCTACATGCCTTTTTCATTGGGATGAACTGGATGGAAATTTCATGAAGATCTTGGGGTACTGGTAGTTGATCCCATCTATTGTTGTTGTCAAACTCACGCCTACTAAGCATCTCAAGTTCATTCAGGCCGACATTGTTTAAGGGACCCATTTGTGAAAACAATTCCCATTTGTTAAGTTTTGTTGTGTCCCTTGTGGCAATCTCTATATCGCTCTCATCTTCTTCTTCAGTGGTTGCTTCTATTTCGATTGTGTGATTTGTTGGTTGTTTTTAATGAGCAACCAGGTTGGTCTCCTATTCTACCTATGGAGTAGCCATCTCCAGTCAAGGGCAGCTCGGAGGACCTGGACCAACTGACAAGATTTAGTCAAAGACTAAGATCTTCTGCACTTTAGGCTCTGCAGAACCAGGGCGGGTATACCCACACAATGCCTCAAATAAGACTAGACATTGCTTTTTATAGCAGATGACTCCTGATGCCAAGTATTGAGAACCTCAAATATGGCTAGATTCCTAGTAACACAATACTTGTAGCAACCAGGAGGTAGGGCAAGACATCAAACAAGATTGATTAAATAAAATGATTGATCTTGAGCAAGAAGACTATAACCCTAAAGACAAATAGCATATATCAGATTAGTGCCATATCCATTAGGCTAGGAGTCAGAATAATCTACAAATAGAAGGAACCATTACTCTAGACATTAAAGTCTTTGCAAGATTAACCTTATTAGTCTCACAACTAGTGATCAGATCTATAAGACTACTTATCAAATCCTCCTATCATACATATGAATCTCTGATATGATTAAAGCATTTAACTTATTCCTTGAATAAGAGAAACAACCAGAACAGACAGTAAAATGTTACATTAAAATGATTAAATAAGTGATCCTTGATCAACTTTCATTAACAATCCATACACATAATACAAAGGAGAGACTTAAAGATCTCAATCTATACATTCAGATTCATACATGTGTCCAAGACCTCACAATTTATAGACTGTAACCCTAAACCTCAAAATATGGTAAAAACCTGACTCTGTGTCTTAGTGCTCTTCTCTTCAGATTTTTGTTCTAACTTCTGGCCCATGACCCTTACAAATGATTCATAAATTCCTTTTAAACAGCTCCGAAAACATCATCTAGCTCAGAGCCACATCAGCGCCATGTCAAACCCTAATCGCCATGTTCTTCAACTACTTCTCTGGCCTCATAAATCTCATTGGTCGGGTTGCTGCAGGAAGGACACTCCCGCACGAAAGAAGCCAGGAAATCGATGTCAAATCTGTCGCCAAATCCGCGCGTCCATACTCGAGCCATGCCGTCCTTTTACCAGAGCCGCATCACCATGAATGCTGGTTCGGTGGAGCCAGCGACCAACTCTCTTTCGCCATGAATGCACCAGGCTTCTGGCGCGAACACAGAAACCCTAACAGTGGTCTAGTATGAAATTCGACTGTTGATCATCAGAGATCGGGCGGTCACCTTTAAATCTTCATCAGACCGCTGAGACAAGTCCTCCACTAGATCGCACTGCATACTGGTCTTCAGACAAACATCGAGAACCTTTATCGCTTAAATTAAAACATCACCGTTCATCATCTACATGTGCGCATCGATGTTCCATTAGTAGCTCGGGCTTTAACACACCGCATGGAGAGGCTCATATTGGTGAGAGATCGCAGTGTCAGGAAGACCTCAAGGTGAAGAGAAACAGCTACAACGAAGAGCCAAGCATATCGGCCAGACAGAAGGAACTCGGGGAAACGTCTGGCTGAAGGAAACATGCTGCACCAAACACCCGTCAAAGTCAGCAGGAGATCACAATGTCAGCGAGACCATACAACGAAATCCACATGTGACACTGAAAACAACATAGAGTCGGGGAGAGATGGCCAAGTCAGCCAGACATCACAACAAAGTCACAGTGTGTTACTGAAAGATATTTCCTTCATGCAGTCTCGCCAAGACAATTCAAAACTCACGCCGACAAAGACCACTTTATGTTCCATCGGCAAGACCGAAGGTTACTCGCCGAAGACCCAAGCTCATACTGAAGAGATCTTTATACACCACTTAAGTCACTATGTCCTATAACTTCTTTCATCAATGAAATCACCTACCAAATGTATGTTGCTGTAGCACACAATCATCAGTGAGAAGTCATGTAGACACTTCACTGTTATACCGAGAAGACCCTTAGAAACTTGTTCGCCGAGAGAAGATAAGACCACCGAAAGCCACACATTGAATCATCGTCAGCAAGACACGACCCCATCGCTATGACATACACCGAAACACAAGTCTCCTCGAAGCATCAAGTCTTCCATCACTGGTCGGCATAGCAAGATGACATCGCCGAGACATCTCAATGAAAGGTGCCACCCATGCCAAAAGCAAACCACAAGACATCGTCGGCAAGACATAATAAATTCGCCAAGAGATATATCGAGAGTTCCAAGTCCTGCCGAAGGGAAGTCTCACCGAAGAGCAAAGGGGGCCACCACAGTCGGGAAGACAAGCGGGGGTCGGGGAGACATCTCCCTGACACAAAGAACATAGGCCGACAGAGACTTCAGGGAGAGAACACGGAGTCGCGAAGATGTCACCCCGAACCGAAAGAGTCATGCCGAAGGCACAATGGAGGGCAGCAAAAAGGAACTCGGGAGGACCTCACCCTGAACAGGAACCGTCACGCTGAAAGGAAAGCCCATCGGTGAGACACAAAGGAGTCGGGGAGACATCTCCCCGACATAACCAACCCAGGCCGAAAAGAAAGAGATCCTCGGGGGACAGATAAGAGTCGCTGAGAGGTTACACCGAAAGCTGAAAGTCACAGCGAAGAAGAAGCGGGGCCGATAAAAACGGTAGCTATGGGTCGATAACGAATGGAAAATGGGGCTCAGGGGAACCACTTAAGTTAGAATAAACTAGGCGGACAGGTCAATGAAACAAAAAGGCAAACGGGATGGGAACCAAATAGGGCCGGAGCCTGGACCAGGAAAGAGACGGGGAACAAAAGGAACAAAAGGGACCGGGGCCGAAAACTATCCCGCCCCCGCCAAAGAAAAGACCTTGGAGGCGGAGCCAGAACAGACACGAGAAAAAGAAGCCGTGGGGCTGGAGTGGGACAAAACCCAAGACAGGAAACATGAAGAAGGTTCCAAAAATGATTCCCATCCCGATCCCGCCCCTGCCAAAGAAAACAAAACAAAAGACAAGCAAAGAGATAGAGGAAAAGAACCAGCGACCGCCGCAAGGCAGAAAGAAAAAGGAACACCAAACACACAGAATTGGGACCGGGATGGATGCGTGAACAGGAACTAGAACCTCAGAATTGGAGAAGTTCTAGTTCCCTTCAAGCATCCGTTCTGCCCCCGATTCTGAAAGAAAAACCAAAGCAAGCAAAAGAGAAACGGGAACCGGAATAAAAACCCAAAAAAAAGGAAAAGAGAAAAACCAGGAAACCCTAACACAGGCTGCCCCTTGTAGATCAAAACTAGCACACTGGGCTCAACCCTTGTGGGAGCCCATTTAACCCACGTGCTAAAATGAAATACACCCCATAGCTAAAGTTTTGTCATGAAAAACCAGAGTACACAACTAGACAATGAGAAAACCAGAAATGGCACTAACACGATTAAGATGCCATACATCATATTTGGTTGCGTACATTTTCTTCCAATTTGCAATTATTGTATCCTTAGCAAGCCCTACTTCGCCTTCTATGCTTCGAAAATGTTTAAATAATAGTAGCTCACTCCAGCAAAAAGTTTCAAAGTTGTCTGAGTCCTCATTTGGGATGGTATAGAACTTTGGGAAAACATTAACTATCGCTTTTACCTCTCTCTCTTTCCATTTGCATCCTTTGCACCTTGCAGAATACGAGAAAGATCTTGCAGATTCGAGTAGCGTTATTGTTTCCATTTCTTGAGGCCGATTAGTGTAGGAATGCAGGTAGCTCGTATGGAGGTGTATTTCATCTGGTTGTCTTGTTATTCGTTGGAACACTTTTCAGCCAACATTCAAAGATGTGAATGGTCTATTACAAACAACAAGCAGAAATTTTTGAAGCATATGACATGTTTCTTGTGCTCCTATATCACGCTCTGCAACAAGCTTTGTCATAAATTTTCAAAATGTTGTGATAGCTGGGTCATTTGTTCTCTGGCATGCAGATATTCTTGATAACATATCAATACAAGACTCAAATGTTCTCTCTGCTTTTGATGCATACTTTGCAATGTATTTTAGTACAAGTGCTCATGAGATAACTAGTTGGCAATCTATGTTGGCTCTCCATATCAAAAGCATTTCTAGATTGTGTATGTTTAGCCTATCATCATTCCTTGCAGGTCCATATTCTTTTTTGCCATTATCGTCACATGATAAGGTAGATACAGTTTGTTCTTTCCATGGAGCTTTGTATCGACATTATAGTTGTTTCCCCTTTTTGTGTAAGCATGTCTCCTCTCTACATTTTGTGTGCCTCTATACATGGTTGATTATCTCCTCATAGTCATGAGAGGGATCTATAGCTAATATCTGAGCCATGTCTAGCAAGCATGGGTCATCGTGTTGGGGATGATAGACCAGGTTGTTTCTATGTGAAGCAGGACGAGGGTTCCGAGCACTTACATACCTGTCAAAGAATTTCCTTGCCTGTTCAACTTTTGTGTTGTTCTCCCAATCAATTTTATCCATGTCTGGTGCATTTTCAAGCCAAAGGAATCCATGCACATGTGCAGTTCCTCGATGCTACCATTCATATCTATACCAATAATCTTTTACACCAAATTTTTTTTGGATGACCTCTTCACGGAAGATTGTAAATCGTTGGTGGAGATATAATGATGTGGTGTGGGGGTTATTGATTACATTGTCAACACGTTGTTTATTTTTTTGCATTTCCACTACTGTGTCATTTGAAAGCAATCGTTGTAGGTCCGGCCACTTTGTGTCTGCTGCACTCAATGTGAAAAATAGAGTGGGAGACCCTATTTGGTTAATCATATTGGTTAGCTCATAACTACACTTGTTCCAATATGGTCTTGTGCCTCACATTGAAGAGCCAAAGTGCATGAGTTCTTTAGCTAATTGTGTGTCAGGGAGGCTTTTCAAGTGTGCACGATGGTTTTCAATAGTTGTCGAGATGTTTTCTTCTGCATTTTTTTTAATGAAAATTGTTGCAAGCCCTTGGCTACGATGTCGCAAAATAAGATTGAACATAAAATATCGAAACCTTGGATGCCTTCCAAACCTCTGGTCATGGAACCTTATCAAGTGTAGTGTATACTCATGCATTCGGACTTCCCTAATCTGCGGTTGCATTTGTAGTGCAACCCCATTGGAGAAGAGGGTTGGGAATGCCATATCAAGCAAGACTTCAGTATTGTATTCATTTATTGGTGATGAGTTCATTTCAGGCCAATCTATAGTGCTATTTGTGTTGTCCTCAAGGTCTAGTGCTTGCTTAATAATTTCTAGTTCACGATGTCTATTTGGCAACTTAGCCATGAATGATGATGTGTGTACTATGCTATCCTCAATTTAATCTTCATCAATGGTGTTCCAATTATTTGGCACCCCTGCACACTTGTTAGTTTCAATGGTGTGCAACATGCTTGAAATATCCGTGCTAACTTCAGGAATTTGAGCCAAACCATCAACACTTATGGAAACATCATTATAGTATGGGTCATATTTCACTTTGTATTGTAATGCATCTCTGATGTGAAGTCTACTTACATAACAATCATAGAAATGGCATTCTGTATGCAGTCTTCGAACTATGAGCACATCCAAGTCTTATATCCTTCGAGGGAGAACTTTTGCAATGTTTTTGATATCTTGTGGGAAGCTAATTGTGTGACTGCTATATTTATATTGCCCTCCAGGTGCATGGGCTACTTGTAGTACTGGGTTAACTCTAGCAATGAGCATTTCCTCCACTTGGGTCAGTCTTCTCAGCACATCAGGTTGTTCTCCTGGGTCCATGTTGTTGAGTGAGGAGAATCGATGTATACCTCTCTCATTGAAACATCTTTTGCAAGTAGCATGAGGGTCGGATGAATGAAGAAGCATCCCTAGGTAGTTTTCCTTGCATATAATGCATGTTTTCCTATTGGAAAGTGCATCTATCTTTTGTCAAAATCCTTTCATTATTTTAATGAAGCTAGTAGTTGTGTTGAATGATGTTCGATCTTCTAGGTCTTGTTCTATTTGCAATAGTTGAGCTTGCCATGCTTGTTTCTTCGACCGTTTAATGCATTTCTTTGTAGTTATTTCCTCTCTATGATGAGCATAGTAATCACGGTTTCTCTCACGATCTTGTAGTCTCTGTGCTTCTATTTCGCAGGGGTCGATATGGATGGTGTGCAACTTTTTTATCTGTCTTCGGGTGGCAATTGCTTCTTTATGCCTAGCATAGTAATCTTGATTTCTTTTTTGGGTCTGTTGTCTTCTAATCTCTACTTGTTTCAAGCTAGCTTAACTTGTTTCGGGGGAGGGGTCGTCCATCTGTATAGTGGGAGTGCAAGGCTGAATTAGTAATAATAGAAGCATAAACATACTCAAAAACTTATATGTGGGATGAACACAGCATATCTAAAGCTTACAATGCTGAAAGAAGAATGCTTAAAATTCATGTATGTACATATGTTAAAACAAAAATAAAAAAATAAAAAAATGACATATTCAAGTTATAATTTTTAGAACTAATATCTATTAAAGTGTAGTTTTAAGATAGTTGTAGATTCCACATATATATAGACATAAGCAAATAGATATAAGCAAATAGATTCATGAGTGCTGCAATGCTAGAAGTAGACTCCACATATATATAGACATAAGCAAATAGATACACATTGTTACATTTTTTTTATTGAGATATTATTTTTACATTTATAATTGAAACACATAATATTGAAGCCTGGAGTAGAAATATAATTTTATAAGATTCATATACATGACATGGATTGGGAAATTTAAACGTAGCAACTTATATATTTCTATCTGTAGGTAGACGTGACACATGTGGTTAGATATTTGAATACATTCTTTTGCTTGAACAAAACTATCAACTATAATTTTATAAGAGTCATATACAAGACATGTGTTGGAAAATGTAAACTTAGCAGCTTAGATCAACTATAATTTTATAAGAGTCACTACACATTTCTTTGATCTTGGAAAGTAAGATGTTGCTCTCTGCAATGAAGTCAACTTGCTCAACCTTTGTGATAGTTGCCTTCAAGCGTTCTGCATTATTGTATGTTTCATTTCTACATGTCAAAGTGAACAAGTATTTTTTGTTCAACACGTCTCTAATTACCTGTTGAGTATCCCTTTCTATGTCATCTTTAAACTATAGAGAGTATAGCTTTTCCACAGACATTCCCATGAGTTCTGTTGCTACTTTGTTGAATGCAACTACCCATAGCATATCTGTGTGGTCCTGTAACCTTATTTGTAGTATGTACCTATAATTACAAGAGGTACATGCTATGTGACACTTTGAGCAAAACCACTTTTCATCTTCACTCTGCACCAATCTTTTCTTGCACTATTTTCCTGATAATTCATTAGGGCACATCGGATAGCAGAATGATTCAGATTTGATGAACAACAATGTTGCATTTATTGTACATTGGAGATGGTGCTCTCTATGAGGAATTTTTTCTCGAACATCCCTGATTGTTATTGTAGTGTCAGGCATAGATGGGCTGCTAAACTTTGTTGAAGGTGATAGAATATTAGCCCCACTTTGTTTGAACCAAGTTTGTAGTTGTTGTGTCTCTTGTATGTCAAGGTCTATAAACAAATTTGTATTGCTTGATGTAATCAACACCTTTCCATTGTACTCGCAAACTCGTCCATTTTTAATAGCGAGAACAATTGTTTCTTGTAGGTGATACTTGTCTTGAAGATGACCACCTTCCTTCTCTGCCATCGTGCCCCATAGAGTGATATCTATAGTTGCCCCAGTCATGTCCAACAAGGATATTGTGTGCCTTAGGACCTCTGTCCCATCTCTTCTCCTAACTGTGGAGCTTGGGCTAACACAAGTGACAACTCCAATAACATCAGTAGTTGAGTTGCTACTCTTCTTTGCAAGTTCACTAATAGGTGTAAATGAGAATATGTGTTTTGGAATAGAATTGTCATCTTCACAAAGAGTGACCTTTGACTCTACCGAAAAGGAAATTTCTAGCCCACTATTTAACCTATTGTAAAGGTTATTAGCAACCTTTACTACACCACTAGAAAATGTATAGGTTTTTCCAATATTAATATTTTGATAATGAAGATCAACAACTTCATTGAAACAAGTCACACGTGTTTCAGTCCCTTCTCTGTCAATGATGTCAAAGGTAAAAACTTGACCAGTACCTTTTTGGGTATTGTACTTGCAGATATCCTTTTTGGCAGTCACGCAACCTTTAACAGTCCATCTTGGTTGAAAAGGATTCAAACTTTTAATAGGCATAATTGTGACTGGTGCTTCCATTCTACTCCTAGAAGGATTTACACCAAATAATATTCTCACATGAGTTGATACTCTAGCAACGTTAATTGTCTCAGGCTCTGCATGTGGCTCTGAAGATTTTTCCATTTCCTGTTCTATATGGTGCTTTGGTTCCATATAAAGTGAAGTAGGATGACCGATTATAGCCTGGTTTGTAGAAACAATCTCAAGGTTCACAATGACAATCCACCTATACATTTGGAACACAAGAGTAAGAATTACTAATACAAGGAAGAAGCTAAAAAGTTAATAATGATTTTGTTATGGGAAATTTTGGATTCCTTTACTCACCGAGACCCGCTTGGTCTGGGGAAATTATATTTTTTCATTCGTATTATGGATCCAACTGTAATTTCACCAGATTCTATGTAATGATTGTACTTCTGAGGTAAAGATGCTTTTTGTTTGTAGGCCCCATCAGAAATTTCTACCTTGTAGTGGTTGTTACATTCATGGCCATGGCCAAAGTTTGAAATAGACAAAATTTTCACATTAGGTTTGAACTCTTCATTCCCATCATGGATAAGTTTAATTGCATCTGTGGTTAATATTGAAGCCATGGTCTATGGAAGTTGACTAACCTTGCAAAATTACATTACATGTAAGATAGTGTTTGCATACAATTGGCGGAGGTTCTTGTTTTAGAAAACATAGACCTCAACATAATGTTGAGCATAAGAATACACAAGTGGAGCACATCATTTGCAAAAAAAAAAAAAAGTGAGGAGGAAATATTTTTCCTCAATATGTACTATAAGATATATTCAATAAAATTAGTGCTATGAAGATCAATATGCACAAGGGTGCTACAATGTAAACATAATATATAACTATATTCAACATTGAATATATCAAAGGGTTTGAAAGAAGCATACATATGACTATGGTACTTCACATAGCTAAGTGTTGCAAGAGTGAATATTTACAATAATGATCAAATATATCATCATTTTGAGTAGCATTCCAATATATATTTGGTAGACTTAAGGTTATAGTTCAAGATAATATTCAAAATAAGGGGACACAAATATTACAATAAGTTCTATTCATTAAAATTAGAACTATAAAGATCAATATGTACAATGACATTACAATGTAAACATAATATATAACAACTAAGGGTTCAAATATAAGGTCAACAACTAAATCCATTTCGCTCCACATATAGCTATTTTTAGATCTTCATTTAGTTTCACAAAAACATCTAATTTGTATCATACTAGTAATCTTGATCGACATATTGAAAAAGTAACTACCTTCCAAGAAGTTAGTTGAACTTCTTAGACCATATATCACTCAATAAATCTTGGAATTCACGCTTTAGTTCAAATGCATTGGCCACTCCATAATATTGACATTACTTCAATTCACGCAGGAAACCATAAAATAGCTCAAGAGCTTCATAGGTCGCATGAAATTTTCAGACAACTTCTTGCACCAATTCAACTTCATGATCCTCCACATCGCTTAAATCTTGGCTTGTTTGCATAGCGTCTTCAAAAATTTCATGACAACTTGTCAAGACATTGTTTGAAAAAGCATCAACATTGTGGTGAGGGAAACCCAACCAATCCACAGATGTTGAGTCAGTTGTTGATAGAGGTAACTCATGGGTTTGTGGTGAGGGTGTATTGGAAGTAGAACCACTGCTTGAAATAGTATTAACATCTTCAAGTGCTCGTGCATTAGCCATATCCTAAAACTATAATTCAAAATAGCGATGCTAATATTAAAAACAATTGTTATTAACAAGGGCATAGGTATTGACTAAGACCCAAACTACAAGCATAAATAAGTATAAAATGTTCTATGAATTTTATTTTTTGATGGACTATTTTTAAATGAATAAAAACTTTAACGTATTCATACAAATGGAGAGTGAAAGTGTAATTTTCTTTAATATTATATAATAAATTAATATAATATTATTTTGTAATTATAATAAATTATTATGAATAGCGATACTAATATTAAAAAACAATTGTCATTAACAAGGGCATAGGTATTGACTAAGACCCAAACTACAAGCATAAATAAGTCTAAAATGTTCTATGATTTCTTTTTTTGATGGACTATTTTTAAATGAATAAAAACTTTAACATATTCATACAACTGGAGAGCGAAAGTGTAATTTTCTTTAATATTATATAATTAATTAATATAATATTATTTTGTAATCATAATAAAGTATTATGAATAGGTTTTTGTAATTACAATATTATATAATAAATTAAAATTATATTATTTTGTAATTATCATAAAAAAGCCTATTGACTAAATATATTTATTGATTTGACAATTTGAAATAAACAAGATAGTTATATTTACAAAATGATTAAGGATTTTAAATGAAGTGGAAAATATTATCATACAATTCATATATATATTTCAAAATATATAAAATTATAAATTAACTTTTTTAAATAAATGAAATAAAATAACTTTAATCATGTAAAAATTAAATAAACTTTATATCAATTAATTAGATAATAAATTAATATAATATTAGTTTGTAATTAAAATAAATTATTATGAAATATGTAAAAACTAAAATTTCTTTGACGGTTCTTGGTTTTTAGTTTTTACGAATTGTTAAAATTTACTATTAACGTTAAAATTTACTATTAATGTGTTTGAGCTTGAGCCTGGCTTTTCATTTGTAGATGTTGTTTGCGTTGTGCCTTGGTTGTAGTTGGCTTTGTACATGAAAGGCGTAAGAATTGAGGGTTCGAAACCCCGGAAGTGCGAAAGAGTGAAGAGGTTATGAGCAGTGAGTGAGAGACTAGAAATAAGTGAAGAAGAAGAGGTGCTTTCAGCGGATTATTGTAGGCGTGCTTTGTAACGGTGGAGACTATGGTTGAATATGGTTGTTATGACACCCAGGGGTTTCGAACTAGGGATCTAGATGGACGAGCATGATTTAGTTAAGCTGTAGCGGAAATTTTCCGTAATGCGTTGTTTGGAAGCTTAAGAGAGGCCTCTCTGCTTTTCCAGAAGGTCGCAGGTTCGAAACTTGGGAGAAAAGGAAGGGACAGATGAGTAGGGACCTTGCATTGTGGAAGCACAGACGTTCTATCATGTTTTTTCCTTGCGGTGGCAAATATGGGCGTGAAGGCTCTGTGGCTGCTAGAGTTATCGTGAAAGCTGGGAGTTTGGCTGTTTTGGGCGCAAAGATGTACAAATTCGAGGAAGGGGCAGAAAATCGCGGAGGAGAAAATGGTAATGGAGGACAAGAAAAAGGAAGAGGAAAAGGGGCAATTTTTCATATTTTAACTAACAGCAACTTACGTGCAACAAATTTACTGAAACAATACACATTACAATGGAGTAAAACACAATTAAAAAACCAAGAGATTCACTGAAACCGTAGCAAGTGAATCACCTCAAGTTTCTTTCTTTGCCAATGCTCTGGTTCCGCCCGTTTCTTCGCTATAGAGACTACTAAAACACAAATAATGTCATCCCCTTGAGAGCCATTTAATGTTGCTCAAGGTTGGTTCACATTTATTGCATGGAGCGAGCTTTGGTGGCCTAGTAAATCGCAAGGTAAGCACGAAAACAGCAAGAAAGGTTGTGAAACGGCCCAGCTGCACTAGGAGCCATACCTGATGGAGACGGATAAGGACGCAATATTTAATGCTGGTAGTTCATTGTGTACTGGGGACGACAACCTGTACAGAAACAATACCCATTTCCGTCGATGGCGTCGCCACCAATTATAAATTTGGGAGCCCATAAATTCGGACCTTTTGGCCATTATAAGCTTCGGGAGAAGTTTGAGGGTAGCCGGTGGGTCCGTCCACGGATGCCCGGCGCTCAGGGCCATAGAAGTATATGCCAGAGCACGACACAACTATTCCCGGCACCCCTCTCTTGCACATAAAAAAAGCCGACGTTCGTGGGGTCCCCACCGGCGTCAGACTGGGGCAAATGCCGGTAGGGTTCCCCCACATAACAAAGCCTATCGGCTAATTAATTGTAATTTTATTTTTTTTAAAGTATATAACGCTAAATCCTTAGTATTATTATAAAACACCTCTCAATACAAATATTAGTGTAGAAGATATAAGGAAGCTGAAAATAAAATAGTAATAACAGTGACGCGTGCAAACATTATCACTTTCAAACGTCTTTAAAGAAATTTTGAAAGCAGGATGAAATTCTTTCAAATCCTTCAATGTAAACATGGGGCTATTGTGTTCAACGTGGCAGGGTATTCTTGTGGGCCCTTCCCCATATAAGCGATTGACAAAATTTCTCAGACAAAGAGTGCTGATTAACGAAAATATTTGTTAAGATGAAGACTAAACTTCAAACTCCTAAATTTTAAGTTACATGTTTCATCTTGAGATCATCTGAAATTTACTAATTTACGTTACTAATTTACATATTTTAGATTGAATGGCCCTCTCAGAGGGCCCTTTCCCACCGTCTACGAGTATCTTCTGAGACTAACAAGGGCCCTTCGTACATTGAATTGAATCCTTTCAGCTAAGCATTTATCGTGTGAAGCTCTAGGCATAGAAACGCTTTCCAAATTCTCGCGAGGAGTGTAGAAATTTCTGTGAAATTCAAGCTGCTTTTTCGCACTTGTTTCTCATAGTTGAGCTTTTACTTAACTTATTTTCATCCCCTCCTTGGCTAGTTGCTTTCTGTGATCCTTTATCTATTTCCGACTTGGACTCATGGAATTGATTACTGCAGATGAAGTAATCATGAATCAAGATCTTTGGGTCGTTCAAATCAAGGAAGGCCTGCAAAGACATGGCGAGCAAGAAGACGAAAAGGAAATTATTCTATCCATTTTTAGTGTGCCCAAAGAGTTGTTGGCAGCGAAGCCATAAGCATATATTCCACAGTGTGTTTCCATTGGACCATATCACCACTCGGGATCCCAACTCTACAAAATGGAGAGATATAAAGTGGCTGATGCACAAAGATTTCAGAAGACCCTAACCCGTAATAGCATGTTCGAGTCTGTAGTGGAAGAGGTGAAGAAGTACGACTGGGAGATCAGGAACTGCTACCATAAATATCTTTACTACAATGAGGAAACCCTTGCATGGCTTATGGTTCTGGACGCATCGTTCCTTCTCGAGTGCTTGCAGTTCTACGCCAAACGGGCGGATCAAGCTTTTGCACAAATCTCATCCCAGGTGAAGTAACTGTGCAGAGTTTTAGATCCATCTCGCAGAAGTGCAACACACAATGCAATTATGAGAGATCTAATGATGCTCGAAAATCAGTTACCTCTGTTCCTCTTGCAAAAGATGCTGGAAATGCAGTTGGATTCTCAAGATAAAGCGGAAGAAAGTCTATTTAATCTGGTGACTCTAGCCTGTCATGAATGGTCGCCATTTATGTTGAGGATGCAAGATACTTCAAGGTTGCGTATAAAAGAAAGGGGTAATATATTGGAGGTGCTCTACTACTCTATTGTCCCTGCAGCAGCAATGGAGGATACCATTTCTATCAAGAATGAAGACGGGAATGTCCCGTTGCCGGATTCACCATACTTAATACGTGCTCTGAAAGCTTTATGGAAGTATCTGCCTTCGTTAAGGATAGGCCTTGTTCAACTTGCCTCGGCACTCCCTGAGCGTGTCTTAAAAGGAAGGCCTGTCCAGTTGGTGACATAGTTGTCCACGCGTCTTGTTTCCGCATTTGAAACACTTTCAATTAAGCGCGAGGATGAAAAGGATGAGGAAAAAGATGAGGAGAAAGGGTATTCCTCTGGGGATACTCCTACCCGTGACGAACTGGCGATTCCCTCCGTCTCCGATTTATACTCAGCAGGAGTAAAATTCCTTCCAACTGATGGAGACTTCACCATAATTCGATTCGATCCGACCACTGCAACTCTTTATCTTCCAAAATTGAGATTGAATTCCAATACCGAAGTAGTTATCAGAAATCTAGTGGCGTTCGAAGCTTCGGCGGCTCCGGGTGATTTGATCTTCACTAGCTACACCGATTTCGTGAACGGCATCATCGACACAGAGGAAGATGTTCGGCTGCTGAGAAAGAGCGGGATTATCTACAATCACCTGGCAGACGACGGGAAATGGCAAGCCTTTGGAACGGCATGGGTAAATGCGTCGTACTGACACGGGTTAAATATTTGGACAAACTGATAGCGGACGTCAACATGCATTACCACAACAGATGGAGCGTTGCTGCGAAGGAGTACGGAAACAAATACATATTTGGTTCATGTGAGCTCCTCACTGTTCTGGCCACGGGGAGACTTCTGATTCTCAAATGCTTACAGGCTTTTTGTTCCGTATATGACTGTAAGCGTTCGTTGAGCGACAGTTATAATTTGCAGGACTAAGTAGATTGGAAGAATTTTATTTATAATTACGGATGCTAACTTTCGCTTTTCTGTTTGATATATGGACCTACATTTACTTTCGAAGGACAGTTTCGTTTTTTTTGTCGTGTGTCTTGAGTCCAGTACAATAGAACCGTTCATAAAATCTCTCTATAATTTCTTTTGAAGCAGCAGATTGAACTTTGCTTTGTTTTAAGTATATTGTCATTTTTAAGCATACTATCTTTATAAAACATATCTGGAATTTTGTGGTATCTATTGTGTTCAATAGACTAAAACCGCACATAAAATATCTGTAACTTAAAAAAAAAAAAAATTTGCTTCCGATTCTTTTGAGGATGGTTGAACTGTATCTTTTGGTATTTTCTCATTTTCAAGTATATTAATTGCTAAACACATCTGAAAGTTTGTAGTGTGTATTGAGCCCAATACAATAGACTCGGTCATAAAATATCTATTACCTTTTATTCTTTTGGAAGTTTGTTGCTATCAGATATTCTGTCATAAATAAGAGAATGGTGCAAGCTTTTCTTTTAATTCTATTTTATCTAATAATTTTGTTTTCCAATTGTTTAGCCAAACACATTCTTGGAAGAATCTAACATAATTTATAATATTGAAATTAATTGAGCTATATAGAACATATAAGTTTCCTTCAAGAGAGCACATAAATAGAGATAATAAATCAGATTTTTTCAAAAAATAGATTATTATGATATTTTGTTCATAAATTAATTTGATTATATGTTTTCAATAATTGTATTTTATTTATTAAACTATACTTTTAGAAAATTAGTAAAATTAAATGTATATTTAAAATATAATTTGGTTATCATAAAATATATTAAAATTTCATTCCTTGCTAGGTAATGATTGCTTATAAATTTAATTAGGTAAAATCCTTTTTATTCATATTTTGGATTAAACTTCATTATCCATTCTCATAATGTAGAGAGAAAGACAAGAGAAGTAAAATGGTAAATTGCAAATGTCACCAATTAAGTGAGAGATGAGAGTGAGGTGACAAGAGAACCAAGTGAGCACAAGGGGTGAAAGAGAAACCAACCACCCTAATTTTTCAAGATTATCAAAATCATAAGAACAATAAACGTTAGTTGTGTCAACATATACCTCTGCAAAATTTGTTTAAGGGACAATAAGTGGGGACAATATCTTTGAAATGATCCATGAAAAGATTAGTCACGATGGAAGGAAATGTGGCACCCATTGTAAATCCATCAAACTATTCATAGACTACTCATTGGAAGGTGAAAAATGTAGATTTTAGGAATAACTTTACTAATGGGGCAAACCATTTTACTTTTATGTTATAAAATAAATGGTAAAAATATTAAGTTTTGTTTAATTTTGAAATGGCTAAATTTGAATACCTATATTTATGTAGAATTCTTTTTGATTAATTTTTGTAAGAACCATATTTTTTTAATTTCAGCAAAGATTAATAAATTCCAATGACATCAAGAACTAGATATGTAAATGTTGTGGTCTATATTGGTCTGGTTTAGCAAGTCAGTACATTCTTTGAAAGAAACAAAATTTAACAAACATTGTAAGTTATTAATTGTATAGGTTTTTTCAATGATATTTCTATTATAATTTTTATCATTAAAATTTGTTTGGTGTGCAAGAAATTAATACATAGGGACACAACCACAATATGGAGATGGGAGTGGATATTTTCACAAGAAATTATGTGTCTATAGTTATTGGTTAAGTGAAAGCTATGATTTTTTTTCATACGTGCTTTATTTACGTTAACCATTATATTTCTAGTTGAATGAAATGACACAAAATGACAACCTCTTCAAAACCTTATAATATTCAAACAAAAACATTGAACTTCTTCCATATGTAACTATTTTATGATTTAAATATATTAACTAAAAGAATTACTTGTGTGATTCTTATGTGTTAAATTAAAAATATCTAAAAGACCTCCTGAAATATTAAAAGGAGTAAGTTAGGTAATACTCATATGAAGTTTGAAATGTAGGTATGTTTATACCGTCATATCTATCTTAATCTATTAATTTATATATTATATGTTGAGAGATATCATTTTTGAGGCATATTTTTTTTGCTCTTTTTCTCTCTTTAATTTAAAAAAATATGCCTCAATAATGATATGTCTCAGCGTATAATATATAGATTAATATATTAAGATAGATAATCTAGTCTAAGATAAGGAAATTTTTGCAGTATATCTAAACTGCTTTAAAATCTAATTTAAAAGCATAAATCTATTGATAAATACTTTACTTTGTGATGGGTTAGTAGATGGCAATTTAAATGGGGAGAATAAAAATGTACACATACTCTTGATGTGAGTGTAAGAAGCCTCTCGGCTTAATTAGAATAGTTTCAAGAAAGCTTAATCAATAAGGCACCTTCCAAAAGTCAAAAAATATGTGAATTAAGGCATCAAAAGTCCCTATGGCTAGCATAAATTAACACTCACAAGGATTTTGGAGAAGGGTTCTTTAATGCCATGTTTAAAGACCAATTTTCTATGATTGTCAATGATTAAATAAAACAAAAATAAACCCTAAACACTATTGCCCCTAGACTTATTATCTTTCAACTATTTGTTTTTCTTATGAATAGTAAGAGAAAGCACCATAATCCGAAAGTGATCCTAGTGCCAAGTAATGATGCCATCAAGATCAAACAACATGCTAATCGCTAGGCATGCAAGACATCTATAACAAACATTTCCCAAATTTCCCTGTCATTTATATGTTTATGCACCCTCTTTTATGTGTGTTTATAGAGTTTAGACAGTAACAATGAAACCCCATTCTTTTTTTTAGCATGATTTCTAGCTTTACCATGTTTGGTTTGTTGTTTATAATGCACAATATGAAATATGATACAAAGAGCACATCTAGGAATAGATTTTATTTCTTGTATATAGCTTATTTATAATAGAAATTTTGGCATAGATTTGATTTCTTGTATATATTTATAATTTCCTTCTTTTTACTCTTTTCCAATTTACAAGCTTTGTTAATTGATGAAGAATCAAGGGTAATGGTGAATGAGCCATCATAGAGCTACATTCTCAGAAAATGGGAGGCCATGACCTATAATGCTTGGGTTGTGGCTGCACTAAATTTTAAATTTGTTTTATTATTATTTTTAGAAACCTTAGAAATGTAATCTTCTTATCCTTAATTTTCACTAGTGCCCATTCATATTTTCACTTGTACTAATGAATATCAATGGAGGAAACCCTTTGTATATATATATTTTCTTCCAAACATTATGGAAGATTAATGCCAAAAAACTTATAAAAAGTTTTTCTTTGGCACCCAATATCATCAGAGAGGCTACTAAGACTAGAGTCTTATAATTTTGTATCTAATATTTTATTCTTTTATTTTGATTTTGTTTCACTACCCTCATTCATTTTGATGCCTTTTTTTCACTATAAAGTGAGGGCCTTACAACCTAGGTGACATGCACCATGGAAAATAAATTATCATTCTTATAGTGGAGCTGTTGCGTTTTGGGTTATAATACATGGTTGCGATGTCCTGATCTACTAGACATCTTTAGCATAACCTTCAATTAATAATGATAATAATTATTATTTTGTTATATATGTTTATGGTTATTCAACATAACAATATTAACTATTTTAAGAGACTCTCTATTACAGATTTAATGATTTTTTTTTTCATATTTATAACATTAGTTACATGAATGGGCCACATAAGCATTTCACTGTAGATGTATTATAGTTTTGTGATCTTTATTTTACATATTTGTATGTGGTCTTGACATGTCAAATGGTTAACCTTAGTAATTACTATAGATTATGAAACTATATTGTGTCAAATCCATTTCTACTCAAAGTAAAATGCTTTTATTCACATGGGATCTTAAACACATAACATTAATCTAGTAATTTTTCTTATCTTACCCTTTTACCTAGAACTTATTAAGATGTCAGATTTTTTTTTCTAACACATATATACTAGGGTATTTTGTATACAAAGCAACTAAATCTAGTTTTATTTTTGTAGAAAGTACTTATTGCAGATTCTTGTAGTGTTCTTGCAGCATTGTTATTGATGTCAATAAGGAGATTGTGGCACTATGTTTTCTTTAGTGTTGTCATTGATGTCAACCTATATCAAACTCTAGTGTGGTGTTGTGCAAGTATTGTAGATGGAGAAATTGTTGCAATATCTAGTGTGGTTGTGATGAAAAGGTGTTTATGATGTTCCTGATGTAGCTAGTTCAATTGGTTTTTATAGAGAAGGGGGATTCACTACTCATGAGTTCTCTTCATTTAGAGAGCCTCATGATGCAAACTACCCTAAACTACCTCAAGGAACAATGTGAAATTTTTAGAATATAAAAGAGCAAGTAATGAAGATTCTCTAGACAAACTGACAAGCTATCAACCAAAGGACAACAATAGAGAATATGAATGGAAATACAATGTGTTGCCATCTCAAAGGTGTGTTGTCATCTCGTATGGCCAGAAAGAAATTTTATCATATAAAATGATAAAGTGGCCACTTCTACTCTAATTGCTAAGAAAAATTGGAATGCGAGAAAGAAACTAAATATAACAAAATGAAAATAGAGTGAATTAAAAAGAACAAACATAAGGAGAAGAAATAAAGTGCTCACAACCACCCAAGTAATGAAGCCTCTAGCTAGTAGATATCTTTAATACCTGTGTACATAAAATCTAGAGAAAGTGTTGGGGTTGTATAGGGGTTTTCCTCAATCAAACCCTCATTTTGGTGTTCCCACCTCCAAAAACAACCAAAAGGATAGAGTGAGATAAATTATACAAGTGTGATGTGATAAAAGAAAACCCCGTTTGAGAAGGAGAACTCATATCATAAATTGTAGGTGATAATAGCAATCCTCGCTCAAGTAGGAGAACCAATATCACAAAGTAAGGATGCAATAGATAGGGGATATGGAATCCTAGGATGTTTGCAAGCATGAAGTGAAGGAGATAGAGCTGCAAGGCATAAGGAAGCCAAATGGAGAGAGTAAGAAAAAAAGAGAGAGGGATATGAGAGCCAAGAGAGCTACAAAGAGGGAGAGCATAAGCTTGAGAGTCTTGTAAGAATGTGAAAGCTTGGAGATGCTGCAAAAAATAAGGGAGATGTGGAAACAAGAAAGTAAAGAGGGAAAAGAGAAGCCAAGATGATAGAGTGAAGCTAGAAGCTGCAATGGAGCTAGCCCATCAAATGAATTGAAAGGATAGCATTTAAGGAGAGAGAAAAAGCTTCTCCAGCCATTACAAGGTGTCCTGGGTTGTTACTATCAAAAAATGGTGAGGACAAGTGGCAAACATGATCAGGGATAGTTGTTTGAGCATTGAAACATTGTAGGACACTAGTGTCTAGATACATCATGCTATAAAAAAAATTGATCATCCTTTTCCCTTTTAAATTTTTTGATAACAAGAGAAGCCTCAACTTGACTTTTATGATCCTTAACCTCCTCTCCTTTGATTTTCCTATTCTTTGTAGAATTCTTCCCCTTTTCCTCACCATCTCCTTCTTTTATGAAGAGGTTGCCCAGATTACCTTGGTCTTTGTTGACTATACTATTCGGACCTCCAAAATTTGGCTAAATTGAGGGCCCATATGAAAATTTTCCTAATGCACTCAAAAATACCTTGTAGAATAAGCCTAAATGGCTCAATTTGAGAGCGTATAATTTTGTACCTCTTGATTATCATGAAAATTCACTTTGGGGAAATGTTTAACACTTATTGGAGATGTCGTATGTTCATTTGCAGCTTCACATGATTGGTTTTAATGAGTTTTTTATTCCCTTTTTTGGAGGCTTAGAAGTTGGTTTGTTGTTTACACATATTGCACCTTTCTGAGTAGTCCATCTTTATGATGTTGTATCTTTGTGTCTGCTAATTATTGAGCCCAACTAATATTTTTTCATAATTATCTACATCTTAATGAAACCTCATGTCAGTTGGCATAGCCCCATGAATCCATTTGTCAAGTTTTCCAACTTGATTGCGTTTGCAAAAAGTTCAGATTTGCAAACTGGACAGTGTAAATCTACAAAAAGTGGCCTCACATTTAAATTTTTATTTTGCAACCTTTTAACCTACGTGTGAAAGTGGTTGTTCCCTATGTTTTTATATGCTATTATATACCACTTTCTATTTTGTAGTACCCCAACACCTCATTTGATATTTTTTCAAAGCCCATTCCAAATGAACTTTTTCAAGGTTTTAGAATCAGCAATTTTAGAAAAGTCTAAGAGAGCAATCTTGAGGGTTAATATATTTCCCCTCAGGATCCCTTTTTCCAATTTTTTTGTTGCACTACATGCTTGGGTCAGGTGTTTACATTCCAACTCAGTTTCACACCTCCTGGATGAGCTTTGATGTGTTACCTAACCATTTTATGACTGCAACATGGCCAAAATGGGTGTCTCGAAATGTTTCAAATTTTGAAAATCTAAGGACAACCCATTTCATAAAAAATGGAGGTCATATGATGCATCATTTCAATGCATTTTGGGTGTGGAAAACACATCTCGGGGGCCGGTTTACAAAGGAGGTACCTGATTTTTTATGGCTAGAAAAAATTTGAGAAAATGCATTTTCTCTAAACAACTTATTATGGCCACATACAAAAAAATCTCAGCTCCATGGGTCAATGTTTGTGCACAATGGATTTTCTTCAAATGGCTGGTAGGTATAATTAGAAGTCACAAATTCTTCTAAATTTCAAATATTAATGTTTAAATATTTTAAATATTTTAAATATTCTGCAACTATAAATGGGAAAAAATAAAATATATTTCAAATGTTTTGGAGGACAAGCAAGTTTAATTCTTGCTTCTGATTAGTCTAGAGGCAGCTTTCATGGATTTTTCCAATTCTAAATGAAATTGGAGGAAGCAATCAGAGATGCAATGTTTTCCAATGATGAATCTTAAATTGGGTGGATTAAATGAAATCTTTGAGATAGGGGACATTTTTTTATAATTTTTCAAAGTTCTTTGCAACACAATCGTTGTTTTGAGTTCGGAATGCAAAAAAAAAATAGCGATGAGTGATGGTTGTTGTGTCCATCGCCCATCGCTAGTCAATTCCACCATTTCAAGTTTCAATCAGTGATGGAGCGATGACTTTTCTCATCATTGATTTCTTATGATTTTCCTTCCTCAAATTTGTGTTTGCGACTCCCATGAATAAAGTTTCACAAATAAATAAATTTTTATTTGTTAAGGTGAAAAGTTCCGGGAATAAATTCTAGTGGGAAGGTAAAATGGGATGCACAGGTATTTTTTTTGTATTGCCTGATAATAAAAGAATTAAAGTCTTCATCGAGGGCATGTTGTTCCAAAATAATTATTAATTTTCCATCATGATTTTTATTAATTTTCCCCTGAATACATACATGATTGGTGATGAAAGTGAGTAGTTGAGGTTTTGTCGGGTATCGCTAATTGATATTTTCTTTTTCAAATATATTTATGATTGGCACGAACAAGGTTTCTTTGATTTTCATCAGGCATCATGAATAATTATCACTTCTTCTAAAATGTATGCATGACAAGCAATGGCAACTTGCTAGATAAGTAATTATGGTTGGCCTATGGATTATGGTTTGATAAAAATAAAACAATGGAGAGATAAATAAAAGGATGTGCATTGGTAAAATATTTTAAACACTTTCTAAATAAAGTTAAAGAACTTTATTTGTTGGAATGGGGTAAAATATTTCATAAAGTTTTTCATGGACATGCAAAATTTTCTCTTTGCTCAAAAATTAGAACATAAAGGCCCGTATAAATTTTTTACCTAATTTAAGTATTAGTGCTTTCCTAGTAAAGATTAATTTTTTTTATTTTTTAAGGTAGTGAAATAAAATTAT
This sequence comes from Sequoia sempervirens, assembly GCA_007258455.2. Taxonomy (NCBI): domain Eukaryota; kingdom Viridiplantae; phylum Streptophyta; class Pinopsida; order Cupressales; family Cupressaceae; genus Sequoia; species Sequoia sempervirens. The sequence continues at coordinate 643,579,511 of VDFB02193867.1, read as the reverse complement.
TTCACGGAGTTCTTTCAGAATAAGGGTTTTTGTTGTTGGGCGATGAAGATAGATGAGAAATTTTAAAAATGGGGCTTTTCACCATGAAAATAAAAGGTTTGGGGCTGCAAGTAAAAAGCATGGTAAATGCATAAGCCCATATTTTCTACAGCAAGGAAATGAGGAATGATGAGTTTTCAAAGAGGAATATTTTTCCATTGAAGAGCAGTGGAGTAAGGAGCAAGAAAATAGGGGCAAGGATGAAGAGTCTTCAACAAGCAAAGGAGTTGCAGATCAATGTATCCGAATACACCATGTGTCTTCTCTAGATGAGCATTTAGGGTTTATTTTTCTATAAGTACTATTCCTAATCCCTTGTTGGGTAGAGGTTGTTTTGTAATTTAACACAGAAGAACACTGTAATAGGAATAGAGAACATTTATCAGTAGTTTTTTTCTAGGTTGGAGTTTATGATATCATTGTAATTTTGATTGCAAACTGGCATGATAATACTGAGCAGTGCAATTTCAAGAGTACTTTCTCTCCTACATGCTTATTTTATGAGTTTTGGATATATATAATCAAGGGTTATTTTGTTCATCTCCATTGGTTTTCAGTGGGTGTGTGGTTTATTTCTTGTCCATTAATTCAAAGAATTAATATAAGTGCTTGAATGAAGTTGTAGATTCATGTGAATTAAGTGCTAGGATTCTAGTTAGAAGTAGTGGTTAGAAATATTATGCTAAAATGTTGTAATGCAACAATTTCAAAGCTTTATGCAATGTCAGTTTAAAGATTGTTATCAGATTATGTGGGTGTTTAAGTTGACTCCATTCCAATGAATGAAGCACTGATCTAAATGGTTTATTCATGTTATGTTCTGATTTCTTGGTTCAACAGCTGATCATTTTTTAAATAAAATTTACTTTTTCATCTCTATACGTGTGTGTGTTGAGTTTTAATGAATCATATATCTCATGCTTAGTGTGTACACTATAATAAAGGTCAACCATACCTTTAAGGTATTATATTTTCTAAGCATATAAAAGAGATTTATCTGTTCACTGTGTGTTTGATACTTTAGGACACAAGTATCTAAAAGCACACAGTTGGGATCACCCTACTAGGTTTAATAGAGCCTAAAGTGTAGGGGAGAAAGGTGTATTTTATTCACTCTCTCGTTCATTGGCATATCAACCCATTCAGTCTGAATATGAGAGAGTGGATACTCTTTATGACTCATTGTCTCTATTGATGTGGGAACTAACATGTCCCATTCCTGAGATGGTAAGAAATTCTAGCATCTGAAATAACATTAGCGGTTATCAACTTGATTTTTTCATCTAAAGACCTTCTTAGCCTCACATTGTCTCTTGATTCTAAATTATTTACCCTAGTAGTATCATCATTTTCATTATTAGGAAAATCCTATAAATGATAAGAATGATCCTCCCACCTTCTAAAGCGATTATCCTCATCTGAGTATCCTTCCTCATTAAAATTTCTATCCAATCCAAACAACATGTTGGCACCATGATCTTCCCTTTATGATTCATCACAATTATTATATGATTCACAATTATCCTCCAAGGACTAAGCAACCCTACACTGCAAAGAAGAATTTGGCAACTGACAAGGGTCACACCAAGGAGCATCATCCGCAAAGTTTGTATTACTTCTTTTTAAAGGATCAAGATTCTCTTTGTTATGTACATTTCTCCAATTGTTTTGAATAGGTCTACTATTATGCCAGTTGGTATTATATGGTTGATTTGAAAGGTTAGGGTTTATTTCTTGTCCTTTATAAGTCAGTTTATTATGAGATAAACCTCTATCATTTCTTGTTACCCTGTAAGTCAACTCCTTGGTGGAAATCTTAATTTTATCCATTTTTCCCTTATCATCACTCTTTTCATTTAGGTTCCCCTTAGGGTTCTTGAGAAGTTTTACATATTCTCTCCTTCCTATTCTACCTAAATCTCTACTATTGCTCTCAATGTGGATTGCAATCTTGTATGCATCTCTTAAGGTCTGATGATTCTTATCTCTGAAATGGTAACCCATTTTACAATCAAATGCATTGAGATATGTAACCAGATAGACATCTTCATTTAGTCTTAAATGTGTTGTGAGCCTAGACATATTCTTTTGGAATCTAATATTAAATTTTGATACCATTTCATTTTGACCTTTAGCAATGTTACTAAATTCATTCAACATGAATCTTGGGTCTGTTTTGTCACCATACTGCTCTCTGAAAACCCTCTAAAATTCTTCCCAAGATCCAAGACTAGCCTCTGGAAGGCTCCTATACCAATCTCTTGCATCAACATTTAACTACATGAATAGATTAGTAATCACATCTTCATGCTTCACTTCAAAATTTCCTAATAAGTTCATGAAAAAACCCAAGTGTTCATCACCTATCATGGCATCACTTCTAGAGAACTTGGAAAGGAACTACCTTACTTCATTGGGAATTTCATTTAGGAATCTAGGGACTTCTCCAAAATCAAGTTGTCTATATGTATCCATTTGCAAGGGTCTTCTTCCAAGAACATTACCTCTTCCAAAGTGTTGATAACCTCCCTAGCCATGAGGAATATATTGTTGTATATATGGTTGCTCTAGTAAGGGAACACATTGGTTTTCCACATAAGGCGGAACACTCCCTCACACTTGAGGACCACCCTAAAATTGTCTTTGAGAACTTGGTATAAAATTTCCAACCCCTATATTTTGTCCCACAAGTGGTGGTTGGGACACACTTCGAGCATTTGTATTGGGTTGAAAAGAAATTACCTTGTGTGGATCTTATCTGAGGGCCCAATGAAACACTAGAACTCATGGGAATAGAAATTATTCCTTGATTACTTTGGGAATTAGAAGGGCCTACACCTCCGGATGAAGTATTTCTTGTATAGGTTGCACTAGTCACATTTTGTGAAGTAGTGTTTAGTCAAGGATTAGTCCATGTACTCACATGGGAAGTACTTAGAGGAACACCTCTTTTATTGCTAGTCCTAGATTGAGTTTGAGGTGTAGGTATAAAATCACTACAACAATTTTCGCAGCTCTCTTGCATCAAGCTCTTTCCTTACTTCATATCTTTTCTTTATCATTTATTCTCTAGCCTTTTCTTGTTTCAATATCTCTATTTCAAACAAGTCCTTGGTTTTATTTACTATTTCTTCCTCAATTTAGACTATATTATTTGAGGTATGGTTTTGAGTAAGGAATTTAGTAGTATTGTGTGGATTAACTAAGTTTTTAAAAGAAAAGGTGTGGCTTTTCCAAGCAATAGGATCACCCTACAATTGTTGTATTATAAAATTTACAAGGGGTGGATTTTGATCTAAAAGTTCTTGAGAAGGGTCAACCATAGCTTGGTCTATATTTCTTGTTTTCATTTCTCTTCTCTAATAGTTTGTAGGTCTTATCAGTGGGGTAGTTAATCCATCTTATTAATTTAATAGAGCATATGCTTCTTGAGAAAAATCAAAACTATCTTGACTATGCAAAATATACCCAACATTTTTATCAGAGGTAGGATTAGACTTGGATCCTTGATCTTCTAATTCTGATTCTTTTTTCTCCATGCTTCTCTACTTCTTATGTCTCCTCCCTTCATCCTTCTTAAGGATTTAGGATTTAGGATTTATCTTCTATCATGCATGATTGCAACTTCTTCTTTTCAACTGGTCTTTAGAGTATAGAGTCACCACCCATCTTAATGGGAATAATATTTCTTCTTACTAATGCACTTTGGCAGAAACTTTGAAAATTCTTACTCTATTAAGGAAAGGTGGTCTTCTACCAGATCTTCTCAACATCTCCCCAAAGGAGTCACCAATCTGTTGGTGTTTCCAGCTAATGGTCTAGCATCTCCTAAAGGGTGTCTACTCCTTATACTCAAAGTCCCTAGGTCAATAGCCAATGAACATGAGATGACTGACTGGCAAGCCTCTCCTCTACACTTTAGGCTTTGCAGGACCAAGGTGGGTATCCCTATAGATTAATGAAGATCATCATAATACAATGGTGGGAAGCCTTCAATGGGTTAAATCATCTACAAAACTATCCCTTGTATTCAATATCTTATGGTAGTATTGAAATAAACATAAAATCAAACAAAGGAAATTAAAAGGTTTTCTTTTGAATTGAAATTGGATCCACCTCATACTTAGGCTTATGAACATAGGTTGACTAGTAACTTATCCACACAGTCTATAAATGAAGTAACACTCCTACAACATTTCCTTTCTAGGTGTAAGATAAAAACACTATACAAACTAAGACCAAATACTTACAAAAGTTTAGAGAAAGTGGAACCCAAAAAAAATACACAAAATTTTGCTTTATAGTGTAGTAATAGCTCATATTTGAATTTGAAATTGCTAACCCTAACCAAACTAGGGTTTTTGAACAAAGCACCCATATCAAACTACATTCCACCGAGGATTTCCACCCAAAATGATGTAAAAACTATACATGAATGCCATTAAAATCTTGAGCATACTCCAACATTAATGGCATTATGAAAATAGGAATAGCACCCCTAGGAAATCCATGATCAAAATAGGAAGAACATACCTTGATAAGGAATACAACCACTACAACACTTTTGGAAATAAATGGTGCCACTCAATAATTACTTTAACCTTGGAAGAAGTGCAAGAATTCAATCTACAGCCGTTTGGAGTTGATCGGGTAGCTAAGAAATGGACACACAATTACTGTATGGTTAATACCCATGAATAAGAGTACCTAACCATTGGGAAATAGCACTTTGAATTGTGATTTTCAATTTGTCTTACTTACGCCAAGATCCAATGCCTATCGGTCACTACTCATGACTTCAAACACTGATTGTTGGATAAACAGTCATTCAAATCTCCACCGCGCATCACCAATTTAGTATAAACCTAAACATGAGAACCTCATGTTGGAGGTTATTAAATATTGAAAACCCATGAAACACCAACCTTGCACCAAGCATCGTGTGATCACCTACTTTAAATATGGGTTGCTCGATCACCACCACTATCGCCAGGCCTGTAGAGCATAGGATCCACACTACGTACACACCACATAGCAAAAGGATGCTCGCCCCGCTACATTTCAGAAAATAATATTTTATTCCCATTAGGCTAGCAGGGAATGACTATGATGAATTCAACGAATTCATTTTATCATTCATCATTTGATCAAGGTCCCACTTGCACACTTAAAGGGTTAATACACACATGCATATAAGTCATGACTTGTAAGGGGGTCGCCCGAGGACATATGAATTAAGGGACAAAAAATATTTAGGCCTGCAATTGAAAGACAAAGTAAAGGGGCTAGCCAAAGAATGACCACCTTAGACATAATTTTTAACTTGAATGACTGGGAATCAGGCATTGGAGGTCAACATGATTTTAGAAAAAAAGTGCATGCCAAGGGTTTAGGGTTTTTATGATATAAAGGTTTAAACCTTTTATGCAATTTTTGAGCCCTAATCAGAGAAAATGTAGGAAAATCAAAGGTTCAAGAAGAAAAATTTATGGAAGTGACCATGGATTGTACAAGTACCACAAAATCCTTTTACGAATAATTCTACATTCTCTAGCCCTATGACCAAACTGATTACATGAATAATAGTATCAATAGAAATATGTGGAATACTTGGTCATATAATTTGGTACTTCAGGAAGGTGGTATTTTGTGCATCCACTCACTTGACTTTCTCACCCTAGTAATCCCAACAACATCCTTCCTTTTGAATCTTTTCTTGTTCTTTTGGTGAACAAAATTTGATTAGTTATCCTTCTTATTTATAGCAGGCTTCTTTTCTTCTTTTTTTTTCTCCTTCTCTGCATATTTCTCATTCTAGTCACTTCCTTTATAGTTATTTTCCTTGATAGATTTATACTTTTCCCCTACTCTAAATCGTTTATATAATTTTGCAGAAGCATCAATAAAGGAGGTTTGGCCTTTCTCCAAACCTAAGCTTAACTTTTTTTTTTTTTTGGGCTTTTGGGTCCTTAATAATTCATCTAAAATGTTTGACCCACCTTTCATCTTAAGTGCTTTCTCTATTTGTTCTTTCACCCTTTGACGATCTCTTTTGAGAGAAATGATCTCTCCCTCAAGCTTCATACATCTGTCCACTTCAACTTGTAACTTAGATTGAATCACATCTTCTACTCTCTTGGCTTCTTCTAGCTTCAGCTTCAAATCTACCACATTCTGGGTACATTTTTCTAGTTCCTTACTTAGTTTGTTTGACTCTTTTTGTGCATGTTTTTTCTACTACTTTTTTTCGCTTTATAACTTCTCAATCTCATCTTCAAGATCATTGACCTCATCTAGACTATAGATGAGTTCTCCCTCTAGATCAACCACTCCTTCTTCACCCTCTTTAGGAAGGTCTCTAGCCTTTTCTTTCTTCTACTCCTCAGATTCTTTTTCCATAAAAAGAAACTATTTTTTCTCACAAAAAAAGCATAGTTTTATTTATCGTCTAAGATATTGCAGTCTTCTAATACATCACTATCTTCTTGGATGTATATGATTTTCCTTTTCTTCTAAAAATTTATTTTCTTAGGGTAGTAGGGTTTCTTCATTTTGTCATCTACTTCTTGTTCAGAGTTGCTTTTCTTATTGTAGGGACATTTAATAGTGAAATGACCTACTTTATCACATTCAAAGCATTTAAAAGGAAACTTACCTTTGCATTTTTTGGATCCTCTTCTTAGTCTCGTAATGAATTTTTCCTCCTCTTCATTAGTGACATCATCCTTAGATGGAATTAGTTTTTCCTTATTTTTCTTGGGAGAAATATTCTTCTCCTTGTTAATAGTCTTGAAAGTGGCTTCTTTCCTGGAAGGTTCTTCATCTCTCATCCTCATCTCATAGTTTGTGAATATACCATGCAGCTCATTTAGAGTTACCTTGTAAATTTTTGTTCCTTCCTCTATGGTAGAGATCTTAGTGTCATACTTGTATGTCATTGATATGAGAACTTTCAATATAACCACATATTCTTTCAACTCTTCTCCATGTCCTCTGATAGAGTTCACGATATCATTAATTCTTAAAAGATAATCTGCAATGTTTTCTTCCTTTGATACACAAATTTTAAACTTCAAGAAAAAGATGCAAAAACAACTCTTAATTCAGATGTGCAGGTTAAAACTAAATTGATATGACAAGAACATGCACCTGAAATATCAACACACAACAATAGATATACATGGAAAAACCAAGATGGGAAAAACCACGATGAGAAAATGCTACTAGGAGCTACTATCCTTGTAGACACCTAAAAATGACTTGGGCCTGTAAGCTTCATTTTTACCACTTTCGTCCTAACATAATTATGACATTTAATTATGTCCTTGGTCCACATTTCGACTATTGATTAAATAATTCATAATTATTTAATTAATTCACGTCATTTATTCTTCATGATTATTAAATAAATAAATTTTATTTATTTATTAAATACGTCATTAATTGTCTAAGTCTTCCCTTAATTAAATAAATTTCTTAATTTATTTAATTCCCCTTATTCATTAATTCTTCCTAATTATTAAATAAATGAATTACATTTATTTATTTAATATGTCACTAATTGTCTTAATTAAATGAATTGATTAATTTATTTAATTAATTAATTTTATCTCCTAAATTAAATAATTTAATTTAATTATTTAATTTCCAAATTAACATTTCTCTCATTTTAAATAAATTAAATTATTTAAAATGTGATCTCAATCTTAACTGTCAGTCCATTTTGGTAAATAATCTGAAAAAGATTATTTATTATCTCATAAAATCCATAATTTGAATTAACTCAATTCAAAATGGTAACTAATCTTCCAAAAATCAAGTAATCGGGCAGATTCTTGATTTTCCAAATCTGATCTTCAGTCCAATCTTATCTTCTTGATTTTTCGAATCTCACAAATCAGACAATCTTTATCTTCTTGATTTTTGAAAATCTTTAATTTGTCTCATTTATTCTCCACCGTCGATCCGATTATCTGAGATATTATCTTGATCGTTCGATTAAGGATTTTTCCCTAACCCTAATTAGGAATTCTCATATTTAATCCGGACCTCTTATTCTAGGCCTTTCTTAGAATTCAATCTCATCCGTCCACTCAAAATTGTGTTTTCTATAAAAGACATTTTTGCTCATAATTTCGGGATCTGACAACTTTATTTTCGAATTTAGGCATTATAGTCATTTTAGTATTGATAATTATTATTTCATTTAGCATATTGTCATAGTCATAGGCATAGACATTGGCACAATTTATAAATCCTTCAACATTTGCATAGGACTTGGACATTATCATAGGTTGCTCGTTTGAAATCTGAGGGCCTCATTTGATTTGCTACAAACTAGAAGGTGTAACAAAGGTGAACCATGGAAGATGAAGATTTCTGGTAACATTGTTCCTTTTATTTTCATTTTATTTCCTTTGTGCTTTGTTATTTCCTTGGATTTTTGGTGTTATTTACTTGACAAGCTAACAATCTAATTTTCCATTGATTACATTGGTGAACCCGACGTGTTTAGACACATAAAGAGCAATTTTTGGAGTTGGTTTCTTCTTGTTGCAGAGCTTATTTGGTTTTTGTTGCAGGTTTGGCATTATTGTGGACAAAGCCAAAGATTTGACCATAACTTTCAAACGGCTTAGTATTTGCTCACAAAATGTCTTTTGTAGCTTGGGGACAATATCATGCACTTTCATTCCAAAAATCAGATTTTTTGGATCTGTTTTTCATTTTTTATAATTATTTTTTTGTTTTTAATAAAAAATTAATTTCAAGAGAAAATAATCTAATTTTTCAGATATGTTTACATTTCTAGAAAGCTCCCTGAATTTTAATAGGGGTCTACTCTTTAGGTTTTAAATTTGGATGTGCAATTATTAGTCAAAAAACATATTTTTTGAAATTGGGGTTTAACAAAGATTGGCTTATATCTCACTCACGGTTGTAGATATACTCACAATTTTTTTTTTTGCAGATTTGGGATGACATCAGACGACTCTAGTAAAAAAATAATAATTTTTGGAGCTGTTTTGTATTTTTCATAAAAAATTAATTTCAGGTGCAAAACAGCAAATTTTTCTGATTTATTTACATTTTTGGAAACCTCTTGAGATTTTAGACATGATTTATTCTCTTTATTTTTCATTTTACTATCAAAAAAATTCTAAAAATCAGATTTGTTGTGACTAGCTAACTTTCTAATAGTTGTGACTAATCTTCGTTTGCAGCGTGTGGCGGTTACTATTCATGTGTCAAAGATCATTTCATAGAAGACTAATAATTCATTGTCTACAGGTTCGAATGTCAAAGATGTAATAAGAAAACAATGTGCTTGTCTTTTTATAGATTAGCAAACATTTCATTTTGGGGCACATAAAAAGAACTTTCATGTTTGCAAGTGTCTGATTGTGTTTGAACAAATGGTAGGTGATTATGCTCTCACCTTGTGAAAACTTGGTGATCAGAAAACTAGACCCATTTTATCTGTTGTACACCCTCATGATTTGGTATATCAAAGTATCCTCTCCCCTTGCACACTTGTGCGATCCTGGGTGTAAGAGAAATGGTTACTAACTCTAGAACTTGAGCCTATTCTGGTGGGAAAAAGTACTTACCCCAGGACGACTCAGACCTGTAGCACCCTGACACCGAGGGACTTCCAGCCAGTATATAAAAGTGGGTTCTTGGGGAAAGCCCAAGAATCACTAGTGTGGTTCCGACAAGATGGATCCGAAAGGGGACTCTCGCCGCATGGATCATGCCCCACGAACGGAATGCCCGAATTAAACACCTCTTGTCTTAGTGTCCAACTGTTCTATTGGCCATTGCTTGGTATAGTGCAGGGTACAGTATCATGCACGAAGACACTCACTACTGATCCCCTTGAGTAGAGATAGCAATTCTTGGGATGTCACTACCCAAAAAATCTGAATTTGGTGTGCTCGAATGACGTTAATGAGCCGTGGAGGGGAGCTAATGCCACCAAATTTCTAAGCTATCCGCTCTCGAGAAGGAAAGGTGTTTATCACCAATCCGGGGTATATCGGTGGGCTATACCAAGTATACAAACCCTTGGCCTTTTGGCCTTTTAGGATTGTACTTGTCTCATGTGTGCTTGCTTACTGTCAAAATATCGTGCTTGAAAGTGTTTTCTGGATACTGAAACAAACCAAACAACAGTCCAACATCTAGAAACAACCAAGTGAAACATTAGACCTTTTCTAACCCATTTCACAACATGAACATACAAGCTTCCATGAACATGTCATCTTCATCACGAAACATTTTTGAACCATTCATACAAAGAGACCAAAATGGACGAGTATATTTTAAAGACATAGAAGCTGCAGCGCAAAATCCTGATATATTCTCCTTTGTAAAAAAATCAATCTTACGTGACCCTCAAAGGTATCTAGCCATGCTTTTGGATGAAGGGGCTAAGTTACCACAAGGCTTTGACATAAATACTTTGCCACCTCAATCCATCTACCCTGACCATCAACAATCACTTGACATAAATCCTACCAATAATTCACAACAAACATCCACTTATCACCCTTATCCTAACTTTGACAAGGGAAGCCAACTATCAACTAGTCCATTCCAAACCTCCACATCATATGCTATTCCTTCACCTATTAATCCCATCCAAGTCTGTATCCCTTATCAACCATCTACCAACTCATGTCAAGTCCCCACATCATACCATATCGATTCGGCCCAAGTCTTCACGTCCCATTTTAGTCAACCTTACTCCAATCTAGTCCAAGTCCCTGTGTCATTACCAACTAATATAGTCAAAGTCTCCATGTCACATCATATGCCATCACATCCTACTCCAGTCCAAGACTCCATGTCATATCCGGTCCAAGTCTCCACATCATACCCTAGTCCTTCACATACTAGTCCAATGCAAGTACCCATGTCATATCCTAGTCCTTCATATACTAGTCTAGTCCAAGTTCCCACGTCCTATCTTAGTCCTTTGGTCATTAATCCTTTTCAAGTCACCCCCTCACAAGCCACATCTAGTCATGAAAATTCTATCATAGTCCAAAGTCAAATCCCATTTAATAAACTTTAGGATACATGTCAAAATGAAAGCCCAAAGCATGACCTTATAATGTCACCCTCATGTCAAGAACAAGGTAGTCCATCCCATGACCTTATTTCTGATTGTATCATCCACGACAACCCCATCTTTGACCAAGACCCCATCATTGACCAAGAAGTCCAAATCCATGACAACCCCATCTTCAACCAAGACCCTACCATTGACAAAGAAGTCCAAAATGATCCACTCCTTGACCTTTACGCATTCACGATCAAACACTTGCCCGACCCTATACAAGCCTCGACTATTGACACTTCCCACGATGAGACACTTGCCTTCATGGGACACATAGATGATATTCCTCCAGAACAAGAATCTTCCACTAAGGACATGCTTGCATATGATCAAGTTATAGCTAAAATCATTGGACTCTATGACACTAAACATAATGATGGATTTGACATTGCTTTGGAAGCACCAACAAAATCATCTGAACCTGACATGTCACATGATCAGACCAAAGATATCAGTCAGGAATATGTCCAACATGACAATGAAGCTAAGACACTTTATCAACTAGGGTCATCTATCTTTGTCAGAGCAGGCTTTCTTGCAAATGAAAATATTACAAGTGACAGTGTCCATAGACATCATGATGGGTTAGCATCTTGCTTTCAAAACAACAAATACCCCATCGCAAATAGAATCTGTCAAAGCATGCAATATCAAGGCAAAGGACTAGGCATACATGAGCAAGGCATTCAAGAACCAATACAACTCTAGGAAAATTACAGACATCAAGGTCTTGGCTATTCCTCAGACAAAAAATCAAATGATGTTAGTGGTTCCTCCTCGATACTGGGAGTAACTTTGTCAGATATAGACATCAAAATGGATTCCATGAGAGATCATTGTCATAAGATTGTTGCCAACACCCCCTCCACCCACACCATGAATCGTCATTCCATCATAAATAAACCTTCCCTTTGGGACCAACAAAAACAAAAGTCTTACAAATCAAAAGATCAAAATCAAATGTCAAAGGCCATTGAATCAAACAAAAGGACAAGTGGACAAATGAAATTAAAATGGATCCCAAAGAAAGATGGATCAAACAAAGACATCAAGTCAAATACAAAAGTCAATCACAATGTGGAGCCACAAGACAAGAGGACTCCCACATATAACACATGTCCACCTCCTTCAAAATGGTCATCAATCAAGGCATATAAAAGTGTTGGTTCCACATGCCATCCCTCCAAAATCCGTCATACACCATCCCAAGTTTGGAGAATAAAAAGTCATTCATCCAAACGTCCAAACAACCTTTCCACGTCTACCATCATTTGTCATAATCCTACATTTCGCCTAAAGTGCAAAAATCCTACGTCACAAATCCATCACATCATGGCAGCAACTCTTTACCACAAGGACTCTCATGGCACTCTATTGCGATGTGCGTATTTTGATAAGGCCAACTCTAGTATCAGAAAGGATCACAATGACATCGATTAGTTGTATACAAGTGCTACGATCTTGACAAGACAACTCCTTCAGCAAGGTAATTATTGGCATATCATGGCACCAGTCTCTACATCGGCACCGTTAGTGGATTCAGAATAGTCAGTGGTTATCTAAAGCATCCAGGCTATCCATAAAATTAGAAATACAAAAAAAATCAAAAAATTAAAAAATCGTCACCCTGATGAAAACCTGGCAAACAGGCGTCTTGGTGACACCAAAAAAATCAAAAATTCAAGAAAATAGTAAAGAGAAACTTTTCATCCAATGGTGAAAACCTGGCAAACAGGCGCCATGGATAAGTACCATGATGAAAACCTGGCAAACAAGCGTCATGTGTAAAATAAATTGTCTATGTGGACTCTTACACTTGGGGGCAAGTCGTCTCATTTCCCATGCCTTCCTCATGACATTGACATCCATATAAGCCCTATCATTTCCACGGTTTTTTCCCACTTACCTCGGTCTTGACATAAAAATGGCACACATAAATTATGCTTTGGGAAAACTCTTGACATGTCTATCCTTCAGTCATACACGATTCACAAAACATCAGGTCATTAACCATCATAGTCTTATTGTCCTTATACGACATAGTCCTTGAAAATCATATGACAATTCCCTTAGTCTCATGTGTCTCATCCTTTACCGAGGCCACCCCCTATCCTTTCATGCCTATCACCTATCTTGGCTTTCCCTTGTCAAACGGTCTAAGGATAATCATCATCCCATCTAGTCCTAACCAAGTCATTCCAAATGCAACGAGTCTAATCCGTACAAGCACATTATCCAAAATTTTACTTGACTGTGTTCCTGGCTCGGCTATAGACCTCGATACTTTCGTCACATTATTGTCGTTGTCCTCACGTTGTTTCGGGATGCGTCCTTCCCACATCAAACAATGTTGTCATCACCTGTCAATTGGTATTCATCTTGACTAGGGGCACAATCATGTTTTTCCTTTGATTCTCATGTGTAGGCATTAATCATATGCATTTGTCACGATCCTCTTAAACTTCAAAATCCAAAAAAAATCATAAAACGACAAAAAAACCAAAAACATCACAAAAAGTCCTGAAAAAAGACAAAAACATCATAAAATGTCCTGAAGAAAGACCAAAAACATCATAAAATGTCCTGAAGAAAGACCTAAAAATCATAAAATGTCCTAAAGAAAAACACAAAAACATCCAAATCAATGTCAAAATCCTAAAAATGGAGTCAAAGTCAGTCATGTCAGTCAGTCCATGTCCTTGTCGAACTACGTTGTCTCTGCGCATTTGCTACGTAGGCAAGGCCATCAGTCGATGAGTCCCCGAGACATTAGGTCAGTCCTTTTAGGTTGGTCCAAATAAAATCATGGCATTTGTCACAATTGTCATAGTAGTCAAATAAGTCAGGCATAGTCAAACTTAGAGACAAGACAATCATTTGAAACGTCAATGTCAAAATTGGTAAAAATCAAACAACACAGTCCAATCAATCATACAGTCAACATTAGTCAACTTGCCAAAACATATTAGTCAAAACAATATCAGTCTCGTCACTCTTTAGTCCTCTTCAAAATGTGTCCTTCTTGGAGTTAGACCTCGTCAAAATGTCCTTTGCCTTTTCAGGATGTGTCCTTCCTAACAATAGGCCCTGTCAAACTGTCAACACCGTCAAATTGGCAAAAATCTTAAATGGTCAAAACTGTCAAACCGACAAGAAATCAATCTTTGGCAAACAAACATTGGCAAAAAAAATAAAATGGTTGTTAATCTTTCTGGTCTATCCTGTCTTATCTTTTGACTATCTTGGCTAGTTTGTCTTATATTTTTACTGTCTTGTCTTTTGGTCATGTTACTAGCTACCTCGAGGATGTCCCATGAAGGATTTAGAGGTGCAATGACGTCTCCTGGCCTATTTTATTTTCTTTGACTGTTGTCTGTGGATTGTCTTGACAAAAATACTGGGGCAACTTCGCCCTTAGTATGAGTTAGGACATTCCTTGTTTGTGACTGTCTATTTTTCAAGTGGATGACCTTGCACACCTTGGTCTACATCATATCATGGTGTTTGTTGTCTATTTGTGTCATTTTTACCGCCCAATGATGATTAAGAGCAATAAATATTAGTCCTATGGCAATGTTTTGAAGGATTTGGTCTAGGAACTAACATGCATCTTTTTTAGTCGTTTCATCTTCTCTCGCTCGTCTCATATAGGCATTGCATCCATATCATCATCCATATCTTTTGCACTAACATTTCTTTGTCTCTTCATATTCTAGTCTTCTCATTAATTTTGAGAGCACACCCATATTCTTGGAACCTGTCCATCCTCTCAAGGGGGCATACTATAACCCTCCTCATCATTCTTCCTCATCTTATTTTGCACTGGGTCATACTTTTGACTTGTTTTCTTTGTCACAATGCGACAAGCAACATTATGACAAAGAGGGGCAAAATGTAGACACCTAAAAATGACCTAGGCCTGCAAGCTTCATTTTTACCACTTTCGTCTTAGCATAATTATGACATTTAATTATGTCCTTGGTCCACATTCGACTATTGATTAAATAATTCATAATTATTTAATTAATTCACGTCATTTATTCTTCATGATTATTAAATATAAATTTTATTTATTTATTAAATACGCCATTAATTGTCTGTCTTCCCTTAATTAAATAAATTTCTTAATTTATTTAATTCCCCTTATTCATTAATTCTTCCTGATTATTAAATAAATGAATTACATTTATTTATTTAATATGTCACTAATTGTCTTAATTAAATGAATTGATTAATTTATTTAATTAATTAATCTTATATGCTAAATTAAATAATTAAATTTAATTATTTAATTGCCAAATTAACATTTCTCTCATTTTAAATAAATTAAATTATTTAAAATGTCATCTCAATCTTAACTGTCAGTCCATTTTGGTAAATAATCTGAAAAAGATTATTTATTATCTCATAAAATCCATAATTTGAATTAACTCAATTCAAAATGGTAACTAATCTTCCAAAAATCAAGTAATCGGGCAGATTCTTGATTTTCCAAATCTGATCTTCAGTTCAATCTTATCTGCTTGATTTTTCAAATCTCACAAATCAAACAATCTTTATCTTCTTGATTTTCGAAAATCTTTAATTTGTCTCATTTATTCTCCACCGTCGATCTGATTATCTGAGATATTATCTTGACCGTTCGACTAAGGATTTTTCCCTAACCCTAATTAGGAATTCTTAGATTTAATCTAGACCTCTTATTCTAGGCCTTTCTTAGAATTCAATCTCATCCGTCCGCTCAAAATTGTGTTTTCTATAAAAGATAATTTTGCTCATAATTTCGGGATCTGACAACTTCATTTTCAAATTTAGGCATTATAGTCATTTTAGTATTGATAATTATTATTTCATTTAGCATATTGTCATAGTCATAGGCATAGAAATTGGCAGAATTTATAAATCCTTCAACATTTGCATAGGACTTGGACATTATCATAGGTTGCTCGTTTGAAATCTGAGGGCCTCATTCAATTTGCTGCAAACTAGAAGGTGTAACAAAGGTGAACCATGGAAGATGAAGATTTCTGGTAACATTGTTCCTTTTATTTTTATTTTATTTCCTTTGTGCTTTGTTATTTCTTTGGATTTTTGGTGTTATTTACTTGACAAGCTAACAATCTAATTTTCCATTGATTACAGTCCTAATCCATCCTCGGAATGAAATCCTCTATTACAAATATTAAGGGAACCAACCCTAAGGAGACACCTATCCCATGAACTGAGCACCAATTCAGTTAACAAATGGAACCAACCAATTAGATTTAAAACATGTAAGATAATTACAATTTGTTCTTAAGGAACTCAAATCAATGTTAAAAATTTATTTATAACTGCTCAACTATTTGTTGCTACTTCTACAACCCCATTCTTTGCTCTAAACCTTACTATACCAACCCTGCTTCTTTATTTCTTATTTAGTGCATTCTATGTCTGCCTCAATGCACCACTGTACTCTTCAACAACTCTCCTTTCCTATTCTTGTGTATATCCTAGTTGTCACAGGAGCTTTGTATCATATCTCCACACTACACTCTTACACATGTACACCATTTTAACACTTCTCATATGTTTTGAGTAGTACTCATCAATTATTAATGCCTTTGGATCTTCCACTATAATATAATCCTCTATTAGGGTTAATATCTTCATCACTATCTTCCAACTGCATCGAGCCACACAACATTAATTCCTGGTGCAAAGTATTTTCCTTCATTTCTATTCTTCCAAACCCTAAGATTAGATATGTAGTAAATTCTTTCCTCTGAATTTTTGATCTGGTCTTTATTCTTGTCTCTGTGGCCATCTATACTACCATTCTATTAATCAATCACATTACATCTATTGTTGAGATAGTTAGACCAATAAATTTCCATTTTCAAGTTGGTTTGTAGGTGAAGCCTTGTTTACACATAGTTAGTTGTTCATGATGACCTCATCTAAAACTAAGCCATTGATCTTCTCTCTTCACACCATAATCCTATGTTCTTCGTTCATTGTCACAATTTTAAAAAGAAACCATCTGATAAACACCTTTAAATCTCCTCCATTGATATTGTTCTTCAAGAACATTTGCCTCCATTTACTCAATGTAGAAATCACCATTGGATTACCTATAAATCAATCTATGCCATCCTCCACTATCCCATTAGAGCTAACAATGGGCCCATAAGAACTTCATGGGCTGACGGGCTTGTGCCAAGTGTCACCTCTCTATTCCTTATTGCTTGATTGCATCAAAATGCTTCACTTCAGAATAGTGATGTGAAGCGATGAGGCCACATGTGGTAGTATCTATGAAGGTTCAATCTTCCATCAATGCGCATCATTCAATAAACTTCATTTGATCTACACCATTCCCAGTTTCCCTAGAAGATATGAACAAGTCCCACCACATGTTCCACGGGCTAGTGGGCACCATCATATTTTCTACCTCAACATTATCACAGTCGTTGATCAACCTTGTTCTTCCAACCAACTAGGATGACATCATGCACCAATATCTTTGATTGTTGCCACTATAGGTCCCACTATCCACTATAGATTACTTTACACCAGTCCCTATGTCCCCATGGGATTTAGCCAAGACCCACCATTGCTTAATGGGATGGCGGGGAGATCATTAGATCTGCCAGTCTTAACCAACATCATTAATTTTACCAAAAGGAAATATTTATGCAAGACTTAGTAAATATGTAAATGCCACAAATATCTAATTAGTTGTTGGTAAATGTTAAGTGAGAGGGGCTAGTTCCCCACATGATATAATATTCTTAAGTTATCACTTAAGCTACCTACAACCGACAAACACAAATCACCATCAAATTAGAAGAATTGTTCTAGTACCATGATTTTGTATACCTAGGATTTAACTAGAAAACCCTAATTCTAGCCAAGAGCACAAGTAATTCTTTTCAGAGCATAGCCTTCAACCTTTGGTCCTACCAAATATATTTCTAAGCTACTCTCAGAAAACCCATGTTAGATCTAGAATTAGATCTTTCTTTTGAGTGTTGAAGAAAATCACTATAACAACATGATTATAATGCAATACTTTGAACAACATTTGCAACATTCACCCCATCTTTTAGATCCACAATTCACCATCTTCCTCAAACATTAATGACAATATTTTGACATCAATGTTGACTCTCCATCATACAAGATTAGTTCCATCTCACACCTAATCCCTTTTTGACATCGATGACAACAATATACCAACAAAAAATGGGGTTTGACCAAGGAAAACCCCCATTAACAAAACAAATCCTTTCCCTCTTCTATTTTTGTTGCAGATTTTAGATTGAAGGAAAATTGAAGATTGAAGATCTCTAAAGTGCAAACTTGTAAAAGTTGCAAAAGTTGTCAAAGTTGCAAGAAAAGTTGTCATATCATAGAAACTCAGATTTGGAGCTCATTTTTCATCATATTCTTCTGAAACCTGTGGGAAATTACATCTTAGATTAATCTTCCAAGGCTCCCAAAATTTAGTTTAAAAAGCCATCCAAGGACCCATTTGCCATTTTTGAATAGGGGGTCCTAGACACTTTGTGACTGATCAGGACACTTTGCAACCATTTTCATGGTATGTTTTAAGTGTCTTCCACTAATTCATTTTTTACAAAATTGAACATTTCTATTAGACTTATGCTTGATCTACATGAATTAGGTCTGAGGTTACAGATTTTAGGTCATTTTCTATTTCATTTTCATCTCCCAAAATTGTTGTTTGAACTTCACCCCCTATCCACACACATAAAGAAAATTGTCAAATCTTCCATAGTATTGACTCATCTAAGGGTTGAAATTTAATTCTATCTTGGAGGATCTCATTTCCTAAAAGAAATATAAAATAGGTAGGTTCGTTACACCCCATTTTCGATTTCTGTTTATAGTAAGTTTGGTGAAACATTCCAAATTTAGTATAAAACCATATGTTTTGAACCCCTAACCTTTTTTTCTATGTTCTTGAATGTTCAGTAAAAATTTGCAAACCAATATTCAAGACAAACTAGGGATAATGAAATTTCCCTCCTTTACACACTTGTGCAAATCCCTTCATGACTATCAAAATTTGGTTAGTTATCGTGAAGCAAAAAATCCATCTAACAAATTTGAAAATTTTGAATCCATGCCCCAAAACAATTTTAATTCTTTCAAGAAATAAAATAAGATATTTTTACAAATAAATACACCTTAAACAAGTCAACATGCTAACTCCCAAGTGGATTCCATAGAAACCAAAAATCCATATCCATATAGGTAAAGGAGTAGATAGTTTACCCCATTACTTGATACCCTTCACTCCATAATATTGCAACTTCTGAGTAAGATCTTAGTTACCTTACCTCTTATTAGAGCCACTAATACAACTAATCCCTTACCTCCAAGATTTAACTCAATTTCATTTTTCCATTATCACCGAAAAATGGATACAATACAAAATAATGTAAACATCTTAAACATATTGTGAAAGACCTCATTGATTTTAATCACACCCAGATTGGTGGTGTTAATGATCAAGGAAATAACTCTTTTGCCCCACCCAACTAAAATTTTCAAATATTTACCAAAAAAGTGCCAAATTATAATATATCTATTTTGAAAGCTAGTGATAATAAGAATGGTGCGATGAATGTTGAAAAACTTTAAGATACAAATGTAGTGTCGAAAAATGTACTCCTTTACATTTGCACACTTTTTTTGGGTCCCCTCAATTAAAATGGACTTAATTATGAATTAATGAGCCCTATTTTACATATACAAGCCTAATAAATTAGATTTTTTAAGGGGAAAACTATCAACAATTAATGTCAACAATAAAAATTTACCTTGAGTAATGTGTGTTCTAGGAATAGGGACCTCTAACCCATTCAGTCATGGATGAATGGGTCCTCCCTAGGAATTTGAACCTAAATATCAACTATGTTTTTGGCAGTATTTTAATGTCCCCAAATTCAAATTTTAATGTCATCTTGTAATGTTTATTTTTTTTGGAAATTAAGGACACATACCTATAAATACATGGTATTTTTATCAAATCAATCCTAGAAGTTATTGATGAGAAAATTCATGAGAGCATAATTTAAGTTTAGAAGAGAAAATATTATGATCAAGGGTGTTCAAGAACACATTTATTAATGCTTTATTGCACCAATCAAGGTCTCAAGCATCATGTCAAATTATTTTTCAATAATTCATGTTTTTGGAGCTAACATTGTGATGTGGGTTTCAAAGATAAAGTCAAGTTATATTTCGGGAATCAAGATCCACATCCATTGAAGCCATTTCATGCAAGATCAAGATCAATAATTTGGATTTCTAAATTTTTATTTAAGGGTTTGGTGAGTTGCAACATAGTATTGGTCATTCATCATTCCTTTCATACTTTCATTATTTAAATTCAAATTTTAATTACCAAAATGATGTTTGACCAAGAAAAACCCCCATTTACTAAGAACAAACAATTTTCCCCCTTGTTTTTGTGTTGTTGATCTTAGGATCAAGAAGAATTGAAGATCTCTTAAAGAGAAAAATTGGAAAAGTTGTCAAAATTTAAAAATATTTAATGTTTTCAACAAGCCATGAAAACTCACCTATAGGATTTATTTACAAACTTTTGAAACTGAAACCAAGATGAAATAGATGATAGAAAATGATATTAGAGGCTCCCAAAAGTTGGTTGAAATCCCTAATCAAATATCCATTCACTCATGGGTGAATGAGTCCTAGTTTTCCTCTTGAAATTTCTTTTTGGTAATTGGTACACAATGCTTAACCCTTTTTAGATCTATAAATTTTTTACTATTTCTATCTATATTGAGCTTTAAATTTATGTTTCAATTTTTAGTGAGCATAATGAAGTAGATTTCCTATATTTTAGATTTTCTCCCAAAAGTATTGTTCAAGTTGATACAACATCCGTCAATCATAAGGAAATCAATAGATTTTCTCATTGAGTTGGCTCACTTAGGGATTACAAGTCAAATCCTTGTGTGAATCTCATTTCCCTATGAAAATAGGAAAGATAGGTTCATCACCCTAAATTTCCCCATTTCCAATTATGTGATCCCTATTTTTCTATGTTTCATTTTGGTGAACTTGATGTTGTACAACAAAATTATAAAAATTGTGTTGGAAAATGTGCCTCAATCTTACTGGCATGAAACGTCTGAAAAAGAAAATTCGGTGTGACATTCTTTATTTCTGGCCGACTAGCAGCTTTGTAACCTTGTGGAATGCTTAGGTCACTGAGACCTTGTTGTTGTCTTACTAACTAGAGTTATCACTAAGACATTTTGATCACTGTGAGTTTCCCTACCTGTCTTCGCCTGGGGAGAACTCTCGTTGATAGTTGTTTACAAGGTTGTCTTCAGTGAGATTCCTGGTGACAGGTAGTGTCGGGGAGAGGCATGAAAATTTGGTATAACTCATCCTGAAAAGATATGTCTTGCCGATGGTTATACACTCAAAGTTATCGGGGTGACATGAAGGCTCAGTAAGAACTCTTGAAGATGGATGATTGTCGCACTGATGGTATGGTCTATTGTTGGTATGACTCTTGGTGAAGGATGGACTCGGGGTGACTCTTAGCGATAGCCTAAGTCTTGCTAATGAATGTTCATATCAGTATGACTCATAGCGACTAGCGATTGTCTGGGCAACGAGTATGCTGAGGATATCGGTGAAAGGTCTTGCCGATCTTGCTGATAGAGTAAGTCTCGTCGATGGGAGTGTTGATGTCAATGTGACTTTTGAACTCGTTTTGATCTCCTACCAATAACAATGACTCTTGTCGATAGCGATGGATGTGTAATCGGTATTGTGGCATCGGGGAGACACGACCTAGTGTCTCACCAACATGCGACATAGTTTGAATGTCTTGACTATCTAAAGATCCTACGTGGTATGTGTTCAACCAATCAGAGGAAGCTGAAGGCGAACCGTTGGCAGTTAGACTATTGTGAACATTCTTGTGAGGAAGATCAATACACCATGAACGACATGGATATACTATGTAATAGAAGATGAAGACTGGTTCTGGTGAATGGTGGTGTGAATGGGTCAATGTGTGATCAGTGTGTCTGAATTTAATTCAGAGAGCATTGTAACTGGAATGTTCTGTACAGGGTTGATCATTGAATCTGCGGCTATAACTTGACATCAGAAAGTTAAGTCTAAAATATTTATGTAATTTTTTTTATTGTAATACAAAGAGGCTTTTCTTGGTGTGGTGGGTTTTTCTCCCATAAGGGTTTTTCCCATGTAAATCTGGTGTTCATCTGTGTATGTTAATTTTTCTATTTTTTTTATTTCTTTAATCAGTATCTTAATTGGTCTGTAATTTAAAATTTAATGTCACCTCTGCATTCTTCCCTGAGGTTTTGACATTAGGAGAGTTAGTTCAACACCTTAGCTTTCCTTACATGTGGTATCAGAGCCTGGATAATTGTGCTATCCTTGTGGGTACGTTGGGTTTTTTGTGTCAATTCTATTTTAGTGGGAGTCTTGTAGAAGTTTTGGTAATTCCAATTACAGATTAAGATGGTAAGCACATTAGGAAAGATTGAAATTGAGAAATTCAATGGCAGTAATTTTGAGTTGTGGAAACTAAAAATGGAAGATTTGTTGGTTGATCATGATCTGTGGCTTACTGTGTCTAGAACAAAGCCTACAGGCATGAAGCAAGAGGATTGGGATGTTGTAGATAGAAAATCAAAAGGGTTGATAAGACTCAGTTTAGTAGAATCTATTCTTCTGAATGTTCATGAAGAAATGACTGCATCTTCCTTGTGGAAAAGATTGGCAGCTATTTATCAGGGCAAGTCCTTAGTGAATAAATTGTTCTTGAGGAAGAATTTGTACACTTTGAAAATGCAAGAGGGAGGGTCTGTTTCTGATCATTTGAACGCTTTCAACATGATGATTGGACAATTAGCATCCGTGGGTGTGAAGATTGATGAAGAAGATCATTGTATGTTGTTATTGTGTTCTTTGCTAGATACTTGGGATCACCTAGTGATGGCTATTGGGAGTACGGCATCCACTTTTAAGATGGAATATGTTGTTTATTCTTTGTTATCAGAAGAGATGAGAAGGAAATTTTCTGAGATGGTGAAGGATGCTCTTGTTGTTATAGGTAGATCGAAAGAGAAAGGCAAGAAGAAGGACAAGAAGTCCAAATCAAAATAAGAAGGGAGCTCAAAGTCTCCTGGCAAGAAGTCCAAGGTGAAGTGCTGGAATTGTAGGCAACCTGGTCATGTCCAAAAGGATTGTAAAGAGGAGAAAAAGAAGAAGAAGAAGAAGACTTTTTCTGATAATGATTCTTCTCAGAATGATATAAACACCTTCATTGCAGCTTTGGATACACAGGCATCGGATGATGTATGGCTGAATGATTCTGGAGCATCTTTCCACATGACATCTCATAGAGAATGGTTCATGAAGTATGAAAAATATGATGGTGGAAGGGTGTATTTGGCAAGCAATTCATCTTTGGAAATAGTTGGCCATGGAAAGGTTAGAATTCAATTCCCTGATGGAAGAGTGAAGGGAATCAATGATGTAATGCATATACCAGGTCTGGCTTGAAATTTACTTTTTGTTAGTAAGTTGAATGATATTGGAGTGCAAGTCACATTCTCTAGAAATGGATGCAAGATGACTAGAGGCTTAATGGTGCTAGCAAGGGGTGCTCGTATTGGTACCTTATATAAGCTAGATGCACATGATGTGCAATGCAATAGTGTCTCTGTAAAGTCACTGAAAGATACTCATAGTGAAAATAAGGTAAAAATTCCTGATAGTGTAAACTCTATGGAAATTAAACTTCCAACAAACTAGACTATGTTTTGGCATCATAGGGTTGGCCACATTGGTGAAAAAGGTTTAAAAAACTCGAAGAATAAAAACCCAGTTGAAGGGCTTGATGATTGTAACCTTGAATTTGAATTTTGTGAACATTGTATATATGGTAAACAACACTGTGTTTCATTTTACTCCAGTCCTCATACATCTTCTGGTTTACTTGATTACATTCATTATGATGTTTTTGGTCCAGAAATATTCCTTCTCTGTCTAAATCAAGATATTATGTATCGTTCATTGATGATTATTCAAGAAGAGCATTTGTTTATTTTTTGAAAAGTAAATCATAAATGTTCAGTTGGTTTAAGGAATTTAAGAACCTTGTAGAAAGTCAGACTGGAAGAAAAATAAAATTTTTAAGGACTGATAATGGCGGTGAGTTTTGGTTTTGATGATTTCGAGAGGTACTGTAAAGATCATGGGATTAAAAGACATAAAACTACATCTTACACTCTGCAGCAAAATGGAGTGGCAGAAAGGTTCAAGAGGACAGTGATCGAAAGAGCATGAAACAACATATGTTGAGTAGTGTTGGCTGGGAGGAGAAGTTTTGGGCTGAGGTAGTTGCTACAACATGTTACCTGATACACTGTTCTCCTAATTCTTCTCTTGTTGAGAAAACACCTTTGGAAGCATGGTCTGAAAAGAAGCCCTCTCTGAGACACATTTGAGTCTTTGGCTGTGAGGCATATGCACATGTGTCGAATGAGAAAAGATCAAAATTGGAAAGCAAGGTTGCGAAATGTATTTTCATTGGTTACAATGTTGGCATAAAAGGATACAAGCTTTGGAATCCTGATACAGAGAAGCTTCTATTCAATAGAAGTGTTATCTTTCGTGAGTTGAAGCCTTCTACCTTGGATCTGTAGTCAGAGACAAAATCAAAAAAAAAAAGAAGGATGTAGTTGAAATTCCTTCGACACCAGATAAAGAGGAATTGAAAATTTAGAATGTACCTGAAACTGAGGAGAGCTCAAGCAGTTCTAAGAGTTCTAAAGAAGAAGAACAACCTCAGCCTCAGCAAGTGAGAAAGTCAACTCATAAAAGAAAGCAACCTGATAAGTATGGGTTTTCTTTGATAGATTCTACTTGTGCCTATGCTTTAATTTCCAACACTGATGAGCTTAGGACTGTGAAAGAGGCATTTAGAATGTCTGATTCAAACTCTTGGTTGGAAGCCATGAATGAAGAAATGGCATCATTAGAAAAGAATGATACTTGGAGTTTGGTGCCCTTGCCTGAAGGCAAAAAATCTATTGGCTACAAATGGGTATTTAAAAAAAAAAAAGGTCTAGATGGCAGTGTGGAAAAGTATAAGGCGAGGGTGGTTGCGAAGGGTTATTCCTAGGTAGAGGGAATTGATTATGGAGAAATTTTTTCTCCTATAGCTAAGCTGATGTCCATTAGATTTCTTTTGTCACTTGCAGTAGCGTATGAATTAGAGATTGAATAGATGAATGTGAAGACAACATTTCTTCATGGTGATCTGAAAGAAGAAATTTATATGTCCTAGCCTAAGCACTTTGTGGAGAAAGGTAAAGAAAAACTAGTTTGCAAGTTGAAAAAATCTCTGTATGGATTAAAGCAGTCTCCTAGAATGTGGTACCAAAAGTTTGACACTTTTTTTTGTCATTGGGATTTGTAAGATCAAAATCTGATCATTTTGTGTATTACAAAGTTGAAAGTGATCGAGTTCTTCTTATTACTCTCTATATTGATGATATGTTGTTCATAGGCAATAGTAAGTTAATGATTTTTGATTTAAAATCTCATTATCTATAAAGTTCAAAATGAAAGATCTTGTGCAGCAAGGTATATTCTGGGAATGGAAATAACCAGGGATAGGAAGAGTAGAAAACTTTGGCTTAGTCAGAGTAAGTATATTAAGATTGTTCTAGAGAGATTTTGTATGACTGATTGCAAGCAGCTAATTGTTCCATTTTTGTAGGGAATGAATCTATTTGTTGAAGAGTGTCCAAAATCTCCTACTGAGATGGAGGACATGATGAGTGTGCCTTATGCTAGTGCAGTTGGTAGTCTAATGTATGCAATGGTCTGTACAAGGCCAGACATTGCCCAAGTAGTGGGAGTACTTAGTCGGTTTATGGCTAATCTTGGAAGAACACATTGGGATGTTGTGAAGAGAGTGTTTAGATATCTAAAGGGAACTTCAAAATATGCTTTGTGTTACCATATAAATTTTTTTAAATCACAGAGAACTCTCAAAATTCAAGGCTATGTGGATTTTGATTGGACAGGGGACATTGATAGTAGAAGATCCACTAGTGGATATATTTTCATGATGAATGGTGGTGCAGTGAGTTGGATGAGTCAGCGGAAGGTTGTAGTCACTTTGTCCACTACAGAGGTATAATACATGGTAGCAACACACACCTGTAGAGAAGCAATTTGGTTAAAATGTTTGTGTTCTAACATTGGTTTTGATGCAGGAAAAATAGCAATTTATTGTGATAGTCAGAGTGCTATTTGTTTGGTGAAGAATCTTACTTTCCATGCCAGGATGAAACATATTGATGTGTAGTATCATTTTGTACGAGATATGGTGGAGGATGGAAAGGTCTCTTTAGAAAAAGTTGATACTATGGAGAATGGTACAGATGCATTGACGAAGCCAGTGAGCACAGACAATTTTAGGTGGTGTGCTAGTTCGATGGGCCTTGATGACCATGAATTTCAGTAGTTTTTTTGTGCTCTACAGGTGTCAGTAAGATCTTTGTCAAGTGGGATATTGTTGGAAAACATGCCTCAATGTTACTGGCATGAAACCTCTAAAAAAGAAAAGTTAGTGTGATATTCTTTCTGTCCGGCCAACTAGCAGTTATGTAGCCTTGTGGAATGCTTAGGTCGCTGAGACCTTGTTGTTGTCTTACTGAATGGAGTTATCATTGAGACATTTCAATTGCTGTGAATTTTTCTATCTCTCTCCACCTGAGGAGAACTCTTGTAGATAGTTGTTCACAAGGTTGTCTTTGGTTAGACTCCTGGCGACAGGTAGCATTGGGGAGAGGAATGAACATTCGGTATAACTCATCCTGAAAAAGACATGTTTCGCTGATGGTTATAAACTTGAAGTCATTAGGGTGACATGAAGGCTCAGTAAGAACTCTTGGTGAAGGATGATTGTCTCGTCGATGGTATGGTCTGTTTTCGGTATGACTCTTGGTGAAGGATGGACTTGGGGTGACTTGGAACCTATGAGGTGACTCTTAGCAACAACCTAAGTATTTCTGATGGATGTTCATATCGGTATGATTTGAGGACTCATTATGACTCATAATGACTAGTGATTGTCTGGGTGATGGGTCTTCTTAGGATATCAGTGAAAGGCCTTACCGATCTTGCCAATAGAGTAAGTCTCACCGATGGGAGTGTTGATGTCAATGTGACTTTTGAACTCATTTTGATCTCCTACCAATAGTAGTGAATCTTTCTGATAGCAATGAATGTGTAATCGGTATTGTGGCATCGAGGAGACACGACCTAGTGTCTCACCGACATGCGACATAGTTTGAACATCTTGACCATCTGAAGATCCTTACATAGTATGTGTTCAACCAATCAGTGGACGCTGAAAGTGAATTGGTGGTTAGACTATTGTGACCGTTCCTATGAGGAAGATCAACAGACCATGAATGACATGGATATACTCTGTAATTGAAGATGAAGATCAATTCTAGTGAATGGTGGTGTGAATAGGTCGGTGTGTGATCAGTGTGTATGAATTTAATTTAAAGAGCATTGTAACTGGAATGTTATGTACAAGGTTGATCATTGAATATATTGTTGTAATTTGACATCAGAAATTTAAGTCTAAACTCTATATCTAATTTTTTTTACTGTAATACAAAGAGGCTTTTCTTGGTATGGTGGGTTTTTTCTCCCATAAGGTTTTTTCCCACATAAACTTGGTGTTCATCTATGTATGTTAATTTCTCTGTTTCTATTATTTCTTTCATGAGTATCTTAATTGGTGTGTAATTGAAATTTAATGTCACCTTTTCATTCTTCCCTAAGGTTTTGATGTTAGGAGAGTTAATTCTATACCTTAGCTTTCCTTACAAATTGGAGTCTATTTCAGCCCTAGATTTAAGTTTTTCTCTAATTTTTTTGGAGCACAACAATCTACTAAGAGCGGGGGTGAATCAATAGACACTAAAATTTTAACTATTAGACCTTTTGAGTAGACTAAATTCTTAAATCAACTTAATGTGCAGATTGAAATATGAGATATAGAAATTTAAACAAGCACATAAACAAGGAACAAATAACTCAAGATATACATGGAAAACCCAAGATGAGAAAAACCACGGTGCAAAATGATTCTAGAAGCTATTTTCCTAATCCAACCTCAAAACGAAACCTTCTATTACAAATTTTAAGGAAAAAAACCCTAAGGAGACACCAGTCCCCTATTCTCAACACCAACCAATCAAATTTACAATATAAAAGATTATTACAATTTGTTCATTAAGAACACAGATCAATGTTACAACTACTCATGTTTTTGTTGTTGCCACAACAACTCTCTTCTATGGATTTCTCAACCTTTTTTGTCTTTACTCTTCCCCTTTTTATTTAGTGCATTCTCTATTTTTCTCAAAGAGTTTAGATTACCCTTTGAACAAAATGCACACAGACTCTTCTCCAACTTCTCCATTTCAACTCAATCCTACCTTATTCTAGCCCTTTGTTTTGTGTTGTTACACACCATTGGTGATTTCCTTGAGATTCTCTACCGCATTCATATATTCTGTTAGGGTTCCAGGATATATTCTTCATTTCCATCCTTCTGCATTGATCCGCACAACATTTACTTTTGTTATAGAGAATTTTACCACATTATCTCTCTGACCAACCCTAGAATCGGATATGCATTTAATTTATTCTCTATTTATTTGATCTGATTTAGACCTCAATACACATCATGATCTGTGCCATCAATTTTTGAATTAAATCTATAATCATATTGGTTTTTGGCGTATTTTATCCAATTAACTTCAAGCAAAGCATATTTTTGGTTGAGCCCTTGTTCACATAGACCTAACTGAAGTATTTCTTCATATTTAAACATGCATTGTCAATCTCATCACTTCACATGATTATCCTCACACCTTTAAGTCATTAGCATCAAGTGATCCTTCCTTTAAATCTCCATCATCGATCATTTTGATCACATATCACTCTAACTCTTGAGTCACCACCATTCAATCACGTGATGTGAGTAACCTCAGTGATGAACATTAGATCACCCACCATTCAAATATGCTATGCCCCTTACTATATTGCTAGCAAAGGACATGGGCGCATAGAATCCTAATAGGTTGGCAGGCTACTACCACCTACTCATCTTAGACATTAGCTTCAACTTCCTTCTTACATTCATCACTCATTGAGAGAACCATCTCATTACTTCACTTCGCAATAGCGATGTGAATCGATCAAGATATATTGCCACATGTTTATCAAACCCACCAAATTCATTTTTCTCCATTTGATCAAAACACTATTCGATCTTAACCATTCCTTGCTCCCATGTGAGGTATAAATGGGGTGCCACCATAGGTGTTGTGGCCTAGTGGGCACTGTCGAATCATCAAGCTATGAATATAGACGATGAACATGTTCCATCACACATTGCTAAACTATAAGATGGCTTCAAAGAGCTTTTTGCAATGCATGGGACCTTAGCGATAGCTATTGGATATGGAACTATTGAGCATGCACCTTCTGATCTCCAAAAGGATTCATAAGTGGCACAAACTAAAAGACTAGGTAATGGGGCCAATCACAACATTATTTTAATAACTTAAGTTTATGACTTATGTGCCCTATAACCTCCAACAAGAAGTCAATGAAAAAATGTAAAATCTATTAAGGTGTAATGACTACAACCATATTGTTTAACTACTAAACCCTAATTTTGATTGAGAGTTGACATGATTCATTTCTCATCATATTATACATCCTCTAAACCTACCAATTACATATGTAGAATGTACTCAAGAAACCCACATTGAGACTATCACTAGATTTTCATTCAAGTCCCTGGAGACAAAATCTTGTCAACATTGCAACAATGATTTGAGAAAAATTTGCAACATCTATATAATAATTCTTCTTTCACCAATGTCTTATACCAGTGCTTCCAAAACCTAATCCACATCTCTCTGTCATCATGCCACTAGACTTCCTTGCATGATATATCCTTTTGACATCAATGAAAACAATATGCCAATAATATCCACCTTTCTTATTGATCAAAAAACCTAATGCTCTATACCAAATGAGATATTTTAATCCATTCTCTTGTTTTGAGCATTTTCTCACATTTCTCCCCCTTTGACATCAATGGAAAAGGGAAGAATCCTCATGAAAACATATTTCCCTTTTGAAAATAAATTCAAAGAGAAAGTGGGAATCCTTCATTATGTAACCACAAAGTCATTAAAAAATTGTAAAACTAATTTTCTTGACTTTATCTCATTCTCCATCAATAGGGATAAATAAAGTACCAATTATGCTCCCCCTGGATTCATGCCCTTTCACTAATATTTAGTGATATGTTGTTGAAGCAATCACTCCTAGTTTATGCCTTAGATATTCAAAATTTTCTTTAGGAAGAGGCTTGGTGAAAATTTTAACCACTTGTTCTTAGTGGGAACATACTCCATGCTAACCTCCTTTTCTACAACCTTTTCTCTGATGAAGTGATACTTGATTGATATATGCTTTGTTCTAGAGTGCATAACTAGATTCTTTGATATGTTTATGGCACTTGAATTAAATATGTTTTTTTATTCAACCTTGATGTCCTTCAGTGTTTGCTTCATCCAGAGGACCTGAGTACAACATGTTATTGCTACTAAATATTCTCTTTCTACAATCGATAAAGTGATTGATTCTTGCTTCTTGCTCATCTAGGAAACTAGTTTGTTTCCCAAAAAAAAATCTCCACCATTGGTGTTTTTTCTCTCATCTATAATTCCTTCCCAATCATCATTTGTGTATGTTTTCAAATAAAAATCGTTGCTCTTTGGATACCACAATCCATAATAAAAAATGCTTTTGATATATCTAAAAATTCTTTTCATTGCATTGACATGAGATTATTTTGGTGCATCCTATAACCTTTCTACCATACATATTGCTTGCATTATATCTAGTATTGATATAGTTAGGTATAGTAAACTTCCAATCATTGACTTATACAATGTCTAATTTGTATCTAGAAATTCATTTGATTTGGTTATCTTATAGCTAGTTATCATGGGGGTAGTAACTGGTCTAGTATCATCCATACCAAACATCTTAAGCATTTCCTTAGCATATTTGGTTTGAGATATGAATATTCCATTCTTAGTTTGTACAATTTGTAAGCAAAGGAAAAATGGAAAATCCCCTAATATTGACATCTCAAATTCATCTTGCATATGCATATAAAATATTCTATAGATTTTATCATTTCTACCTACAAATATGATTCCATCTACATATACAACATCAATAATCATGTTCTCACCTTCTAATTTAAAGTATAGATTGCCATGTGCACATCCTTTCTTCAATTCTTGTTGATGCTACTGGTCTAATCTGGAATACCATGCTCTAGGTACCTCACACATAATCATCATCTTTTGATAGCTAAAATTCTTCTAGTTGTTCTATGTATACTTCCTCTTCTAGGTTTCCATTAAGGAATATGTTGGTTGCTTTTTTACAATGTAACCAAGTTGGTCTTCTAATCTACCTATGGAGTTTCCACTTCTAATCAAAGGTAGCTCGAAGGACCTGGTCCAACTGATAAGGACTTTAAAAAAAAATCCTACACTTCGGGCTCTGGAAGACCCAGGAGGGTGATCCCATAATGTGTTTACAACTTCTGCACCATTATTCTAAACAACATTAACAATAATAGATAATATTACTTAATAGCTCAACACGATAGGATAATATCGAATAGAATTGGATATTCCTCGACAATATCAACTATCTGGGGCATGAGATAACCAAACACAATCCACAATATGATATTGTCATTGATTTTCAATTTGTAGCAAGCTCTAGGAAAAGACAAACAACTATTGAACTACACAAATACGTACAACTTAGATCAGTGCCATATATCCATTGTAGGAGTCAAATTCATAAGCATCTAGAGGTTTATGACAAATTTAATACATGAAATATAAGATCCCTTACAATATTGCATTACAATTTCACCAGTATGCATTCTAACCGAATACTAATTATCAATTCCTCATACATAACATATTTTCCTATAATCACATTCAAGCGTTTTAATTAATTCCTTGAATTAAAGCTAAAATAGAATCATACACACCACAATAGTGAGATGGATAAAACAACCCTTAGTTATTTCATTCAAAGTTCAGATAGCATGTACAATGGGGAGACATGAGCTTGAATTTATCATTCCAACTCAAATGTGAGCACTATCATACAACATTAAATCCCCATGAATTCAAAACCTATTACAGAATGACTCAAAACCTAAATTGTATTTCTGTCTAAAACTATCATACTTTACAATTTGCTTTGCAACTTCACCTAGACTCGACAGAAATTATCTAACTTGCTAACCCGTACTTTTGGCCTTGAAATC
Organism: Sequoia sempervirens; assembly: GCA_007258455.2. Taxonomy (NCBI): domain Eukaryota; kingdom Viridiplantae; phylum Streptophyta; class Pinopsida; order Cupressales; family Cupressaceae; genus Sequoia; species Sequoia sempervirens. The sequence goes on along the minus strand of VDFB02193867.1, from coordinate 643,546,836 downwards.
CTTCCTATAGAAAGTGAAGGAGCAAACAAGCATTGGGCCAAAAAGTACACATGTCACCAACCAATTGGAGCACCTGGTGATATTCCAAAAAATTTTACAACCATCACCCTGGAGAATATTTTTGTTCATTGTGTCAGCTGAGGAAAGTTGATGCAACAAAAAAAAACCATAAGAAAACCTGTGCCAAGACTACCATCAAAGAAAAACTAGAAACCATTGTAACCACAACATCTGATTTGCCACCTATTAGTAGTCCATTCTTTTTAGTCTTCCTCATTCAAATATTTAGTTACCAATTTCTGGTATTCTTCATGAGTCATCCAGTCAAAATTAATTACCTCATTCACCTTGGCATTATAAGGTGTGTATTTTACCACTACCTGATTTGCATCCCTTTCAAAAGATTCCAAAAATGAGCTGGTACTAATGATTTTATCCATACAACTCACCAACAAATCATAATCTGAATCATCACAAATTAAATTAATCTGATCATTGATGACCTCACTTGCTTGATCCTACCACTGGTGGAGTGACCTGATTTTCCCTTGCTCATCAATTATATCAGGTAAAAATGTGTTACCCCAATCATTGAAATTTTTCACCAACTCCTTGATCTTCCTACTCAAATCATCTGGTAGGGTTTGAAAACCCTATAATGAATTAACTAATAATTGAGTAGGCCTTAATGATTGGGGCCTATTATTTGTGTCAAACCTTGAGGTCTTATAGACAACATCCAGATCACTAGCCCTAGGGATCCAATTTTCAATCAATGGTATCACTACCTCTTGATCCCTATCAATATTATTTATTGCATCTAACAAAAAAAATATAAAGAATGTATAGATAGTAATTTATTATCAACCTTTTCATTTAAATTCCTCAAAACAGCAGTAACAATCTCTTTTTTTCCTTGAGAAAGATCCCTCCTAACTTACCCTCAAAGACGCCTATGATTCATTAATCTTTTGCATGAGTTGTTTCTTTGTAGGATCAACAAAGCACTTTGTTTCTTCATCAATTTGTTCTAAAGGAAGGGTGAGGGAAAGATTTTGACTGGGAGACCCTGGTGTGGAAACAATTGGAGAAGTAGGAGGAATTGACCCTACTGTGGAAGGTAATGTACTGGTCCCTGGAGCACTTAATGTTTCCCCAATCTGTTTATACCTAAACATTTCCACCTCAGTCTACAACACAACATTCTTCTACTGCATCTTGTTGTGTTCCTCAATCAAAAGGTTATACTTCTCCATTAGGCTCTTCTTTTCAGCCTCCTCCCTTTCAATAGCCTTTTGGGCCAATTTGGACACATTCATAGCTAAATTAGTGGCCTCAGTGGTTGAGGTCTCTGAAGCTCTCTTTATTATTAATCCTCCTCTGAAATTTGGATTAATATCAAAAACATATGGTTTTATCCCTTGTGAGGCCAATGCCCAAATTTCCAAGGTTTCATACTCTTCACTGAAAGCAGAGTCTTGAAGTGTTGCCTTGACTTCTTCTTCAGAGTCTTGCAAGGGATGCTTGGACTTCAGAATAGCATTAAATGCTACAACATCTGCAATGTCTCATTCAGGAAGAATCAATACTCCATCCTGACTCACTAGTTTTCTTCCTTCTTCAGGAGTGATGTTCTTGAATTCTTCCATTAATTCAACTTTTACTCCCTCAACATTCTTCTAGTCTGACCTTTCAGGCCTTAGTTCTCTTCTCTGCCTAAATTTATCTTGATATATTCTTCAAATTTCATCCTCGATACCAATTGCAAGAATACAAGAGTTTTTACAAATGTATTGTCATCTAGAAACTCCTTGCATTTTTCCATTCTTGCATCTTGTACACTTTCACCTTTCATATCCAAATTAGATAAAACCAATTCAACTTGTCTAGGAGGGGAAGGCATAGCAAACTGCATGTGATGATCAGTAACAATAATTTCATCCATCAAGTTGTCTTGTGGTTGAACAATTATTTTCCTCTTAAGGCTTGGATCAGATGGTGGTGATTAGGGACTATCTTCTAGTGATGATTCTAAATCAATGATTTTGATTGCCCCAGGTACTTTGAATTTTGGACCTGGTTGTGAAGGAAACTTCGTTATTTGCTTTCCTTTTTTGTCCATTTCTTTCTCATCACTACTGCTATCCTTTTTCCTCCTGTAAATGGGCCACCTTTCTATAGGCTGGTATCCTGACCTTGTTTCAATTGGTCTAGCACCTTGTTCTTGTACACCCAAACTAAATTCTAAGTTTATCTTCTTGGTTCTCAAGGTTGCCATAATCTCCTTGAAGTTTTTCATTAAAAAGTAAATTTTCCTATGGTATGGGTTGAACTCCAACAATAGATCATATTTTGGATCCATTTTGTGAACAAAATTTAATAGCTTACTATAAGCTATCCATTTCTCCTTGTTCAAATCCTATTTATTTAGCTCAAACTCATTTCTAATCATGTCCTAAGGAAAGTTTAATTCATGTATAAACTTGCCAACTTTTATTCTTTGTCTGAAAAGAGAAAAGAAACCTTTAGGATCATGTTGCCACTTCAAACCACACCTCAAATGGTAATCATCAAAGAATTTTTCAAAATGCATCCAACCTCCCTTTGAGAAGGAAATATTACACACCACTGTATAATCAGAGAAAACTGTTAACTTACCCGTCCCAGTGAGGTTGTCCTCATGAATACAACCTATTTACCACATAACTTCTACAAACCCCACTCTTGGTGGCACATTTTATGGTAGTATATGAGGGGCTCCTTGAAAACCATATACCCTCAAAATAGTGCTGACTGGGTGTGGGATGATGTCACCCCAATTATGGCAGAATTTTAATTCTGGCTTCCTCCCCTTTGGCATGAGAAAATCTTGTAATTCTTTAGGGATCCTAGGTACATTCACCATCAATCTAGCCCTCAATTTGGAAGCAAAGAAATTATCAATTTGCACATAACTGGTACTTTCCTTATTTCAAGATAAATTTGCAGCCCATATCTATACTAACAATCTTTCTCCATCAACTGATTACCTTAATTTCATCCTTTCAGAGAAGAAATCAAGATTCTTGAACAAGAACATATGCATTAGCATAAAATACCAAAAGAAGTGAGTGTCGGTATAATTTTTCTATAGCTTTGACAACCCTTCATGTATCTTTTTAGCCAGGAAAGAAGCAGAGTCATAGGTCATAGAGAAGTTTGGGTGTTGTATTTGCACCCCCATGAACATATATGTAATGGGCATAACTGCACTAGGACTGAAACCCAAAATCTAACAAAATGAATAAAAAGTGGCTAGGAAATTATTTGCAAAAAAAATTAATCTGAAAGGTTCCTGTTCACTGGGGCTGATATGAAATCCCGAACCTCCTGCCCTAGCCAAATGAGATGGAAGCAACTTAGCTCTAAAAAGAGACTTCAACTTTGCATATTCTTACTTCATTTCCTCAAGATTGATAGGAACCAAATCTTCACTCGGCTCACTCAAGTAAAAATCTGTTGGATATCATCTTTATTAATGCTTAATAAAACCCCTCCATCATTATCCCTAATTACCCATGTGACAAGGTGATATCTTGCAGCCACTACCCTAAGCAAGTCTACATCAAGGAACACATTTGGTACCACCAGATTTCCCATGTCATACATCCAACCATTTGAAAAGGGGCGAGGAAAATTCCTCTCTGCATACCACAATCTGAACATTTCCAAGCATGTGAGGGGAACCCTAGCATTGACTATGTTGGAGCAATTGTATACTAACCCTTCCGCCAAGATTTTCCCTTACATTAGAATCAATCCCTTCCTCCCATCATTTCTTGACAAGGGCAATTGATCTAGGAAATCATCGTACATGTTTCTTTATAAATAGTCAATCTGGCTAGAATGTTGCTTGGGTGGTGCCATCTCAGACAAACTAGGGCTTCTTTACAATGTTACACTTCAAATAGCTAGGACTAATCAGTGATAGGAAATTATAGAACGACACACCGCAATTTATTACAACTATAATTAAACTATAGCCCTAACACATTTATCAACAAGCTCAATGACAAGCACAAGAAATATTTTCCCAAATTCAAGTGCAAAAAGACCGGAAGACAGAGAAATTAACTCACATTTTTGTTTGCAAAAATCCCAAATTTTGGCTGCAATGATTCATAACTTCACTTTCTACTCTAAAACTACTCCGCAAAATGATTGAATTCTTTGTGATACACATAAAGCAAGATAAATTATTTTATTTTGATCAAATTATGCTAGTAAATGTCTCATCCACCATTAAAGCTCACTTATGCGCTGCACAAACGACTCCAACCATATTTGATGCAAATATAAAACTTAGTTGTCGATCCTTTAGTTTGATCAAACCATCTAACGACTACCTTCAAAATAGGCTAACACAATCACCAACATGGCAATAAGGGGCCCACTATACCATATACTACCAAGGAAGTCCATGTGGCTGTTGCCCACGATATCACAATTGGTAAAGATCCTGCAACTTTCGATCACGCGATGGCGGGAAACCATTGATCTTGAGCATTAGTGATCTTGTTCCTTCAACATGGTCACAAGCCTTATCATTAACCATCAAGCAACATTTCTAGCAAGATTAAAAAATACCCATTGATTTAAAACATGTGCATCTCAAGAACACTTTAGTAACCTACCTTTTAATGCATTAAGGTCGGATTACTTTATCATAGTATTTTCTTTATTCTTTAAGCTTTATCAGATGAGACAAATGGTGCTCACCTGTGATATCGCAATCAGTAACAATCTTGTAAATTTTGATTGCGTGATGGCAGGCAACCTTTGAGATTTGATGATAAATGATCAACAGTCAACCAAACCTATCTCCTTCGGCCACACAGAAAAGGCCACGTGGCGTCTACCCATGATATCACAATCAACCAAATCACTATGGTGGGGCCATCATAGGATGGAAAGGACTGACTAAGATCAAATAGTATTTGATCAATGGTAGCACAAATTTGATCCCCCGAAAAGGACACATGCCTCTCACCCGTGATATCACAATCAATAAAGATCTTGCAATTCCCGATCACACGATGGCAGGAAACTGTTGATATCTGAAGGCAATTGATCAATGGTAGCATGAATTTCATCCTTCTGCAAAATAAAACATTCATTAAAAGGACAAGGGGACATTACTAAGCCAATGGTAAACAACGACATAAGTTTTTTTTAAACGATGAAATACAAGGCCAACTTAGACTTAGGGAAAATAAAACCCATGGAGGAAATAAAAATTAAGACCAAAGGGATTGAGCCTAGATGGAAAAATAGGACAAATATGTTTTGAAACCCTTTCAAAAGGTAACAGTGAAATAGATCCAAACCATGGAATAAAATAAACACAAGGGTTTTACATGTTGTCAAAGCTAAAACCCCAACCCTAAGAAATTTCCAACACCAAGAAAGACCAATAACACCAGGTAGGGTAGGAATGGACCATAATGAGCAAAAGTTTGAAGTTCCATCAGTGGCTCCAGTTGGGGACGTTCATTGCACTGGAATGAAGCAAGAATTTAGAATCTCAAGTAGAGGAGACCAAGATGCAGAGATGAACAAAAAGGGACTGTTCAGATAAAACAACCCAAACTATGTACAAAATATATACAAAATATACAAACCTAAACTACTGTTCATGGAAAAGAATACTTCAAGTGAAGTATAACTTCAAGAACTGTCAATGAACTGGCAGTTCAAGAATATCCCCTATCATATCTTGGAGGAAGTATGAATCTTCACTGCACTTATCATTTATCAAAAATGGACCCAACCAGATTGCATCAAATTTCCAATGTTTCCTTTTATCTTTCAGTCTCACATTCCACATTGAAACCAAATCTCCATCTTTGAAACTCCTTGCAGTTTCCCTCTTGTCATACAAATTCTTTACTTGCAACTGCAATTTTGTATCTCTTTTGTGCTTCCCTCCTGGTTTCATCTAATTCTATAAGAGCTTCCACTCTCAATTGCATCTCATCATCAATTTCATTATCATACATCTAGACAAACTTATACATTTCCATTAAGTTGTTTTGGGGCAACCTTGAATTTATCCCATAAACGAAGTCAAATGGGGCACAACCTATTGCCTTCTTCACAGTTACCCTATCTGTGCAGACTGCTAATCTCAACTTAGAATCCCAAGCCCTTTTATTGTAATCCGGGATTCTTTTAATGATCTTCATCAAGCTTTTATTGCTTAATTCTTCCTATCCATTTCCCTATGGGTTGTATGGCGATGAATAAGAAATTTGGATTCCATGCTTCTCTCAAAATTCTATGTATTCTTTAGATCTAAAACACATTGCATTTTCTGATACAATCCTTTCTGGACATCCAAATCTAGTCAATATGTTGCTCATTAGGAAGTCAATTACCACTTTACTAGTAGCTTTCTTTGTTGGATTTGCCTCCACCCAATTGGTGAAATAATCAGTGGCCACCAATATCCATGAGTGACCTCCATTAGATTTACATGCTATCTCTCCTATAAAATCAATACCCCACTGTTGGAATGGAGCTTGTACTATAACTGGTTTTAGAGGAAAGTTACTAGAAAACTTTAACTTACCAGAGAAACCTTGAAAGGCATCACATGTCTTCACTAGTTTGTGTGCATCCTTAAAAACTGCAGGCCACCAAAATCCAACCCTCGTTATCTTATGTGCAGTTGTTTTAGCCATATAATGTCCTCCACAAACTCCACCATGCATCTCACTCAGAATTTCTTGTGCTTGATCTTGGTCAACACACTTCGGCATGAGATGTTCTCCATTTATCCACTAGAGCTTTCCATCTACGATAACATATTTGATAGCATTCAACTTCAATGTTCTTTTCTCATTTTCACTCAAGTTGTTAGGACATTTAATTTTTTGCAAATAATATATCACATCTCTATACCATTCAGAATGCTCCATATCACATATGTGTGATCTATTTTCCTCTTCTAGCAAATTTATTTGATTTGCTTCTAGATTACTTTGGGCCATGAGCTTGGCCAATCCTTGTCCTCTCACCAGTTTGGTAATCTGGACCTTAATATTGAATTCCTGGATCCTATTTATCCACCTACACCTTCTTCCTAACACTTCCTATTGTGTGAAAATGTTCTTAACAACAACACTAGGTACATATGCAATTATAGTAGCTCCCATCAAATAAGGCCTAAATGCTTTTACTACTTTTACCAACACATACGCTTGTTTTTCATTTATATCATACTTAAGCTCTGCAGCTTGTAGAGATTTGCTGAAAAAGGCTATAGGTTGTTCAAAACCTTTTGCATTCTTTTGCAAGAACCAAACTACAATTGTGTGGAAAGAAGCAAATGAAAAAATATATAAAGGTTTGGAAAAAATAGGAGTTCCTAACATAGGATCCTCCTTTATTGATTGCTTAATGGCTTGGAAGGCTTGCATAGACTTCTTATCCCATTCAACTTTGGCTCCTTTCTTGAGAATTTTGGAAATAGGGTGAACTATCTCAACAAAATTTGTGACAAACCTCCTTAAGAAATTTATTTGTCCAAAGAAATATTATATTCCTTTGACACTTCGGGGTTGTGGAACTTTATCAATTGAAATTACCCTTTCTGGATCAATTTTTACTCCATCCTTGGAAACTATATGTCCCAATAATTTTCCTTCTAGTTCTCCAAACATTCATTTCTTTGGATTCAAAGAAATACCATATTCCAAGGCTCTAATGAATATCTTCTCCAAATGCTCACAATCATCCTCTTCCTTTTAAGAAGATGTTGTCAAGTCATCTTGGTAGATCACCAAAAACAAGTGAAATTTGAAAATGCCACATCCATGGCTCTTTGAAAATTATCCCCTGCATTTGTTAGACCAAATGGAATTCTTACATAAAAATTTGTTCCCCATGGTGTGGTGAAAGCTATCTTAAACTGCTTAGACTCCTTGATCATAAGTTGGTTATAACTAGAAAAACCATCCATCATAGGCATTAATTCATAACCTGTCACTCGTTGCAACATGGCTTCCATATTGGGTAATGGATAATTGTCTTTTAATGAAGAAACATTCAAATTTCAGAAATCTACACATAACCTGATGTCTCCGTTTTTCTTCCTTACTGGTACCAAGTTTAATACCCAGGATGAATGTCTGATTGGCTTGATGATTCCTGCATCCCTTAGTTTCATTAATTATTCTTGCATTTTTGGGGCTAAAGTGGGATTAATAGTCCTTTTCTTTTTTCTAAATGGCTTGATCCCTTAGTTTCATTAATTATTCTTGCATTTTGGGGGCTAAAGTGGGATTAATAGGCCTTTTCTTTTGTCTGAATGGCTTGGCATCATCATGCAAAGGAATCTCATGTTGGAAAAGATCCTCCCTATATGCCTTAAGGTCATCATAGGACCATGCAAACACATGCCTAAGCTTCCTTAATAATTCAATTAACATCCTTCTCACCTTCGATGATATTTTCTTTCCAATATACACCTTCTTTGGGGATGCTTTTGTTCCAAGATTTATCTCCTCCAAGTCATCAGGATGATAAATAGTATGATTAGCCTTTGTCTTATCATGATTATCAAACACTGTTTCTAGTATAACTAGAACCTTGGGAATTGTTTTTGTCTTTAACTGAATGACCTCATTTCCAAATATAGTATCCTTACCATCAACATTTTCAACAAAAGCTCTAAAGTCAATTTCTTGATTCTCATACTCTCCCACACAATTCAAAAACCTTAATATATCATCATCATTATCAAAAAGCTGCAATTTTTTTATGTTATTAGGGATAGATGGCCTAGTTTGCACCTCAACCTTTGAAATTCTAGCATAAGTCATATCATCTGGTTTTAATGCAATGTTCGCTAATAGGTCCGCAACTTTGTTTTGACCTCTTTCCATCAATCCTATCCCAAATGCATCAAATCTCTCCAATTCATCCCAAACAACATTCCTATACTATTTCAACCTCTTGATCTTTGATACAAACTTGGATCTAACTTGGGAGACCACAAGCTCAAAATCCTCAATTGCCTTGAGCTTCTTGATCCCACGTTTTTCAGCCAATCTCAACCCTAATAACAAGGCTTCATACTTTGCCACATTATTTGTGCATTCAATTGATAGTGTGAAAGAGAACCTGAATGTCTTTCCACTTGGTGATCATAACAAGACACCTACACCTGACCCTTCTTTTGAACTTGCACCATCAAAATACATAGTCCACAAGTCATTAGATTCTGACAATTGTTTTATTTCTGTATCAATCAATGTAGTAGGCTTATCACAATTGCTAGAGAATTCCTCAACCCTAAATTCATCTATACCACTTTCAATAAAACATGTCATATTCTCAATCGGGCCATGATCAATCATATGAGGTACTTTTGATTCTCTTTCAATTTTGACAACCTTACTATCAATAGAGAAAGTAGGAAATGACAAATCACATTGCATATTACCCCCCATTGATGCACTCCATTTTCTTGAGAAGAGCATTCCAAAATGAGGTGGGATGTTTGCAACTTATATGGTCATGAACAAATCCTTGTCAGGGTACTGAGTCAATTTATAAGGCAATGCTCTGATAGTTCCAATAACTAGCACTTCTCTTGAATCCATAGCATAAAATTTACCTTGATTAGTATCTATTGTCAATCCCATTTCCTCCATTATCTTGATTGGCATAACATTATTTGATTCCCCTGAATCTATCATACAGTTCCTTAAAGTTTTCCCATTTATATCCACACTTAAGAAAAAAGGGGTTATATTTTCAAGGAAAGTGTTAATAGAATTTCCTAAATACACATGGGGAATTTGTGACACAATTCCCTCCACTTCCTTTTCTTTCTCCTTATCCTTCACTTATTTACCATTTCCCTGTTTAGTCTTATTACCAGCAACATCTGTGATCAAGGCTATTGTCTTTTCTTTGTGTTCATTTATTCTCATAATTTCTAGCAAAGGTAGAGTTACTTTAACCTGAGAAAGAACATGAAACATATCCATAGGTGTATATTTAGGAAAATTAAACATCATACCTTCATCATTTTCCTTTCTCTCTAGCTGATTACTTCCTCCTAGCTTCATTTGCTTTGTATCCTCTGCAGTAGGTTCAGCTAACTTTGTAATCACAACATCCTTTTTTTTGTCAACCTTAACACATTTGTTTTTATCCTTTATCTATTTAATAAACAAGCCAACAGGTTTTCCCTGCTCACCACCCATAGTCATATTTCTCAATTGAAGTGAACTTTTCATTTGAGCAACCATTTCTTCAGTCAATCTTGCAACCTCTTCTTTTGATGGTCTCCTTAAGGACATTGAATCTTCAGCCTACTCCATATTGCAAGCATTATGATCAAAATCACCTTCCTCATCAGAAAAGACCTGTTGATGATACATCTCACTTCTCTGCCTCTGATTATCCACATCAGCTTCCTATATTTCATCAATAGAGGAACATTCTGCTTCATCAATGTATGATCTATCCATACAAACATCTACATCATCATGTTCATATTTCGATCTCTGCTCATGAGCATCCTCCTCTATTTCCTTCGCAACAAGAAATTGAGCAACACCATAATAATTTTGATCATGTGGATGCTCACACACTTCACACCATGGTCTATTCAGTACTAGATTTACTAAATGTTTCTGCAAGGGGTCTAGCATATCCTGATCATTTTTAAGCTTCTGGCTAGGCAAGATTGGTTTTCCATCTTTCTAATTTGTATTGTAAGGATAAATTTGCAATCTAGGCTGCCTATCATTTTTATTATAGGATTTCCTTTCATTTCCTATACCCTTCTGTTGCTTAGCAACAGTTTACTTTATGTCTTTCAAAGTATTGTAAACCTTTTCCCACTTTTCATCATCTTTAGGCTTTGCAACCAAAACCTTCTCAGTCTTATTCTTAGGATTTCTTAAAAGTGTAGGTTCTTCTCTCCTACCATATTTCCTAGAAGCTCTTCTATTACTTTCAATATTTATATCCACCCTAAAGTCATCCCTCATAGTTTGAGGGTCTTTATCTCTGAGGAGATATTCCATTTTAGCATCAAAAGCATTGAAATATGTAGTTAAAGAAACATTTTCACCAAGCCTTAAAACCTGGAACAACTTATACTTTGCTTTTTGAAATCTTAAATTAAACTTTGTCATAGGATCATTCAATGACTTCTTGATGTTATTAAACTCATTTAGCATGAAACTTGCATTAGTTTTATCACCATACTACTCCTTGAAACACTTTTCAAACTCATCCCATGAACCAATACTAGCATTAGATAGACCTCTATACCAATCCCTTGCATCCTCTACCAGAGATTGTACAAACAATTTCATTACAACATCTCATGTTCTACCTCATAATCATTTAACATATCCATGAAATCTTTTAAGTGTTCCTCTGCTGTCACAACATTATTTGTAGAAAACTTACTCATCTTTTCTCTCAAGTTAGTAGGGATTGGATTTGGATAACCAAGGATTCCATCAAAAAATAATGGCCTATACCTTTCCAACTATATAGGTCATCGTTGAAATAATCCTTCATTCTTATGAGAATCATCACCAGACCCTAAATCTTATATCCTAGGACCATAACGACTTGGATTTATAAACCTAGTTGCGTGAGCCTTCGGGTCAAAACTATTTGGAGTAATTTTAGGATTATTATTTAAGGCATCCTGGTGATTTGATGAGGTTGTAGCTTGTGTAGCCTCATCCATATTTGACATCTTTATTAAAATTATTTTCCTCTTCATTTTTGCACTCGCAGCCTCAATTTTTGTTCTCTCCAACTCTTCCGCCAGAGCTTAACTCTCCCTTTTATCTTTTTCTAAGGAAGATTTTGTTTGAAATGACACGTGGCTAGAGATCTTGTCGAGTGGAATGGGGAGTCACTTTCTCTTTTATTTTAATCGACTCAACCTTTTTCTTTACTTTTTCCAAGGCATGCTTAAGGTTTGTATTACTCGATTGAGACTTACCATGATTTGAGGGCTTTGGGTCAACAAGTTTGGGTTGGACATTAATGTGGCCTACTGGGTTTTCTTTAGACACATGCTTTGTTTCCTTATTAGCAATCTTCTAAACAACTAGACCCTCAACACTTGGTTTAGGTTATTCTTGGTTCAGGAACTTCATTGTTGCCAACTGTCTCATCAACCTATCCCTTTCAATCACAAAATTCCTCAACTCTGCTTCCCTTTCTTTATCTCTTTTCACCTTGAGCTCAACTTGCTCTTGGATTTCCCATTTCAAGGAGTGAATGTCTCCAAAATCATCGTCAAGGTCAGGAAAAGTCACATCAGAACTTGATGTATCATCTAGATCTATTAAATTGACCCCTTCCCGTACATGTTCAGACAATAAAGGGTTTACATCATTTTCAATAGGAGGAGTCTAGGCACATCACTAGTGCATTCTCTGCGATGGATTCGACTTCTACTCCTGCCTCTTCTCTTTTCAGCATATTTGACACTAACAAGCCCTTTATTTTGACATGTCACATCTTCTTGAACCAGTTTACTAAATAATGAATCAAAAAATCCACCATCGTCTGACTTAGAATTTCTAGACACCTCTTCAAGATTCTCAAGGATAGGGTGTAAAATCTTACTCATACCTTGGTGTACAGGGTTCCATGATGCAGGAGCAGTAGTACTAGATTCTAGTTTTTTCTTTATCCAATCCTTCTTCCTCACTTTGGAAAGTTTACCCTCCAATTGTTGTTCCCGATGATTCTTCATGGATGACCTAGTGTTCATCATTCTTCGTACTAGTCCACAAGTTTTTTCCAATTATAATAAATCTTTTAAAATTAAATGCACACTGGTTTAGAGTCGCCACCCTAGTTTCTTAGGAATACCAAATACCTAAAGACACCTGGTGGAATATAAAAACCTTTGGAACATCGTACTAAAAACACACAAAAGTGCTTTACAAAATAACTCTTAATGCCTATGAAAATAGAAGAAGTGGACAAACCTAACACAAAATTTTAGGCTCAACCTTCAAATCATAGAAATACTATGAAAACTCTATGCAAAATGGACAACTGACACACTGACAAGAAATATTAAAATTAGCTTCCCCAGTAGAGTCGCCATTTTGTTGGTTCCTTTTTTACAATTCAACTAGGTTGGTATTCTAATCTACCTATGGAATTTCCAATTCCAATCAAAGGCAGCTTGAATTACCTAGACCAATTGACGAGGACTTTAAAAAAGCCTCCTACACTTTGGGCTCTGCAAGACCCGGGAGGGTGATCCCTTAATGTGCTTACAACCTCTGCCCCATTATTATAAATGACATTAAAAATAGCAAATAATCTCACTTAATAGCTCAACATGATAGGATAATATTGATTATAAATGGCTATTCCTCGACAATATCAACTATCTTGAGCATGAGATAACCAAATGCAATCCATAGTATGAGATAGTCATTGATTTGCAATTTTTAGCAAGCTCTAGGAAAACACAAACAACTATTGAACTACATGAATAAGTACAACTTAGATTGGTTCCATATATCCATTGCAAGAGTCAAATTCATAAGCATCTAGAGGTTTATGATAGATTTAATACATGACATATAAGATCCCTGACAATATTGCATTACAATTTCATCAGTATGTATTCTAACCCAATAATACTTATCAAATCCTTATAAAGAACATATTTGCCTATAATCCCACTCAAGCGTTTTAATTATTTCCTTAAATTAAAGCTAAAATAGAATCATACGCACCACAATAGTGAGATGGATAAAACAACCCTTAGTTATTTCATTCAAGGCTCATATATGCATGTACAAGAACATTAAATCCCCATGAATTCAAAACCTATTACAGAATGACTCAAAACCTATATTTCATTTCTCTCTAAAACCATCAGACTTTACAATTTTCTCTACAACTTTACCTAGACTCAAGAAAAAATATCTAACTTGCTAACCCGTACTTCTAGCCTTGAAATCCTTATTATAGAAAGTGAAGGAGAAAACAAGCATCAGGCCAGAAATTACACATGTCACCAGCCAATTGGAGCACCTCGTGATATTCCAAAATTTGTTACAACAACCATCACCCTGGACAATATTCTCGTTCATCATGTTAGCTGAGGAAAGTTGATGTAACAACAAAAACCACAAGAAACCCATGCCGATACTGCCATCAAAGAAAAACTGGAAACCATTGTAACCGCAACATCTGATTTGCCACCTGTTAGTAGTCCATTTTTTTTACTCTTCCTTAGTCAAATATTTAGTTACCCATTTCTAGTATTCTTCATCAGTCGGCCATTCAAAATTAATTACCTCATTCACCTTGGCATTATAAGGTGTGTATTTTACCACTACCTGATTTGCATCCCTTTCAAAAGATTCCAAAAATGAGCTAGTACTAATGATTTTATCCATACAACTCACCAACAAATCATAATCTTAATCATCACAAATTAAATTTAATTGATCATTGATGACCTCACTTGCTTGATTCTGCAACTACTGGAGTGACCTAATTTTCTCTTGCTCATCAATTATATCAGGTAGCAATGTGTTACCCCAATGATTGAAATTCTTCACCAACTCCCTGATCTTCCTACTCAAATCATCTGGCAAGGTCTGAAAACCTTGCAATGAATTAACTAATACTTGAGTAGGCTTTAATGATTTGGGCCTATTATTTGTGTCAAACCTTGAGGCCTTATATATGATATCCAAATCACTGGCCCTAGGGATCCAATTTTCAATCAATGGTATCACTACCTCCTGATCCCTATCAATATTCTTTATTGCATCTAACAACAAAGAATATAAAGAATGTATAGATAGTAATCTACTATCAACCTTTTCATTTAAATTCCTCAAATCAATAGTAACAATCTCCTTTTTCCTTGAGAAAGATCCCTCCTCACTTACCCTCAAAGATGCCTGGAATTCATCTATCTTTTAAATGAGCTGCATCTTTGTAGGATCAACAGAGCACTCTGTTTCTTCACCAATTTGTTCTAAAGGAAGGGTGAGGGAAATATTTTGAATGGATGAACCTGGTGTGGAAACAATTGGAGAAGGAGGCATTGAACCTACTGTGGAGGGTAATGTACTGGTCCCTGAAGCACTTGATGTCTCCCCAATCTGTTTATACCTAAACCTTTCCACCTCAGTCTACAACTCAACATTCTTTTGTTGCATCTTGTAGTATTCTTCAATCAGGTATGTGCAGGATCATGATGCGCCAAAAAGTGGCAATATGATGGGTATGTGGCTGGTGACTATTTTCTCACCCAAAATTGATGAAATGAAAATGGTTTTTAAAGGATATTCTCAACTTTCCATTGATATAAATTATGTTTTACTTTGAATTTAATAAGTAATTATTATTCATTTTCTATTCAAATTACGACTAAAGTCCTGATTGATAGGCTAATTGAAAAACATCTATAACTTTCAAACGGTATCATATTTTTTGAATCCAAAACATGTGTCACATTATATGCTTCACATACTATAGGATTAAAAAGAAAAATTGAATTTCATGAATTCTTGACTAAGTTAAGGTGGTCATATACAAGTTTTATATTTTTTTAAAAGTTGTAATAAAAATTCATAATTAATTATTTACTTGGAAAAAATTACAAAAAATATGCATCACATTGGAATGAGTCCTCTACTTATATCTAAAATATTATAAAAATATATTATCATTTTATTGTGGTTAGGGTGGTCCAGATACCTACTTCTTATTTTTTCCCCAAATTTAAGTACCATTGCATTGAAATTTCAAGTTTTCACCAAATAGAATTTTTGTTTTTAAACAAACCTAGTAGTTTGAAACTACATTCAATTTTCTATAGATTCTATTCTTACATATTTTTGAAATAATATAGATAACTTATTCAAATTTTTACGTCAAGTTGCCTAACTCTGATTTTTCTAAATTTTTTGCCACTTAAGGGCCTATTTTTTCCATGATGATCTTGCACATACCCAATCAAAAGGTTATACTTCTCCATTAGGCTCTTCTTTTCAGCCTCCTCCACTTTAACAGTCTTTTGAGCCAATTTTTCCACATTCACAGTTAAATTAGTGGCCTCGGTGGTTAAGGTATGTGGAGCTCTCTTTATTATTATTCCTCCTCTAAAATTTGGATTAATATCAGAAACATCTGGTTCTCTCCCTTGTGGGGCCAATGCCCAAATTTCCAAGGTTTCATACTCTTCACTGAAAGCAGAGTCTTGAAGTGTTGCCTTGACTTCTTCTTCAAAGTCTTGCAAGGGATGCTTGGACTTCAGAATAGCATTAAATTCTATAGCATATGCAATGTCCCATTCAGGAAGAATCAATACTCCATCCCGACTCACCAATTTTCTTCTTTCTTCAAGAGTAATGTTCTTGAATTCTTCCATTAATTCAGCTTTTACTTCCTCAGCATTCTATTGGTCTGACTTGTCAAGCCTTAGTTCTCTTCTCTACCTACATTTATCTTGAGATTCTTCAAATTTCATCCTCCATAACAATTGCAAGAATACAATTTTTTTTACAAATGTATTGTCATCTAGAAGCTGTTTGCATGCTTCCATTCTTGCATCTTGTATACTTTTACCTTTCATATCCAAATCAAATAAAACAAATTCAGCTGGTCTAGGAGGGGAAGGCATACCAACCTACATGTCATGATCATTAACAATAATTTCATCCATCAAATTCTCTTGTGGTTGATCAATTCTTTGCCTCTTAGGGCTTGGCTCAGATGGTGGTGATGGGGGACTATCTTCTAGTGATGATTCTAAATCAATGAATTTTATTACCCCAGGCACTTTCAATTTTGGACCTGGTTGTGAAGGAAACTTCATTATTTGCTTTTCTTTTCTGTCCACTTCTTCCTCATCACTGCTACTATGCTTTTTCCTCCTATAAATGGCCCACCTTCTGTAGGTCAGTATGCTGGCCTTGTTTCAATTGGTTTGGAACCTTGTTCTTGTACACCCAGACTCAATTCTAAGTTTATCTTCTTGGTTCTCAAGGTGCCCATAATTTCCTTGAAGTTATCCATTAGAAAGTCAATTTTCTTGTGGTATGGGTTGAACTCCAACAGTGGATCATATTTTGGATCCATTTGTGTACAACGTCTAATAGCCTACTATAACCTATCCATTTATCCTTGTTCAACTCTTTTTTATTTAGGTCAAACTCATTTCTAATTAGTTCCTCAAGAAAGATGAATTCATGCACAAACTTGCAAACTTTTATTCTTTGTCTAAAAAGAGCAAAGAAACCTTCAGGATCATGTTGCTGCTTCAAACAACACCTCAAATAATAATCATCAAATAATTTCTCAAAATGCATCTAGCCTCCCTTTGAAAAGGGAAAATTAGACACCACTGTATAATCAGAGAAAAATGTTCCCTTACCCCTCCTAGTGAGGTTGTTCTCATGAATACAACCTATTTGCCACATAACTTCTGCAAACCCCACTCTTTGTGGCACATTGTATGGCAGTATATGAGGGGCTCCCTGAAAACCATATACCCTCAAAATAATGTTGACTCGGTATGGGGGTAATGTCACCCCAGTTATGGAAAACTTTTAATTTTGGCTTCCTCCCCTTTAGCCTAAGGAAATCATGCAATTCCTCAAGCATCCTAGATACATTCACCATTAGTCTAGCCCTCAATCTTGAAGCAAAGAAATTATCAAATTGCACATAACTGGTACTTTCCTTATTGCAAGATAAATTTGCAGCCCATATCTGAACTAACAATTTTTCTCCATCAACCAGTTGCCTTAATTTCATTCTTTCAGAGAAGAAATTAGCACTCTTGAACAAGAACATATGTGTCAGCATAGAATATCAAAATAATTGAATGCCAATATCATTTTTATGCAGCTTTGAGAGCCCTTCATGTATCCTCAGCCAAGAAATAAGCAAAGTCATAGGTCACATAGAAGTTTGGGTGTTGTATTTGAACCCCCATGAACATATATGCAATGGGCATCACCGCACCAGGATTGAAACCCAAAATTTGACACAATGAATAGAAAGTGGCTAGTAAATGATTTGTAAAATAATTTAATCTGAAAGGTTCCTAGTCACTGGGGCTAATATGAAATTTCGAAACTCCTACCCTAGCGAAATTAGGTGGAAGCAACTTAGCTTTAAAAAGAGACTTCAACTTTGCATATTGCTGCTTCATTTCCTTAAGATTGATAGGAACCAAATCTTCACTCATTTCACTCAAGTCAAAAATGTGTTGGATATCATCTCTGTTAATGCTTAATAAAACCACTCAATCATTATCCCTAATTACCCGTGTGATAGGGCCATATCTTGCAGCGACTGCCCTAAGTAGGTGTACATTAGGGAACACATTTGGTACCATCAGATTTCCCATGTCATACATCCAACCATTTGAAAAGGGCTGATGAAAATTCCTTTTTCCATACCACAATCTAAAAATTTCCAAGCCTATGATGGGAGCCCTAGCATCGGCTATGTTGGAGCAATTGTATACTAACCCTTCCCCCAAGATTTTCCCTCGCATTAGAATCAATCCCTTCCTCCTATCATTTGTTGACAAGGGCAACTGATCTAGGAAATAATTGTACAAATTTCTTTTTAAATAGTCAATCTGGCCAGAATGTTGCTTGGGTGGTGCCATCTTGGACAAACTAGGGCTTCTTTATAGTGTTACACTTCAAATGGCTAGGACTAATCAGATATAGTAAATTACAGAACAACACACCATAATTTCTTACAACTATAATTAAACTATAGCCCTAACACATTTATCAACAAGCTCAATGAAAAGCACAAGAAATCTTTTCCAAAATTCAAGTGTAGAAAGACTAGAAAACACATAAATTAACTCATGGTTTTGTTCACTGAAATCCCAAATTTTGGCTGCAATGATTCACAACCTTGCTTTCTACTCTAAAACTTCTTTGCAAAATGGTTGAATGCTTTTTGATACACATAAAGTAGGAGAAATAATTTTATTTCGATCAAATTGCGCCAGTAAATGTTTCATCCACCATTAAAGCTCACTTGTGCGCTGCATGAATGACTCCAACCATATTTGATGCAAATTTAAAAAATAGCCATTGATCCTTCAGTTTGATCAAATCATATAATAGCTACCTCAAAAACAGGCTAACACAATCACCAACATGGCAATAAGGGGCCCACTATACCATACGCTACCAAGGAAGTCCACATGGAGGTTGCCTGCAATATTGCAATCAGTAAAGATCCTACAACTTTCGATCACGTGACGACAGGCAACCATTGATCTTGAGCATCTATGATCTTGTTCCTTCAACATGGTCACCAACCTTATCATTAACCATCGAGCAACTTTTCTAGCAAGATTATAACATACCGATTGATTTAAAACATGTGCGTCTCAAGAACACTTTAGTAACCCGCCTTTTAATATATTAAGGCAAGATTAATTTATCATAGTATTTCCTTTATTCTTTCAACTTCATCAAATGAGACATAGTGTGACTGCCTGTGATATCGCAATCAATAGCAATCTTGTGACTTCTGATCTCACGATAGTTGGAAACCATTGAGATCTGATGATAAATGATCAATGGTCAACCAAACCTATCTCCTTTGGCCATGCAGAAAAGGCCACACGGTGCCCGCTCGTGATATCACAATCAACCAAAGCATTGTGGTGGGGCCATTGTGGGATGGTGGGGAATGACTGAGATCAAATGGTAGTTGATCAACGGTAGCGCAAATTTGATCCCCCAAAAAGGACACGTGGCACTCACTCGTGATATCACGATCAATAAAGATCATGCAATTCCCGATCTAAGGATGGATGGAAACCATTGATATCTGAAGGAAACTAATCAATGATAGCACGAATTTCATCCCTATGCAAAATAAAAAATTCATTAAAAGGACAAGGGCACATTACTAGGCCAACGGTAAACAACAACATAAGTTGTTTTTAAATGATGAAATACAGGGCCAACCAAGACTTAGGGAAAATAAAACCCGCAGAGGAAATAAAAATTAAGACCAAAGGGACTGAGCCTAGATAGAATGATAAGACATAAGATGTTTTAAAACCCTTTCAAAAGGTAATAGTGAAATAGATCCCAACAAAGGCATAAAACAAACACAAGGATTCTACAGGATGGAAAAGCTAAAACCCCAGCCCTAAGAAATTTCCAACACCAAGAAAGACCAGTAACACCAGGTAGGGTAGGAATGGAACATAACGAGAAAAAGTTTGAAGTTCCATCAGAATATAAATTTAACATCCATCTGATACACTTTAAATCATTTATACATTGAAAATGTAGGAAGCATTTTGATTGATTCTAATCTTTCCATATATGCAAATGTTTATTCAAAATCAATGCCTTCAACTTATGCATACCCGTTGCACACTAATCTTTCCTTATTTATTCCTACAACTCCATGTTCATTTAGATTTTTTCTAAAAACCCATTTAGTTCCAATCACAATTTTTCTTGGGGTTCTAGTAACTAACTCCCATGTTTTATTCTTTTGAATATGATTGAGCTCCTCCTCCATGGCCTCAACTCAGTTCTCATCCTTGTTGGTTTTAGTAAAACTTTTTGGTTCAATCTAAGATAGGAGAGAAAAGTCAACTTTTTCTATGTTTCTTGCAAGTCTCCTCTTGGTCTAGAATCCTTCATTCTTGTCCCCAATTATTTGATCCAGTAGGTGATCCTTCTAAACCTTTCCTTTAGATTATTCTTTATTATTTGCGACATTGTCTTCAAAATATGAATAATCTTCAAATTCATTTTGATTATATTTGATATGCTTTATACTTTCATCAATCTTGATATTGATGCTTTCCACAATCTTGTACAGTATTTTTTTGTAGCATTTATATGCTTTTCTTTGGGTGGAATATCCTAGAAATATTCCTTCATGACTTCTTGATTCAAATCTTCCCAAGTTATCATCTTCTCTTTGAATGTAGCATTTTCTTCCAAGCACTTTGAAGTGCTTAATGAAGGAAATCCTACCATACTACAATTCATAAGGTGTGCTATCACTATGTGCTTTGATTTGGACTCTATTTTGAATATATACTATAGTATGAAAAACTTCTCTACAAAACATATCAACTAATCTAGCCTCATTTAACATATTTCTAGCCATTCCCTTGAAAACTCTTTTCTTTCTCTCAACAACCCCATTTCAATGTGCAGTTCTAGGTACAAAGTACTATCTCTTGATTCCATGTTCCTCACATTATTCAACAAATTAACTTGAGGTAAATTCTCCTCATTTTTTCGATATCAAACATTTAACTCTTCTCCCCAATTCCTTTTCAACCATCTTCCTGAATATCTTAAATCTTTTAAATTCTTATGACTTGTCTCCTAGAAATGTTACCCATGCCATTATTGTGTAGTCATCAAGTAGCAACATAAAATAACCTTCTCCTATCAGTCTTGTTGCTCTTGTAGGGCCACACAAATCATTATGAACCAGTTAGAACAGTTGAGTATTTGAATATTATTTAGTTGGAAAGCTAGCCTTTATTTCCTTTCCCTACTAACATTCCTTGCATATGACATTTGTAGGCTTGGTTATTTTAGGAATGTGTCATACTAGACCTCTTGAACTTACCTTCACCAAATTATCAAAGTTTATGTGGCCTAATCTTCTATGCCATAACCAACTTTCATGTGCATGTCCTATCAAATATTTTTGACCTTTCACTTCATAAAGTTATAAAGATTGTTGTCAATTCTCAATCCTTGTGAAAATATCTTGCCATTCTTTCTAATTTTGCAACCTTTTGAATCAAACGTGACTTTATACCCGTTTTCACACATCTAACTCGCACTTAGCATATTTTTCTTTAATCCTTCAACATACAAGACATATTTTGTGAGATTCTTACCATCTAGTATTAGTATTCCTTTTCCACATATCTTTTGACTACTATGTTGTCACCCAAACTCACTATTCCTCCATTGCACTTCTGGAGTTTGATGAATTTTCTTTTTTCTCCAGTCATGTGCTTGGAGCAGCCACTATCTATTACATATAGATTTTTCTTCTTGGCATGAATTGTTTTCTGTGCAATCATTGATTGTGTGGAGCTTTATCCTTTTTCTTTCCATACCTTCTTATCTTTCTTTTCTATTTTTTCCTCCATAATTTTAGATTCTTTTTTTTACTCTAGGAGGTGGATCTTTTTTTTTCTCATTCTGAACATTTGGTCTTGTAAACTTTGTTCTACAATTTTTAGCTATATGACCAAAGTTATTATAGTTATAGAAAACTACATTCATATCCACTAAAGGAGAAAAAGGATTATTGCTTGAAAACTTTTCACTCCTCTTAGAAATGACTCTACATTCTCTACCCCTATGACCAAATTGATTAAAGGGTATGTGCAGGATCATGATGGGCCAAAAAGTGGTGATATGATGGGTATGTGTAGGGTATGTGGCTGATGACTTCTTTTTTACCCAAAATTGATGAAGCAAAAAGGGTTTTTAAAGGATATTTTCATATTTCCACCAATATAAATTATGTTGTACTTTGAATTTAAAAATATTGATTATTTATTTTCTATTTGAATTATGACTAAATTCCCGATTGATAGGCTGATTGAAAAACATCTATAACTTTCAAACAGTATTACATTTTTTTAATCCAAAGCATGTGTCACATTCTATGATTCACATACTATGGGATTAAAAAAAAAAATGAATTTCATGAAGTTTTGACCAAGTTCAGGTGGTCAGACACACGAGTTTTTATAAATTTTAAAAATTTTAATAAAAAAATCTTAATTAATTATTTACTTGGAAAAAAATTACAAAAAAATATACATTACATCCGGAAATGAGTCATCTACTTATATCTAAAATCTTATAAAAAAATATTAACATTTTATTGTGGTTAGGGTGGTTAGACAGACACCTACTTCTTTTTTTCCCTAAAATTTAAGTATTATTGCATTGAAATTTCAAATTTTCACCAAAAGATTTAAAAAAAAAACCTAGTAGTTTAGAAACTAAATGCAATTTTCTATAGAATCTATTCTTACATATTTTTGAAATAATATAGATAACTTATTTAAATTTTTATGTCAAGTTTCTTAACTCTGAATTTTTTTTATTTTTTTGCCACTTAAGGGAATGTTTTTTCCATGATCATCCTGCACATACCCTAAATGTATAATTGTATCCATAAAATTATGAAGAATACCTGGTCATATAATTTCTTTCCTGATGAGGTGATCTTTTATGCATCTGATTTCTTGTATCTCTCACCATAGTGAATCTATTAGCATCAATCATCCTGAAATTCTACCCTTTCTTCTGATGATTAGGATTATATTGGTTATCCTTCTTGTCTACAATAGGCTTATTTTCTTCTTTAGTTTTCTATACCTCTAGAAAAAAAATTGTGAGTACACTCCCTTTGCAATCTCATTCATCAACTGATGAGACTTTTCTCCTACTATGAATCTTTTGTACAAATTTGCAAAAGTGCCTATGAAGGTACTCTTACCTTTATCAAGCCCTATTCTATATTTTCTTTATTTGGGGAATTTTGTGTGCTCAATAGCTCATCTAAAATATTTGAGCTACATTTTAGCTGGAGTCCTTTCTCTATTTTCTCTTTTATCTTTTCTAAATATTTTTCTAGAGAAATTATGATTTCTTTCTCAAGCTTCATACATCTACCAGCTTTAGACTGTAGTTTTGATTTAAGTACATCTTCTACCATTTTCGCTTCTTGCAATTGTAACTTCAAATCTAGCACATTCTTGGTAGATTCTTCTACATCATTGCTTAGTTTTCCTAA
The DNA here is from genome assembly GCA_007258455.2 of Sequoia sempervirens. Classification (NCBI taxonomy): domain Eukaryota; kingdom Viridiplantae; phylum Streptophyta; class Pinopsida; order Cupressales; family Cupressaceae; genus Sequoia; species Sequoia sempervirens. The sequence continues at coordinate 643,522,965 of VDFB02193867.1, read as the reverse complement.
CTCTTTTTGTGCAAGTTTCTTCAGTTGCTTGTTCTCCTTCAACTTCTCAATGGAATCTCTAAGATAATTAATCTCATCTAGATCACATATGAGTTCTCCTTGTAGATCAACCTGTCATTCTTCTAAACCTTCTTCATGAAGGTTTTTTACCTTTTCATCCTTTTGTTCATAAGATTCTTTTTCCATGAAGATAAATTCATTTTCTCTCACAACAAAAGCACAACTTTGTTCACCATCTGAGCTATTATAGTCATATGATACATCACTATCCTTTTGGATGTATAAACTTTTCTTTTTCCTCTAAAAACTCCTTCTCTTAGGGTAGTAGGGTTTCTTCATTTTATCATCTTCCTCATGATCGGAGTTACATTTCTTATTGTAGGGACATTAGCAAAAAAGGACCTACCTTACCACATTCAAAGCACCTAAAGGGAAACTTACCTTTGTACCTACATGATCCTCTTCTTACTCTCTTGATGAAGTTTCCCTCTTCATCAATCTCATCATTCCCAAATGTGATCATCTCAGTCTTGTCTTTCTTAGGAGATACATCATTTCCTTGTTAGCAACCTTGAAAGTAGCTTCCTTCCTAGATGGTTTTGAATCTTCCATCCTCATTTCATATGCAGTGAATATCACATGCAACTCATTAAGAGTAATTTTGTTTATTTCTCTTCCTTCCTCTATTGAAAATATCTTAGGATCATATTTGTTTTTCATTGACTTTAAAACTTTCAGTACAACAACATTTTCTTTCACTTCTTCTCCATATCCTTTAACAGATTTCACTATATCATTAACCCTAAGAAGATAGTCTGCAATATTCTCTTCTACTACCATCTTTAGGCCTTCAAATCTATCTCTTAGTACTTGAAATTTTGCCAATTTTACCTTTTCATGTCTGTCATACATATTTTTCAATATATCCTAGATATCAAGTGTAGTTTTACAATACATAACCTTTCAATTCACGGATCTAGACAAACTATTCATAATAGAAAACCATTACTTTTCATTATTCTCATAATCCATTTTTCTTGGAGCAGTGGTAGGAGTTGTGGTTGGTGGTGTGTATCCATTCACAATAGACATCCACACATCAAACCCTAATGATCCCAAATATCCTTTCATAAATGAGTTCCAAAAAGTATAATTTGTTCTATCAACCTAAGGTGGCTTGATTGTTGAAGAACCTTCTTGATATGCCATTGTACTCACCAAACCAAGGATCTACCTAGGCTAATTAAGCTTCTTCAAGGGATCCGACTGCTTTGATAAAAATTGTTGGAAATAAACAATTTATTGAGTTGGGGGGTGAATCAATAGATATTAAAATTTTAACTATTAAATGTTTTGAGCAAATTGACTTCTTAAATCAAATTAATGTGTCAATTAAAATATGAGATATAGAAATTTAAACAAGCACACAATCAAACAACACATAACTCAAGATATACATGGAAAAACCATGATGAAAAAAACCACAGTGAGAAATTTTGCTAGGAGCTACTATCCTAATCCATCCTCACAAAGAAACCTTCTATTTACAACTTTTGAAGGTATCAACCCTAAAGAGACACCAATCCCCTATTCTGAGCACAAACTTAGTTCTCTGATGGTACCAACCAATCAAATTTAAAATATAAAGGATTAGTATAATTTGTTCATTTAGAACAAAAATCAATGTTACATTTTACTCTACAACTGCTCAAGTTTCTATTGATATTGCAACAACTCTCTTCTCTACAATGCACACCCTTGTCTTTCTCTACTCTTCCCCTTTTTCTTTAGTGAATTCTTCACGAACCTCTAAGAGCTTAGATTACCCTCTGTACAAAATGCACATAGACTCTTCTCTAGCTTCTCCATTTCAATTCACTCCTACCTTATTATGATCATATTTTTAATGTTGTTACACACCATCAGTGATTGTCTCGAGATTCTCTACCACATCCATATCTTCTATTAGGGTTCTAATATATCTTCATCATTGCTAGATCCTTCTATATTAAGTTGCACAACATTTAATTCTATTATAGAGAATTTTCTTGAGTTAGATATGCATTTAATTTATTCTCTATTTATTTGATCTTATTTTTACCTTAATCTCCATCATGATCTGTACCACAAATTTTTGAATCAAATATACAATCATTTTTTTTTTTGGTGTAGTTGAGCCAATTAACTTCGAGCAAAGTAGATTTTTGGTTGAGCCCCTATTTACATAGAAATAAATACTGTGTTTCTTCATATTTAAATCTATATCACTAATCTCATCACTTCATTCCATGATCATGACAGCTTTAAATCATCACCATTAGATGAAACTTCCCTTAAATATCCATCATCGATCATGTCCATCTCATATCGATCAAAATATTGAGTCACCACCATTCAATCATGTGATGTGTGTAAGCTCAATGATTACCATTAGATCATCCACCCTTCAAATTTTCATCATCCCCCACTATATCACTATCAATCGAAATGGGCCCAAAAAATCCTAGCAAACTAGCAAGCTACTACCACCTATTCACCTTATATTTCACCATCTACTTCCTTTTTATGTTCATCATTTGTTGCAAGAACCATCCCATCACTTCACTTAAAAATAGTGATGTGAAGCAATCAAGAGATCTATGTCGCCATGTGTCTACTAGACCCACCAAATGCTTTTCCCTCCATTCAATCAAAATTCCATTTCACCTCCACCATTCCCCACTCCATCGTGAGGTATAGATAGTGTCCCATCATAGGTGTCATAGGTTGTGGGCAGAGTTGGGTCATCAGCCTTTGATCACAACTGATGAACATGTTCCATTGCACATCACTAAACTATAAGCCAAAGTCAAAGAGCTTTCTATGATGCATGGGATCTTAGCGATAGCCATCAGCTATGGAACTATTGAGCACAAACCATTTGATCTCCAAAAGGATACATAAGCGACACAAACTAGAAGACTAGGTGATAGGGTTAGTCATAACATGATTTTAATGACATAAGTTTATGACTTATGTGACCTACAACCTCCATCAAGCAGTCAACAACAATATGGAAAAAAATTTAGGATGGCATGACTAAAACCCTAGGGTTTAACTAGTAAACCTTAATTCTAATTGAGAGTAGAAATAATTCATTTTTTAGCATATTAAACATCCTCTAAACCTGCCAATTACATATCTAGAATGTACTTAGAAAACCCTCATCAAGACTATCACTAGATTTTCATTCAAATACTTGGAGGCCATTGTTTCAGAAAGATGACAACATTTTGTTGACATTGCAGCAATTTGAGAAACTTTTTCAACATCTCCAAAATCATTCTTCTTTCACCAACATCTAATACCAGTGCTTAAAGAACCTAATGATCCACATCTCTCTTTCATTATGCCACTAGACTTCCTTCCATGCTATCTCATTTTTTCATCAATGAAAATGATATTCTAATAAAGTTTGCATTAGATGTGGACCATTTTCATTAAATTTAGGGTTATTTTAACTTTCATTAGTGAACATTTCATTTAGGATTTAATCTTGCATGTTTACATCATGCCAACTTATAAAAAATCAAAAAAATTGTGTAAGGTTTACATTAATGTTGCATTTTACTTGCATCAAGATCATTATTCAATCTTATAGGTTCATATTTAGGTTCAAATTGCATTCTATAAATATTCGTCTTGTTCATCACTTGACCTTATTCTCACTTTCATTTAGACACCCTAATCTATAAAACCCTATTACATAAATCTCAATCTATAACCAAAAACAAAAATCACATATAGAAGCCAAGAATTGAAATTTCAAATTTTAAAATGTTGAGCAAGCACCCATTCACCCATGGGTGAATGAGGCCCTCTATAGAAATTATAACCAGTTTCTATGTAAATTTAAATCTCTATTTTAGAATCCTATTCTTTTTGTTCAAATTGTATTTGAAAATTTTGAAAAATAGTTAGCATGTGCAAGAAAAGGTGTTATTTTGTCTCATTTATTTCAAACTCATAAAAAATATATTGCATTTCAATATTCAAAATCATTAAACCTATAGGATAAGTGTTATACTCTAAAGCATTGCATAAGTTAGCTCTACTGGCTCAGTGGTGGGCCTCTTCTCATTTACTACTTTTGGAGCAGAAGTGGTAGGAGGCCACGAAGGTTGAGACATAGAGGATTCCTTATAGGGACCCTTCTTCCATATTCAACAGACCTAAGCTATGTGGGTAGAACAAGAAGCTTAAACATAGGACACTTGGACTTTCACCAAGTGGGCACCACATGATTCTCCTACAAACATAATACAAAATCCGATGGTACCAAAGCAGGGTGAGAGGAAGCATCAGGTTGGACAATGGAAGAAGAAGAGGAGGAACCTCGATAGCGCTTCTCTTCTTCCATTCCATGTGCCATAGTGACATCATTATCATATTTTAAGAAAGGCTTATGTGAAACATCATAAGGCGATAGAGGGTATCTCACTCTAGGAGTTAAGGACCCTTTCTTGTACTTTTGATATGTTCGGTACAAGAGGTCATTCCTAGGTAGGAGATGACCAATGGGTGCTAGCCAAAACTGATCTAAGGAATAACTATCACATGCAAATGATAGTTTATAACTAGTGTCATGGAACACATGCACAAAACCCTTATGAATAACATTCAAACATTTATGCACAACCGAGGGAACTTCATCCATAGCTACTACCCAACAGATACCCAACTTCAATTTGAAGATTTCATACCCTAAGATTATTTCAAAAGTACATTTATGGATTTAGGTCCAACAAGGACTGAACAAAAAATGCTAGCAAGGGGAGGTATGGAAATCCCATTATGTGTACACATGGTGCTCATATGTGTGGCATACCAATCTTTATGCAGGAAGTTAATTAACATAATCTCCTCAATTATGATATTCAACTAAGATGTTGGGTAAACAAGAAAACCTTCTATAGTGTTTTTGTTGATTCATGTAGGGATATAAAGAGGATATGGTTCTCTTAAAACCCATCGGCAAGTCCTACGAGGTGAAGGTTATACCTGGACCACTATTCACAAGCTATGCAGAGTATAGGTAGATACAAGAAAGAGGCCATCATGCACACTAAAAAATACTCTAAAAAATCCCCCCAAAGGTTCACAATTGAACAATGACCCAACTAAGGCTTCGTTACACAACACCTACAAAACCTTCCAACTACTCCTAAGTTAGGGGTCACAAGTTTGGTTGTAAGGAAAAAGGCCTCATAACACTCACACCTACAATCCTCCTAGAATATGAGGAAAGGATCTTTTAGTACTATAGGAAAAACAAAAATGGTTCATGTCGACTTCACAAAAAATGTAAGAGAGGGAGACAAACTGCATCAAGGCTCTAGGTCACAAATAGCCAAGAGCGGAGGGATTCCCTAACTTACCTCACTCTAAAGGATGGGGATCGAGAGTGAAGAGAACTATGTAGTACTTATGTCACTCTTCAGACTTGATTTTTAGGTTTAGGCTAGGCGAGCTGATTTTTGTAGTGGATACTGTTTCTTCAACAACTCTTTGTTTGAGGATGACAAAGTAGTTATGGGATGAAAGCATGGTGCATTGGCATCTCTTTTGCGTGCTGGCGTATGCACAGCCAAAAAAAACTAAGTATAATAGAAACTACCAAAAGACCTACTAACAACCTAGCTAGCTAATTGAGAAGGGAAAAATAGAATAATAAAATATATGAAATAGAGACGAAGATGATAAAATAGGTAAATGAGAGATAGGATGGTGTAAGAGCACCTGATAGAGTTCATGCCTCCATGAGGAAAATTTATATTTTTTTAGTTTAAGGTTGATGTCATAATGATGTAATAAGGCCTAGGAGGCCAAAATTATGATGTTATGGGTCCTAGGGGGTCATTTTTAAGTTCATTTTTCAAATATTGCAAAATTCAAAATAATGTAAAAAATTGTCAATGTAAAAGTTGCAAAAAGTGCAAAAAGGGAAAACAAAAGAGGAATATGAAGGGTCATAGGGAGTTTAAAAGGTAGTTGAAGTATTTTATTATGTTGGGAAAGTTTTAATTCCATTAAAAATTCCATTTTCATTGTATTAAAGGTAGAAGTGTGGTTTTAAGGAAGGATTGAATAAGAAACAAAGCTGATTTTTGTGCATTTCAAACATTTTCTCTATTTGTAGGCCATTGTACGACCATGTATAGATAGAAAAACCACTTATCTTTGATTAGAGGTGAAATTATTTTGAATATAGTTTCTAATGAAATTAGTTTCATCCCATTTCATTGAGTTATGCAAAAGATATGTTAATTTTTTTACAGGTAGCTTCAAAATTTTGGACTAGGGGCAATAAGCACAAAAAAATGCATCTCTCATTTCAACCAATAAATGATTTTTGGTTTGGAGGTATTTTTTAATAATTTATTTTAGATTCAAAAGTTGAAGGGGTGTATGTTAGTATTTGATAAGGTTTAAAGGAGGCCCTAGGTTGGAAAATAGTGATTTTGGAGCAAATTCAAGAGCCACAAGGCTAGGATTTTGTGAAAACCAAGTGCTAAACCTTGGGAGATGATTAGAATAGCATGTGTAGAATTATTTCAATATTTTTCAAGCATTTGGAAGGTGTCCTGAGGTTTAGAAAGTTGACAACCATTAAACCCCTATCTTATTTAGTCCAAAATGGCATAGAGTGAGGGTTTGATATTTTGATGTATCAAGGAGTCTTTCAAGCACTAAAAATTGATTATTGGGTAGTTTTATAACCTATTTCAATTCTTTCCATGGTTATTTGAGGCTATGTAATGAATTAGGTGATACATGCTTTGTAAATTAGGCTTAATCTTTCCAAAGCAATAGTGCTTGAGTCTATGTTATGTTTAATAAGGCTATAATGGGTTCCTAAAAATGTATTTCTTCTTTGTATATTCTATTAGGGTCAAAATATATACCTGATTTTTCTATTGTGGAATGCTACAAGCAATTGGTGTCATGGGTGCAAGAAATTGAAATTCTGATAAAATAGTGTTGTAAGAAAGTATTATTGCTTTGTTTATATCCAAATAAATATGTTTAAAGGTGTATTAGGGTGTGGTAAAGTTTGGAACCATGTTTCAATGTGTTTATGTCTTTTGGAATCAAGTTGTAAAGAAGTTGAGTTGTTGAAACCTTAGTACTGCATCAATTGGTATCCGAGCTCAGAAGGTCTGGGAAAGAGAGTTTGGTGTTTGTGTGTTTGTGTTTTTGCAGGTTGAAGAGAAAACCTCGTTGCCAAAAGACTAGGTAGAGCAATAGAGAAGAGACCTTGGCAAAGAAAAAAAATTGGAAGCAAGGTTAAAGGGAGTTACTCGAAGAGAAGATGTTTGCAGACTGAGGATTCACAAAGGAAGAAGAAACAAGAAGAGAGGAAGAGATAAGAGTAAAAGAAAAAGAAAATAAAGATGGATCAATAGATTAGAGAATTGAGGTAAGAATTAGAGGAATTCAGAGTGATGAGAAAAAAAATTGAGGCTAAGATGGAACAGTTGTGTAGGCAAGCCACAAGTTGGCATTTGACAATTAAGAAGAGAAATGGCCTATTCAAAGGCTAATACAAAAAAGAAGACACATGAAGGAATTAGAATAAAAAAGTAGATGATAGAACCTTTGATAGAGGTAGGAGATGAGCAAGCCAAGATAGAAGAAGAAGAATATGAAGAAAAACAATGGAAGATAGAGGTTGCAGCCATCCCCAAACATGAAGATGACATTGTAGCAGAGGTGAAGGATCGTATTTTGGAGGGAAATGATGAATCCCTCATGAAGACAAAAAATGAGTTGAAGATGCATGATGGTATTGTACAAAAAATATATCACTTCCTTGTTGTGATAACACTTTTATAAGGAACAAACCAATGGCCAAGATGCAACAAATGGGAGAAGAAGGACAAGGAGTTGAGACAAAGATTGTAACACATTAAAGCATGAAGGAGTAGACTCAAAGAGACAAGACAAAGTGTAGACAAGTTGGCATAGATGAACTAAAGAAAAAAGTGAAGATGATAGTGGGGAGCCATTTCAAGGAGTAGAGAATGCAAGGAGAATCATTTAAAGATAAATAATAGTCATTAACCTCAATCCAAAAAGGCTTGGGAAATTCATTTGGCCGGGAGTATGGTGCAGGAGTACCTGATAGAGTTCATCCCTCCATGAGGAAAATTTAGATTATTTTAGTTTAAATTTGTTGTCCTAATGATGTAATAAGGCCCAAGAGGCCACATTTATGATGTTATGGGTCCTAGGGAGTCATTTTTAAGTTGATTTTTCAAATATTGCAAAAGTTGTCAAAATAATGTAAAAAATTGTCAATGTAAAGGTTGTAAAAAGTGCAAAAAGAGCAAACAAAAGAGGAATATGAAGGGTCATATGAACTTTAAAAGGTAGTTGAAGTAGGTTCTCACATTTGGGAAGTTGTAAATACTTTAAAAATTCCATTTGCATTGTTGTAAAGGTAGAAGTGTGGTTTTAAGGAAGGATTAAATAAGAAACAAAATTGTTTTTTGTGCATTGCCAACATTTTCTTTTTTTACAAGCCATTGTACAACCATGTACAAATAGAAAACCCAATTATCTTTGATTTTAGGTGAAATTATTTTGAATATAGTTTCTAATTCAATTGGTTTCATCCCATTTCTTTGAGTTATGCAAAAGATATGTTAATTTCTTTATAGGCAACTTGAAAATTTTGAACTAGGGGCAACAAGCACAAAAAATACATAACTCTCATTTCAACTAGTAAAAACTCATGATTTTTTGTTTAGAGGTCCATTTTAATATGTTGTTTGATATTCCAAAGCTGCAGGGTGTATGTTAATGTTTGATAGGGTTTCAAGGAGGCCCTAGGCTAGAAATGATTGGTTTTGGAGCAAATTCAAGAGCCACAAGACTAGGGTTTTGTGAAAACCAAGTCCTAAACCTTGGGAGATGATTGGAATAGTATGTGTAGAAAAATTTCAAGATTTTTGAAGTATTTTTAAGGTGTCTTGAGGTTTGGAAAGCCTCAACCATTAAACCCCTTTCTTATTTAGTCCAAAATCGCATAGAGTGAGGATTTGATATTTGGGTGCATCAAGTATTCCTTAAAGCACTAAATAATGATGATTTGGTAGTTTTATAACCTATTGCAATTATTTCTATGGTTATTTGAGTGTTTGGAGTGAATTAGGTGATACATTCTTTGTAAATTATGTCTATTTGAAGCCCATTTCTGTAGGATAGTCAATTTTAGGCTTAATCTTTCCAAATCAATATTACTTGAGTCTTTGGTATGTTACATAAGGGTAAGTGCACAAAGTTGAGTCCATGAAATGTGGAAGTTTTTTCCCTTAACCAAAAAATTGAAATCGACATTGAAGAAACGGGATCCCGATTTAATAAACGAGATCCCGATTTTTAAAAATAGAGATCCCGTTACGGTTCGGGATCTCGAGCCTGAGACAAAGCGGGATCCCACTTTTTAAAAATCAGGATCCCGTTTCCCATTGGACTCCGAACCAAGGGAAACAAAACAGGATCCCGATTTGTAAGAAACGGGATCCCGATTTATAAAATACGGGATCCTGATTTATAAATAACGGGATCTCGAGTTCTATAAATCGGGATCCCATTTTATACTGCTATTTATTTATAAAAAAAATAGTTTTCACTGCTTTGCGGACAGGACCCCGAGTTGTGGTGACAGCGACCGTACGACCAGCTACAGGTACCCCACCTAAATGCCATTCTTTTGCATTTTTTTATTTCAAATTGAAATTTTGAAAGAAATAAGTTAATTTAGCATGTTTTTTATTTATTTATTTCACGTTTTAATCATTTTTTTAACTGTTATAGTAGAATTCAATAATTGCAAAAGTAGACGAAAACTTGCAATGAAACCTAAATGTTTTTTAATAAAAATGAAAAAAAGAACCTCGAATTGTGTTTTAGAAATAAAATTTAAATTTTTAATCTTAAATTGTTCAATTAAACCCAAAAAAAATTGATTTTTAAAACCCTAATTGAAACAAAACAAAAAAATTGCATTTCAAAACCCTAGAAATTGAAATGAAATAAAACCATTGCATTTACAAATCCAAATCGAGCTTTTTGAAACCCTAAATTCAAATCAAACGAAAAATTTGAATTTGAAAACCCTAGTTTGAATTGAAACTAAAAAATTTCATTAAAAACCCTAATTGTTTAAAACTGAAACCCTAAATTGAATTGGAACAAAAAAATTTGGTAAAACCCTAAATTGGAAACAATCAAATCATTTTGATTTTTAAAACTAGGTAATTTTGAGCTCAAAAAAAATCATTCGCATTGCTTAAATGTTTTAAATTTTATTTGCTTTGTATGGAAAAAATGATATATATTAAACTTTAGTTTCAATTTTAAATTATAATTAGATTAGAAATCAATATGTTAAAGAATGGTTAAAATTCATAAAGTTTATCTTGATGTTTGTTTGCAAATTTAGTTAACAAATTGTAAATCTAAACACGCATAACGGACATCTTAACTGACACTAACTTACAAGTCTAATTATGCCAAGGGCCACCCAAACTTCAATTCCTAAGTTTGCTAAACCTTAGACCTCCCAAACTGTCCACAACATCTACTTGAAATTTATGAACTTGAACTTAATCTTTCATTGACATACCTAAAATTATGTAGGTTCAATGTCAAGAATGGGTATATTTGGTAGATTTATGAAAACTATTTTGAATATCTAGAATGCCATAAAAGTATAATTATAGCAATTCCAATTGGAAACACTTGGGTACATATATATCGTATGAAATTTAAATCTAGGAAGGTGTCTATCATATAGACGAGTTGATAATACATGGAAAGAGGTTTGTATGGGAATATATGTATTAAGAAAAACATACCATAATATGACCTCATAGGGATTTTTACATCTGATCCTCTAGATAATAATCCACCCATCCTCAATCATAATGGATTCTTTAGCAATTAAGAGAGATCCTAATTTAACCATAAAATTACCTATATTTTGATACTATATAGATTTTATGTGGAAGGATAGAAATGCATCAATAAGGAGACCAAGATGGAACCATTTAACACCTACAAGGTACAACTATTACATGGGAAAGGGAGGAAGTACATCATGATAGTTTGGAGGAACTACACGCTATTATTACAATTTAGAGATCTAGGAGGATGATTCATATAAAAGAAATATAATTAAATATTTATATTATTTAATATATTATATTTAATATAATATATTAAATAATATAAATATTTAATATCATAAAATATAATATAAGATTACAATTAAGGATAGGTAATGTTACAATTTACTTGGGGTTTTAATGACGATTAGACTTAAGATTCAATTAGGTTTGTAGTAAATAGTTAGGTTATAATTAGGAATATATAATAAATATTAATATAATTATAATACAAATATAAATTAATTTAAATATAATATAATATAGGAATACATTTAAGATTACCTAGTAAAGGTTATAATTTAATTAAGTTTCAATTAGGTTTGCAATTCAATTAGGATATGGTTAGGGGTGGGGATCATTTATCATTCTATTATTGTTAGAGTATGGGTTACATTTAAGATTGTTGTTATTTTTGTGATATGTATAGATTGATTCTTTTTTAGAATCATGTTAACTTTTTTTTATTAGAGGGGTAAACACTTTTGACCTAGAGCTAGATGGAACCAACGAGGCTATAGTATGACTAAATTTGGACCTCACTAGACATCTAGATCCCCTTAAGCCATCCTATCACCTTAAATCATAAACCGATTTCTTAAGGGGTCCCAATATGACAAATTTCTTAAAGGGATCAAAG
>VDFB02193867.1:643488659-643511012 GCA_007258455.2 Sequoia sempervirens | reverse complement strand
TTCTTTTTCTGCCTTAGTAATAAGTTCTTTACATTTACTTTTAAAACTTCACTAATATTGCTTACCATTCTTTTATTCAAAGTTGTTTTATTAACTATAGCAGTAGTTATAGCTCTTCTTGTTGTGTTTTTATCTTTAGATTGACTATTTTTCCCAATAGATTGAATGGCACTAGCAACAGTAGACATAGCATGTTTTAATGATTGATCTTTTCTTTTTGGTTTATCATAAAAGCCTAACCTTTTCATTACTTTCCTCATTTTTTGCATTCTCATCTATTGCATCATTAGTTGACATTGAAATGCAATTTTTTTACGATAAAAGAATTTGGTGTATATTCTATTCACATGTGTTCTTATTTTCCTCCAAGAAATTTGATCAGGAAGATTATTGAAAACACCACTTCCAATTTTAAAAAGTATTTTCATTAAATTCAACATCACATTCTTAGATTTTCATCTCATTTTCATCTTCATCTCATTTTACATTTACATTTTCATCTTCATTTTCATCAACAAAATGTATTTTCATTTTCATTTTCATTCTCATCAAAAATAGGTTTCGAGCCATTTTCAAGAAAATGACTACTTTATTTTCATTTGCAACAAAAGATTTTTCATTTTTGTTTTCAACAAATTCTATAAAAGTTTCATCTCTTTGAATATAGTTAATGTCAACATCATTATATCAACATCTTGTAAATCTTCTACATACAAATTTACCATTTCACTAACATGTGGATTTGAAGATGTACCTGGATTTGTGCATATTGAAACATTCTCCATAGCATTCAAAGAGGGATTTGAAGACATAGTAGGACTTGTTTGTATAATCATATTCTTCTCCAAATTGACTCCTTGCAAATTAGCTTCATCTACAACTATGGTATCTTCAATGTTTTCATCTTCAATACTTGTTGAATTGGTTGCTCCACCATCGTTCATTGATTTTATTCTCATTCTTCTTTCTCTTTGTCTTTGTCTCTCTGTTTCTTTATTTGCTTCAACTTCTTGAGGAGTCAATGTCTTTCTTCTCTTATTACGAAATTTATCTCCCATAATTATAAAATTCTCAAGCACAAATGAATGTTAATAGTGAAATACTTCAAAATATTGAATCCAAATTGGAAGTTGAATACCTATTACGCAAAATTCTTCTCTTGTGTTCCTCAAAACAAATAGAAAACTACCACAATTCCACTTTAAAAATTGTTTTCTTCATGCTTCCTTTGAAAAATTCAATCCATATTGCAAATTTCACTTCAAAAATGGTGTAGATGATGCTCCCTTTGATAAAATCAACCAAAAATCAAATTGACCACCTGTAAATACAATAACTTATGAAAAGTAATTGATTTTTAGTGCTCTCGTCCGTACATATGAAGTTGCAAAGTTGCAGACTTGACAGTAATTGTGCATAGTGTTTTTAAATAAAATAAACATGATCCTGTCTATAAAACGGGATTCCGCTTATTATTAAATGGGATCCCAATTACAAAACGGGATCCCGTTTATTAATAAGCGGGATCCCGCTCTATAATCAGGATCCCGTTCACTAAAATTGAGTGTGGGAGCAGTTGTAAAGCCAACGGGATCCTGTTTTATAAACAGAATCCCGTTACCTTTACAACGGTTGGAATGGGAACGGGATCCCAATTCTAGCACGGGATCCCGTTTATGAATAAACGGGATCCCGTTTTATAATCAGGATCCCATTTTTTTAAATTTGAATTTTGTTTTGCATCGTGGGCGGGTTTTTGCCAAGGTTTTTGGTTCAGGAAAAGCATTGGAAGTCCAAACCTAAGCCTTCAACCTGGTTTGACCTGCAAGTTGAAGGCCCTAACAATGTCAAAGAAAAATACCGACTTTGGACGTATGGCTGATGACCTTTTTTCAAAATTTTCTGACGAAATTAAAACCCATTTTAGATCAAACAATGCAGATTCTAAATATGTAATTTTTTTGCAATTGAATTATTTTTTCTATTTTTCAATTAATTTCTAATAAAATTGGTCCATAAACTTTAAATATCGAGTTTTTTACTATTTTAATAACTTTTGATCAACATAACATTTTGACAAACAGATTGCACGAGAGAAAACTTCAAACAATTCTTTTCAATTTGAAAAAAAAATAAGAAAATGATAAGTTTAGGTCATCTTATGCATGTGTACATGACGATTTTTCAAAACGACAACTCTAATAAAAAATTAACAAAAAGAAAATATTCAATAAAAAATTACAAAAAAATATCAAGAGCAAGCTTCAGTGAGTCATAAAATTTTTTCCAAAAGGATTTAGAAAAATACGATAATTTAAGTCAAAATATGGATGTCGTACACGTGCATGGTATGGTAAAAAAAAATGACTTTTAAACAGTGGTTTTTAGAAATGCCTATTAAAACTCAATTTGTGCAATCTGGGTATTGAAATAAATTACATATTTGGAAACTAGACTCTAAGCACTAAATTTTATGAGTAGTGACTTTTTTAAAGATTTCATCTCTAAGTGCTTCAAATTTTAAGGTCAAGTGTGTCAAATACTGAAAATCAGGGACAACACTTCCACTTTTTGGCCAAAAAGTGGACTCAACTTCTTGCACACACCCATAAGGCTGTAATAGTTTCCTAAAAATGAATTTGGTCTTTGAAGATTCTATCAGGGTCAAAAGATATATCTGATTTTTCTTTTGTGGAATTCTACAAGCAATTGGTGTCATGGGTGCAAGCAATTAAAAATCTGATAAAATAGTGTTGTAAGAAAGTGTTATTACTTTGTTTCTATCAAAATCAAGATGTTTAAAGGTGTATTAGGGTTTTGTAATGTTTGGAACCATGTTTTGGTGTCTTTTGGAATCAAGTTGCAAATAAGTTGAGTTGGTTAAACCTTAGTATTGCATCATAGGATGATGAAGATAATCTCATACAAGCTCTAGTTTGCAAATGAGCTCTACACATACATCCATATACACACAAACAAGAGGGGAAATTGTTAGGGATGTATAGGGCCCTACCTCAGTCAGACAACCAGAAAGCAACAGAGTAGAATAAGCGATAAAGGAAAGAAAAGAAAGCAACATAGTAGAATAAGTGATAAAGGAAAGAAAAGGAAGAAATGAACAGTACAAATTAGTAGTATGCTACTTGATCAAATATCAAAGGAGAGGAGCAAAGAGTTACCACCTCCACCCAAAATCTCACTAGCTAATGGAAGGAGAATGCAAGGTATAGAATTGGAAAAGTCACCATAGCCACAACAGTGATGAATGGAGGTCTCATAAGACTCCAAGCCCACACCTCCAAAGTTTCCTCACACTTGTAATGTGGATTTTATGGAGCTTGAAAGCTACTACAATGCTAAAAAATGGAGTGGTAGAATGTTGCTTGAGAGTGAAGAAGTGAATTTGAATGTGTAGAGAGATTGCTAGAGAGTGAAATGAAGTGAGAATGAATGTTTTTGAAGGTAGAATGGGAAAAATCAACCCCAATTAGGTGTGTAACACCTTTACCAGTTTTAGATGCAGGAATTCATCAAGGATGACAACATGTTGTGCAGAAATTTTTGTGTCATGCTTGCATCCTCAAAAAATATTCTATCATCAACACACAAGAAAGATGCCAATTGGATGGAAGGTAGGTAGGTGATATGGAATTTCATGTTCAAATTTTATTTTTTAAGGTGAGGATATGTGAAAGGCGAATTTTCCTAAGGAGTGCAAATTCACTCCTATATAATTACTTTTCATTTTAGGCACAGGCTTAAAATTCAGAATATTAGTATCTTTCCTTTCAAAGTATGCCAAGAAAAATCTCATTAAGAAGCATTTAGTCATTCTTACAATATCTTTCATAGTTATGAGAGTCTCTTAGTGCAAGAGAGTGAAAATGTTGACACATTCTTTAGCTCCACATACCCTAATATCTCTCCTATTTGTGAGAATGTTTTAGTGAAGATGTAAGCACATAAAATCATGAAAATCATAGTTTCTCTTCTCCCAATACCTTTCCTACTTGTGAAAAAGGTATCTTGGTGTTAGAAGATACACTCATTGAGTTTCATGACAATCTTGAAAGCTCCCCTTCTAAAATATCTCCTACTTGGAAAGATATTATGGAAGAAGAGAATGAGATCATTACATTTCTTAACATCACTTTACCTAGCCTCCATTCATCTCTCACTCATGAGAATATTTTAATGAAAGAGGCTGTAATCATAGAAAATTATGACAATCACAATTTTTTTTCTCCTAATATCTCTCCTATATATGAAGAAGATATTTCTGTGTTAGTAGATACACTCATTGAATGTTGTGACAATCTTGTTTCTCCATCTCCTAATTTTATTCTCCCACTTGGGAAGACATAATTGAACAAAAGGATGAAATCATTAATAAGAAAGAAAAGTGTAGGTATTCTTCTAAAACATATATTTTTGGGACCCTATGGACTACTCTTACACTTCTAGTGTTTTTCACCTAAAAGGAGAGAGATCGCCAAAAATGCTTATGTATAACTCAAATCAAGATGTATGCAATGCTATTTAATATAAATTAACTTAAATAAATTTAGTTGACTAATATGAATGACTAAAAATGAATGCAAAAGTGAGTTTTATGCCTTGTTTGAAAACATAGTGTGATATGCAAACAATAAAGAAAATGAAGGAAATGTGCAAAACAAAAAGAGATGGTTCAAATCAGAGTGCACCTAGGAAAATTATGATGAACCTGTAATGTATTGGATGCTAGCTAAGATCACTAATTTTTCATAGTGGGACTCATTCACCTAGGGTGGTGAATCAGTCCTCCTCCTAGTGAAAAAGTGTCGGGAGTTGGTTTCTATCTTTCGGGATCTAGAATCTTACAAAACTCAAAATTTCAATCCTAAGGTGGGACTCATTTGCCACAAGTTGCAAATAAGTCCTCTCCCAAATTTCTAAAAAATTAGGAGCTAACTCTGCAACACCAGATCTAGAAATGTCCGCTTGTTGGCTTACCGAAGTCAGTTTTACATAAAACAAACAAATAACTCTCTCTAAGCTTGAATTTTACTCAAGTTGACTTGAAGCACCTAGTTGAATTTTAAATTAATCTTCAACACCTAATAACCTATCACATCTACATTCAAAGAGCTGAAAACAAAAATTGAATAGGGGAAAAGTGATTGAGGGTTAGTAAATAGGGGTTTTCCTTGGTCAAACCCCACTTTTGGTAATTAAACCATTCAAAAGATAAAATAATAACATGCAAGTGCTATCAACTTACCTAACCCTTGATGATGGAAGTCTGAAGTAGTTTCAATCGTTGCTTCAAAGTGCTTGAATAATGCTTGAATTGTTGATGTAAAATGCTTGAATGCTTGATTGCATAGGTGAATAAGTGAACTTGATGAATGGGGATTGTAGGAGATAAAAATCACTTATTTATACATTTATGGTGCCTTAGTATCCATTCATACCTCATCACAGGATTCCATCAAGTGATTTTGAATAAAATCCTGAAAGGAAATTTAAAATATCTTGAATTTGGGGCCAACAGGGACTCATTCACCATCCATGGCGAATGGGTCCCACCTAGGACCTAAACAAATGTGTTAGGAAAAAATTTGTATTTAATGTTATTCATCGAGATAACATTTAAAAATATACTTAATTACAACTTATGAGGGCATAAAGAGACCAAATAAAGCATGAGAAGGGTGTAAATAGTGAAAATATGCATGGAAGAATGTGAAAGCTTGTTACAAGACTTTAAAAGACTTCAAAATAGAACGTTTTATTGAGTAAAATGGTGGTTTTTAGGTAAATTGTATTAAATAGTGTCTAGAAAAATCTAGAATTGTCTTAGAACACTTCACAGCACCTACACAAGATGTTGTTCCTTAAATTTTCGTACATAAATAACCTGTTCAAGCCATGTTACAACATAAAATCAGAGCAACATAGTTCCAACACCATGGAACAAGACCTAAAAGGCCATGAAAATGAAAAGCGACCATTTTTATATGGTACATTTAGCCCCCACTTTAGTGAGGGGATGAACTTGTTTCAAACTCATACTAAAGTAGCCATGAACATTGAGGGGAGGGTTCAAATACACTTACATTAGCAAGATGGAATGACAACGACCAAGAAGGATGATCAAGCCCTCATGATGAAGATCCCATAGAAAACCAAGCATAAGAACAAAGGAACACACAAGTGTTGAAAATAATTGGATGAAGCTTCGATCGTCAATCCAACTAGTTGTGGAAAGAGATCTAGGATGATTGTTTGAAAAATATAATGTGTACTAACTTTGAGGCCACAAAACTTTAGGCTATCCATGGGGTGAGCATTCCCAACTATATACTCACTCTGGGGCCACAAAACTAGTTTTCAATGAGGTGATAAAATCCAAAAGGTAAGATACATATGCTAGTTGGCATGCATTCACAAACACAAAAGTGGCTATGGGGAGAAGTCATGCCACTAGGTGGGCTTCTTGCTCAACCATGTTGAATTTATACTACCTGATAACTTTAACAAGGTGCCACAAAGAAAAATGCTCATAAAAAGAAAAAGGTACCATAGTCATGCAAGTTGTGTTATGCAAGGTGGAAAAAAGGAATGCAAAATGTAAAAATGTAAAAATGTTAAATGTTAAAAGATGTTCAAGGATTCTTGTTCAGTTTATGTAAGGTCAATCACTTAGGAAACATTGTGTCTAATGTCTCCAAGAAAGTACCAGTCAAAGAATAGTATATTCACAACTTAGGGGATGCAGTGCATCACATCAAGACACCAAGAGGATTGCAATATGTTTAGATATATCACACTTATGAAGGACGTCACACCCAATGTCATCCAAAAAGTGATAAACGCATCACGTAAAGGAGAAGCCTACACTAGGAACCAAGAATGTAAATGAATAAATGGTAATGTATGCCCCCCACTTTAAAGGAATTGCTACACATCGTTCTATCAGAAATTACTTTAAAGTAGAGAAGATAAAAAAAAAGAAAAAAGAAAAAAGGCATGAGAGCCAACTTGGAAAGCGCTATGCCAAGTCATATGTTTTAAAGTTAGGTTGCATCATGTCAAGGAAAAATGAAAACAAAAGAGAGGGAGTTGCCCCTGAAAAAAGAAATAACACCAAACACATAAGGGATCTATGGATTTGGGGTTAGTATGTTCATTGTTGTATTGTTTTTATGAAAGAGCTCAAAATTTTCATCATTCCCCAAAGCACATAGAACTCTAGAATTACACAAAGAGAGTGAAAACAAAGAAAAGTATGTTTTGGGTCAACATGGAAGAGACATTGTGGTCTTGACACCTTGCATCATCCCCGAAAGGAAAATACAAGAGAAAAGAAAGAAAATGAAAATGCGAAATAAAAGTGAAAAATATTTTGGGCCAACATGAAGGAGACATTTCGGTCTCGATGCCTTGCGTCATCCCCAAAAGGAAAATTAAAAAAAAAAGAGAATAAGACAAAGACCTTGTGGGTCAACATGGAAGAGACATAGGGCGTCTCTACTCTTTGTGTCATCCCCAAAAGGAAAACACAAAAAGAGAAAAATACAAGGACCTTTTGGGTCAACATGGAAGAGATATAGGGCATCTCTAAAAGGAAAAAACAAAAAAAAAAAGAGAAAAAGAAAATGCATGAAAAATAGAAGAATAGAGGTACAAATAGAAGTGTGAAAAGAGAGAGAACATCAAACGCATGATAAGGGGTAACATGATACACACATGAAAAGGAAAAGAAAAAGAAAAAATAAAAGAGGCTAGTTAGGCAAATGCAAGTTAACCATCTAACAGGTCATTCGCTTCCAAATCATGTTTAGTGTAAAGAAAGGGCAGTTGACTGTCCAAAGGAATAATTACAAGCGCTGAACTAGGAGTCATACTAGGTTCTTCACTTAGTGGAGAGGATGTATCATTTAAGCCTATTGTGGATGAAAATAAAGAATTTTAAATTGTTATGCACTTCTTCATCTATTTTTTCAATCTTCGTGTCATCATCATCATCATCATCATCATCATCATCATCATCATCATCATCATCATCATCATCATCAATATTAATGATAATAGGAGGATGAAGGGTGATTTCTAAAGATGGATGTATGAAAAGTTGAGGTTGTTGGATTGGTTCAATTTTGTTTTGATTGTTGCACGGGACTATCTTGTGGTAGGTTAGGAGAAGGAGGGTGGCCATCTATTACTTCTATCAAAGGGAAAGGTTGATTTTCTTTATCTTCTTCTATATGAGATTGATGAGCAATGAGATGACAACGACGCCTATGTTCCCTAACACTGCGGTTTTGTTTAATTCTATTTTGGAGTTGTGGAGGTGTGAGAGTGGATTGGGTCATCATAGGTTCTTCTGCTTTTGAAGGGGGAAGAACAAAATAAACTGAAGAGGATGGATCAACCAATTTCTCTTTGACTTTATACACTTTTTTAAGGTGAGGAGGTTGAGTAGGATTTGTTTCATGTTCCCTTGGTTGTTTAAACGATGACGGGTAAATATCGAGGGGTGGTTGTTCAAGAGGTTTGAGGGTTTTATCGATGTTAGAATCAAGTTGAAGCATGGTTTTGTCTATGATAGGATGTGTGGAAGTGGACGGGGATGTGTTCCAAAGAGATAATTCAACTATCTTTTTTGGATTTAAACTTTTGATAAGCTATGAAAGAGAAGTCCTTGCGAGGGGTGATAGGTTCCATGGGTTTAGGCCAAAAGGATTCTAATGAGAAGTTACCTTTGGAAGATAAAGGATCAAATCCACTATGGTGTATGGTGACTATCTCATTTTCATGTGGAAACTTCAAGAACTTATGAGCAACTGAGGGGACCACTTTCATTGAGTGAAGCCAAGGGAGGCCTAACCACAAACAAAATTGGTCAAATTTTGGAACAATGGAAAATGTCACATCCAAAGTCTTAGGTCCTATTTGTATAGGTAGCATGATCAATTCAATCGTAGGGCATGAAAAACCATTATGTGTTTTAATCCATGCAGTGGGTTTATGATAATCATCTTGATATAGCTCATGTAATACCAGAAACTCCTTTGTGATCACATTCTCACCACAAGCAGGATCTATTAATATCCCATTAGTGGGATTATTATCGATTTGACTAGCTATGTAGAGAGGACCATTAAGAATATTTTTTAGTATGTGTTTAGCCAAAAAAGTAATATCAAATGATTTAGTGGTTTGACCCTTATGAGGGATAATATATATTCTAGCCACAAAGTTATCCATAGGAATAGCTTTGGTAATAGTAGGAGTTGTAACATGTTCACTATTTTTATCAATAGTCAATGCATTAGTCTTTGAAGGTTCACTAGCCTTGACAAACAAGGTAGTATATTTAGGCATAGGGTTGGTGAAAATTTGAATATTATGGTTAGGGGGTGCAACAAACTTATTTCCTAGATCATTAACACCCTCAATGGAAAAATGGCCTAACTCAGTGAGGTCTTGAACTAAATTTTTTAGATGCTTGCAATGTTCAATGTCATGTCCATTTTCGTGATGAAAGTGACAATAAGAGTTATGCTTAAAATTGGGTGGTAACAGTTGGTTTGGATCAAGTGGTCTAATAGGAAGCAAAATGAGCATGTGTTTTTGAATTAATTGGTTCATTGTATTATGGATAGTATCAGGTAAAGTAGTGAATTGTCTCTTTGAATCCCCATAATGATAAGGCACGGTTGCCTTAATAGTGACCATTAAATTTTGAACTTGTTGGGTTGGTGGAAATTGTGGTTGAGGAGGAAAATTAAACTATAAAAAGCCTCCATTAGGTTTGAGGAATTTTTGTGTGTTATTTTGGTTTTGATTAGTGTGTTCAAGTTTTTCAATTCGGCTAGAAGTGGATTTTGAATCATGACATGAAACCAAATTTTGGTAGTCACATAAGGTTGTACATAAATGCATGAATGAAGGTAATTTCATCATGGTTAGTTTATCCTGAAGATTGGTGTGTAAGTTTTCGATAAAAATATTTTGAAAATGTGCATCTAGAATCTTGACATCAATTTGAGCATATAAGGATTGGTAGTGTGAGATGAAATTCGTTACTTTTTCATCTATTTTTTTTCTACATCTCATAAGTTCTTCCATTTTCTTTTTAGGTGTGATGTGAAATTGGAAGTGACTAATGAAAGAATCCACCAATTCATTGAATAAATAGATGGAATGGTTGGGAAAGTTGGAAAACCATTATATATGCATTATCTTTCAAGGTCCTTGGAATTTTTTTTTCTAAAAGTTTATCATCAAGGAAAAATTCACTACACAAAGTTGTATAAGCATTAACATGCTTGATAGGATCTCCTTTTCCTTCGTATTTCTCAAACCGAGGAATTTCTATCCCTTGTGGCATCGGCATAAGTAAGATTTCTAAGGATAAGGGGTTGATGTGGACATGATATGTGGTTGGAGTGGTTTGACCTGACTAATGGTGGAAAGTTGTTGTTGCATAGATGAAATAGTGGTAAGGAGTTTTGTAATAAGGGGATTTGGGTAGGTGGGTTGAGGTGGAAGGGAAAATGGTGATGGAGCATAAGTAATGTTAGGGGAAGTGAAAGGAATGATGCATTGGATGGAAAGGTGAAGGCATGGAAGTGGTATTGTCAGGGCCTAATGCACCATTGACCATATTAGGAGTAGGAGCTTGTGAGATCCCAAGGTCCACAATGAAAGTACTATTGTGAGATGCCATGAATCTACAACTTCTTCTCACTAAAGTATTATCAATGGGGCACCAAACACTCATACAAGTACCACAATGGATGGGTGAATGAAAATCCAAGCTAATCTAAGAGCTCTAAAATGCAAATAATAGAGATTCTGCTAACTATAATAAATATCCAACTATAGAAAATAGAAATGCAAACAAATGCCAAAAAAATGCCAAAAATGATGTCTAAAAAGTGCAGAGGGACTGATTCATCCTAGGTGGTGAATGAGTCCCAATATGGAGTTTTTTAGTTTTTTTTTCAGAAATTTAAAGATGATTTAAATGCTCTACAAAATGAAATTGCAGATGTAGAATGCATATTTTGACATTTTTTACATG
Source organism: Sequoia sempervirens (assembly GCA_007258455.2). Lineage (NCBI taxonomy): Eukaryota > Viridiplantae > Streptophyta > Pinopsida > Cupressales > Cupressaceae > Sequoia > Sequoia sempervirens. Next base: position 643,499,935 of record VDFB02193867.1, on the reverse strand, counting down.
AGATGTAATACAAAATTGAAATCTAAATGAAGTTTCCACTAATGCAAAAAAGAGAGTCCTAGAATGCAATAACAAATCAATGTCATAATTGAATGCTAATGAAAATGGAAACTAAGATTCAATATGTCAATGCAATTAGAAATCCAAAGTGCTCAAAAGCGAGGTTCACCAAAATGAAACATAGATTTTTGGGACACTATGGACTACTCTTGCACTTCTAGGGTTTTCACCTAAAAGGAGAGAGATAGGGCCAAAAATACTTATGTATCACTCAAATCAGGATGTATGCAATGTTGTTTAATGTAAAATAACCTAACTAAATGCAATTGACTAATCTAAATGACTGAAAATGAATGCAAAAGTGAGTTTTATGTCATGTTTGAAAACACAGTGTGATATGAAAAAAATGAAGAAAATGAATGAAACATGCAGAGCAGAAAGAGATGGGTCAAATTAGAGTGCACCTGGGAAAAGTATGATTAACCTGGAATGTCTTGGATGCTGGTTGAGATCACTAATTTTTCATAGTGGGACTCATTCACCTAGGGTGGTGAATCAGTCCTCCTTGTGAAAAAGTGTTGGGAGCTAGTTTCTATCTTTCAGGATGTAGAATCTAACAAAATTTAGATTTCCATTCCTAAGGTGGGACTTATTCACCATAGGTTGTGAATCAATCCTCTCCCAAATTTCTAAAAAATCAAGAGACAACTCTACAACACCAGATTTGGAAATGTCTGCTTGTCGGGTTGTCGAAGTTAGTTCTACATAAAATAGACAAATAACTCTATCTAAGATTTAATTTGACTCAAGTTGAATTGAAGCACCTAGTTGAATTGGAAATCAATCTTCAACACCTAATAACCTATCAAATCTTCATATAAAGAGCTGCAAACAAACATGCAATAGGGGAAAAATGATTGAGGGTTAGTGAATAGGGGTTTTCCTTGGTCAAACCCCACTTTTGGTAATTAAACCCTTGAAAAGATAATAAAATGAAGGAGAAAGATAAAATAATAACATGCAAGTGCTATCAACTTACCTAACTCTTGATGGTACAAGTTTGAAGTAATGTCAGGGCATGTGCAGGATCATGGTATGCCAAACAGGCCCTTAAGTGGCAAAAAATTTAGAAAAATCAGTGTTAGGCAACTTGACGTAAATATTTCAATAAGTTATCTATATTATTTAAAAAATATGTAAGAATAGAATTTGTAGAAAATTGAATATAGTTTCTAAAATACTAGGTTTATTTAAAAATAAATAAAATCTATTTGGTGAAAATTTGAAATTTCAATGCAAGAGTATTTAAATTCGGGAAAAAATAAGTAGTAGTGTCCGGTGACCACCTAACCATAATAAAATGATAATATTTTTTTGTAAGATTTTATATATAAGTAGAGGACTCATGTCCGATGTGATGCATAATTTTTTGTAATTTTTTTCCAAGCAAATAATTAATTATGAATTTTTTATTACAACTTTTAGAAAATATAAAACTCGTTTGTCGACCACCTTAACTTGGTCAAAATTCATGAAATTTATTTTTTTATTTTTTTAATCCTATAGTATGTAAAGCATAGAATGTGACGATGTTTTGAATTCAAAAATATGATACCGTTTGAAAGTTATAGATGTTTTCAATCAACTGACATTAAGACTAGTTTAGAATTAATAGAAAAAAATAATAATTATTTATTAAATTCAAATAAATCATAATTTATATTTTTGGAAAGCTGAGAATCTCCTCTAAAAACCCTTTTCGTTTCATTAATTTTGGGTGAAAAAAAAGTCGTCAGCCACATACCCTACAAATATTGCCACTTTTTGGCATACCATGATCCTGCACATACCCGTCAATGGTTGCTTGAAATTGCTTGAATAGTGCTTGAATTGTTGATATAAAATGCTTGAATGCTTGAGTGAATAGACGAATAAGTGAACTTGATGAATGGGGATTGTAGGAGATCAAAATAACTTATTTATACAATTATTGTGCCTTAGTATCCATTCATACCTCATCACAGGCCAACATCAAGTGATTTTGAATAAAATCTTAAAAGGAAATTAAAAATATTTTGAATTTGGGGTCAAGTGGGACTCATTCACCACCCATGGAGAATGGGTCCCACCTAGGACCTAAAAATATGTGTCAAGAAAAATGTTGTATTTAATGTTATTTGTTAGAATAACATTAAAAAATATACTTAATTACAACTTATGAGGGCATAAAGAGACCAACTAAAGCATGAGAATGGTGTAAATAGTGAAAATATTCCTAGAAGAACATGAAAGTTTCTTACATGACGTTACAACACTTTAAAATAGGACTCGTTGATGAGTAAAAAGGTGGTTTTTAGGTAAATTTCATTAAATAGAGTCTAGAAGAATGTAGAAATTTCTTACAACACTTCAAAACACCTACACAAGACATCATTCTTTGAATTTTAGTACCTAAATAAGTATGTTCAAGCCATGTTACAACATAAAATCAAAGAAACTTAGTTCCAACACTGTGAAACAGGACCTAAAAGGCCATGAAAATGACAAGGGGACATTTTTCTATGAAACATCTTCTCTTGATTCCTCCCCTACTTGTGATGAACTTAGCTTACAAAATATAATCATGCAATGTGATGAACATCTTGATTTCTCCTTTCCTAAAAGCTATCCTACTAGAGAAGATATGATGGTGTAAGAGGATGATAGCATTGATACATGCCTTTCAAATAATAGTAATGTGTCTTCCTTAGATGAAGATGTTGAGGTAACATTAGACTCTCCTTCAATAAAATATGATCACAATGAGGATAAATCTTGAGTTTATGAAAATTATATATCCCTTGAGTCCTCCTATAAGTCCTCTAATTTTTCAACCTCCCAAGTCATCTGTTGAGCCACTTATTACCATCTAACCAAGCTCACATCAACCTCAAGTGCAAAAAAAACCCATACTTATCATAGAACCACTGAAAAAGCAACCATTATTCCTAGGAGATATCTTGAATTCTACAATGTAACTTGATAGCAACAATGTTTTACAACAACCAAGTTACAATACCATTGTTCACACATATATTGCAAGGAACAATAGGCAACAAAAAACAATTCTTTCTTCATTACCATTGCCTCAACCAATTTTTCGTGGTGCTCCTCATTTTCCTTCACATAGTGGGAAGTAGTATGCCCTTGTTGAACAATAGAAAAAGACTCCCACTAAGATATCCTTATGGTATCTTATTCAAACCTCGCCTAATTATCATAACATTCTTCAAACTAACTTGCAAAAAGTTATGGTCCCTCCTAGTGTGAAACCAAATGATGTAACAACCCTAATTGAAGGTATGAATTTGATCAACTTAGACATTACTTTCCATCAAGATGAGTTTCCTCCATTAGATGTGTAAAAAAAATGAGGCTTTCATGATGGTGGCTTGCATTAATAGATGTGGGATAAAGCTAACCCTTGTCAATAATTTCTCAACCCTTAACATTTGTTGCATAAAGCTTTTGGATAAAATTAGAGTTGAAAAAAGCCTAATACAACTGGACTCTTTATCTATTCATGTTTTTGATAATGTAGGAAAAAAACTACTTGGTGTGATCACATTACCTATTATAGTTGCAAAGGCTACATTAAAAATTCATGTCCATGTTATACCCTAATATCTTTCATACAATCTTCATTTGGGTAGATGATGGATTCATGAGATGAATGTTGTACCTTCAACTCTTCATCATTTAATGAAGTATTTTTACAACAACAAAGTCTACATAATCAAAATTTATCCTAAGCTAGAAATTTGTTCACACACTAAGAAAGACAAGGAAATTCCTTTGAAAACATTGATACCAACTTCAAAAGTAGAACCTGGTCAAGATGAAAAAAAGGAGAACAATTTTGTAAAGTCACAAAGCTATTGGATGATGATTGGAGTTCATTATATTTCACACCTACATTCATGGGAGAGTATAAGATTACACACAAAATAGGAAAAGAGAAAGAAACACACATAATATGAACACAAGTTGAGTCACCAAAAGCAGGCGAGTCCACAAAATTTATCAAAGAAGAGAACACAAGTTATACATCCACATATGAAGAGTCTAATAATGAGCAACTACCAAATATTAGAGAAATTGAAAAAAATTATGGAAGAGGCTATGAACTTTTGAAACAAATTCACTATAGTGGAAAAGGATGTGGTGCTAGAGAACAAGGTATTTTTGTCCCTGTAGATCCTAATACACAAGAAACAACTAGTGTTCTTGGTTATTACCCTTCAAATGAAATAAAATCATAAAAGAATCCTTCACTCAATACCAACACTATTACAAAAGATTCTTCTAAGACAACTTTAACCTTGGTGCATCCCGAACTAGTAGAACCAACTAGTGGTCTTGGTAATTGTACCTCAAAAAAATCAAATAACCAAAGAAACCTTCACTTATTATCAATATCATCATGCAGAACACTCCTAGGACATCTTCAAAGACATGCCTTAGTAATGATTGGGGTTCAATATATTTTACACCCTCCTTTAAGGGAGATTAAAAATCTCACAATCTCAAGAGTCTTGTGTATGTATGACACCTTTTACTAAGAAATATATCTTTTTATAAATATAAATGATCATATTTTACTATTGATGAAGGGAGTATCTTATCATGACTTCTCAAAGATCACTTGGCATCTCTCCCTCCAAGAGCACAAAAGAAATTTTACAATAAAATTTCTTTTTGTGCATATCATAGAGTTAATGGTTATTCTACTAATTAATGTAAGGATTTAAGTGATAAAATTAAACATCTTAAGGATTTTGGTCCTCTTCCTTGTATTGATGCACTTATTTCCTCTAATTGATACTAATTTTTATCATAACAGATTGCTCATCAATATGTGGCATTAGTAGCTTTATGTTTCTTTCTCATTTATATTCATGGTGATACAATAATAGGTGCAACCATATTTATTTTGGTAGAAACATGATAGTTCTTGGTGGTTGTCTTTGTCTCTATGAGTGGGGCAAGCATAACTAGTTTTCAAAGGTGTGCATTCTTTTCAAGGATAATCTCTTTCTCTCTTTCTACTTGAAACACCAACATAGTAGGTATGTTGACATTTTAAGTGGAGACATATGGTCCCCTATTCATTGTTGTCATGTTACCTTCTTAGTGATGATAGTATACATCTACTAGGAAGTGTAAGGAAGGGGGAAATTTGGGAATAAAGATGGCTAAGACCAAGTAGCAACCACTCTACCTAAAATCTAAGGCAAATACCAAATCCAAAACAAGAAATCATAAATGATAGAAGAAATCAAATAAGTATGAAAAAGATAATAACAAACTCCACTCTCAAAGTTCATTATCTTCTCTGTTTCTCCTCCATTCTTTCTCAAGTTGAAAATTTTTTGCTCAAATTTTAAACTGTTTGAATACCTGCATGTGAAAATGACCATACATCAAGAACTTTTGAGAATGTGGTTATAAATCCAAAATGAAACTAACGACCTTCTTTTATAGAAAAACTTCTTAAATGGACAGATGAGATTGAAAGTCTAAAACATCAATATTTGAGGTTTCATGCACAACATAGTAGTGGGCTAGGGATGTCTAAACATAGATGGCCAAGATTCTTTGAAAACTAAAAGTAATCAAGGGTGAAGATTCAAATGAGGAAGTGGAGGGAAAGGAGTGTTAAAATTTGGATACTATAATTTTTTAATTTGGGAGAGAATGTGGGCTGGAGGAAATTGGAAAGAGACATTAGATAATTATTTTGGATAAATTATTTACTAATAGATAGAAAGGCCAAGTGAATAGCTAGATAATTAGAATAATTATTTAACTATAGATGATGGGTGAAGAGTGAATAATTAAATAAATGGAAATTTATTTAATTATGGAAAGAAATGTTAGAGAGGAAATTAAATAAATATTTATTTATTTAATTAATCAAAAGTACAATAAAGAATGGAAGATGAATTAAATAAATAATTAGAATTATTTAATTCATATAAGAATATTATTAAAGAAAACAATTAAATAATTAAAAAAATTTAATTACATAGGGTAGAAGGGGGGATCGATAGAGAAAAATGTTGTTAATAGACCAAGTCATTTTTCAGTGTCTACATTTTGCTCCTCTTTCACATAATGTGATTGAGAGTGTTGTGTCAAAAAATAATTAAGAAAATAAGGTTTATATCATGCCCCAACATTCCTTGGTGAAGGTGGGATAGACCCATGCCCCCTCAAAATTCTTTTTGTAAAATTTGATTTTTTTTGAAAGATGTAAACAACATTTATGATAGGTTGATTTACGAAATTGATAGAAAAAGGATTCAATTTTAGGCCCCTAGAAAGCACATATTAGTGTTTTGGTTCAACATTTAGCATAGCCAATGAAAAAGGGGTGGTAAAACCCCATTTTAGAAAGTTATAAATATAATTTAGCTTCTATAATAGTCATTTGTGAATTTTATCCTTGACTGAATAGTGAGAGAGAAAAAACTTATTGCAAAGCTCTTGTCAAAATGTCTCTAGTTCCACACATTGTGCATTGCAAGTATTAGGTCCGGACATATAGACAACTAGAGGGATTGGCGGACGCACTACGTACACTATTGTTGCCTTGTGATTTTTTAAATTTTTTGGTAGATATAGGGCTCCAAAAGGGGGTAAACAAATATGAAAAACCTTGTTCGCCATGTTTGTTATAATGTATGCCATAAGTGAATGTTGTTCATCGTATTTTCTCAATGTGATGCAAGTGACGGGAATTAAGCCACAACAAATTTTTCATGAGGAAATTAAAAATTGTGATGCAAGTATAGGATTTGTCAACGATTGTGTGGTTGTAAGCCACATTTGTGATTTTAAGATGCAATGAGCTTGAATATTGCATTTGCAAAAATGAACCGGATTTGCATAAAAACAACACATTTGACTAGTGAAATGTATATACTAGATAGTGTGACACATTTTCCTATTTATAATTTTCCCCCAATTTAGGTAAAATTTTATATGTAATGAATGTCAAATAAGTTGAATTAGGGTTTATGATTGACATAATTTATTCATTTGTGATCATAGATTCCACTAGACCTTATTTACACATGAGAGAGTTTGCCATCAACTTTTAGACAACAGAAGTGGATGGACGATGAACAAAGGGATCAAATGTTGTCCCTGGGGTTATAATATGTCACTTTCATGCTCGTGGTCTAAGCTAACATGGGTCTAATAACTGCATTGGTTGAGTGATGGTAGTTGGAGACATACACTTTCCATTTACTGATGAGAGAGGCTACCATGACTTTGGAGGATGTGTGGTGCATTCTCAAACAACCCATTCATGGATATTTTGTGTCTTATGACCTAGATTTAGGATACAGTGCTACTGTGTCCACTTTTGATCATGAGGATATTGTGGAGTTGGATATCAAGGACTATCAAATGCATTGGGGAGTTTTTATGGAGAGATATGAGCTCCATCATTATCATGTGCAGTGTAATTGGTACAATTGTGTTCCCTAATTCATGGGGACATGGATTTCTGATTGGTTGGGGGAAGATACTTCTTGGCATCCATACTCAAGATGTAGTTTATGCTTGAGGTAATTTATGTTTCCCATGCTTTATTTTTGTCTTCACGATGTCACCTACTGTGGGGCATTCAGTATCAATTGTTGTACTACTCTCTTTATGGTTTGGGCCTGGGAGCACATCACAATGTTTTGTCCACTAGTTCAAAGGAAACTTGGGGATGGTTTTCCTTATGTATTCATATATGGAGGGAATGTGACTTAGACACACATCACTAACATTAGTTATTTGAGGCATGCTATTAAATTATTAGATTCATTCACATGGAGACCTTATAGAGATTGCACTCCATTCAACGATGATGATGATCATTTTCCTTATTGTTGAAATACTTGATATTTGATTGGATGCATACTGCATAGCCAAAAAATTATAGAGAGGTAACTACTAGAGAGGGTGTTGCATCAATTTAGAGAGAGGCAAGTATTACTAGTGGGCATGACTGAGTTTGTATGATTTAGCAAAGAGATGCAATTTTAGTGTAGAAAAATATATCCCTTTTACATTTTTACACTTTATTGGGTCCTCTTAGTTAATTTGGAATTAATCGTGCCTTAATTTAGTGTTATAAAATGTATTTATTTACACTTTCATACTTTTTTAGGGTTTTTTTAATTAACTGAGCTGAATATTTACTTAATTGGCCCTTTAATTCAATTACCAAGCCTATTTAATTACATTTTATAGAAATTAAACCAACCATTCATTAATGCCTTAACATAACACTTCTTGTTGAATAATTTGTGTCCTGGGTTTAGGGACCTAGGACCGATTCTACCATGGGTGAATGGGTCCTCCCTTATACCTAGGACATATATTTAAATTATGTTTTTCTAGTATTTTAATTTTTTCAAATCTATATTCAAATGTTAGGTTGTGATATTTGAATTTCAAGAAATTGAGGATACATACATATAAATATAATATTATTTACTATGTTTCACCTATAATATTTTGAGAGGAGCCTAGTAATTTTCAAGAGATCAAGTTAGAATTCAAGAGAAGATTTATTAGAGTTTTATTGCAACAATCAGGATCCAATTTTCATATCAAAGTCTTCTTGCATCATGCATGTTATTGGAGCTAATATGGTGATGTAGGTTTCATGACCCATTCAAGCATTCAAAGCCATTATTTCAAGCAATATTCAAGATTCAAGATACACATGCATTGAATTTATTTCATACAAGAGGTAGATCAACATTCCAAGGTTTATGCAAGGGTTTTTTGAACAATCACATTATTTTGTTCCTTTTTCATTCCCTCTTTCATGTTTCATTTCATTTCAATGTTTCATTACCAAAATGAAATTTGACGAAGGAAAATCCCCATTCACCAAAAAAAAATTCTTCCCTCTTTATTTATGATTGCAAATTTAGGTGGAAGAAATCTTGAAGATCTTTTGAAGAGAAAAATTGAAGTTGTCAAAGTTCTCATCTTCTTACAGACACTCATCTACATAATTTATTTCGAGCTTTTTGAGAACCTAAAACCTAGATAAGCTAGAAATGTAGAGATAGGACTATAGGATCCCTAAATTTATAGAAAAACCCTAGCCCAGGACCTAGTTGCCTCTAGGTGAATGATTCCTAGATCAACTTCAAAAACTATCTTTTGGTGAAAGGTATATTTAGATCTGCCCATTTTTTATCTACAATCTAATTGTAAGTTATGTTAGTATTGAGTTTAATCTTATCGTTCCAGCTATTAGATTACATTTTGGTGATAGTTTACTATTTTTAGTTCTTCACCCCAAAGTGTTGTTTGACCTTGACCGCCATCCTTCAGTCATAAGGAAATATATAGATTCACACTTTGATTTGATTCACCTAAGGGTTGATAATCATTTTATTGTGTGGATCACATTTCCTAATGAAATAGAACAACATAGGTCCATTCCTTATCATATTGTGCACCCCACACTTTAAAGCACCTTATTTTCCTTCATTTCATTTCATATCATATCATTAAACACAATTTATCCTATCCACAACTAGCCTTCGATATCTTCCCTACACATGAAAGAGACCCAATAAAAGAACACATAATTACAAATCCACCCCTTCCTAAGAAAGGGAAAGGCATGATATTAGAAGATCCAATTGTTGACATAATCACAATCACACTGATCTTAAAAGGAAAGGTTATTTTTTGAAAAGATCACTTCTAATCACCAACCAATGTCTCTTGAAAATTCTACAGTTATCTTCCATCCTCCACATTCCCATCCAAAGAATAAACCCCATAAAATTTAAAAAAACCAAGAAACAAAAGAATTTTGATCCTCTTGAGGGCCTATTGAAGATATCCAAGACAAAAAATTATTTCTACACTCTTTTACATTGTGGATTAATTAAGCTACCTCCTAAACTTGAACAATTAACACCACGACAAAGTGATCAAAATGAAATATATTGTGCCTATCATATATTATTTGGACATCACACGGATAATTTTCATGGTTTACAGTAATTATTGAATAAATTTAAATACCATAGGGATCCAACTTAACTACATTACAAAAACTTTTCTCCTTGTCATGTAATAGTTGTAGGATCATAGCATGCTCTCTATTACATTCTTTATATTCATTGCAAATAATTTTCTTTATTGTAAGAATCCCATTCTCATCACGTACCTCAACTCATCCTTTCCTTGCACTTAGTAGGGGAAAAGGTTAGATAGCCTTGTCCTTGTTTGGCACTTAATGTTATCCTTTGGCTAGTTATCCACCTTCTGCATATACCAAACAAGATTGGGATGTGAATTACTTGCTATAGGTTGACTCAGAAGTGCCTTACTAGTCTTGTCTTTGTTACCTTTTTCAAGTTTTTTGTGTGATTGCATTTGTGTAATGTGATCCCTCATGCTATTTTTGTTGTGTATCTCTCTTCATGTGCATTTCTCTATTTGTTCCTACATTATTTTATATGTAGTCAACATTTATGTTTTCTTTGTCTTGTGTTTTCCTTTTTGGGAGAAGGCAAGGTGTTGAGACATTTAGGTCTCTTCCAAGGTGACCCAAAATATTTTTCTTTCATTTCTCTCTCTATGTTCCATTCCTCAAGTTTTACATGCTTTTGGGGAATGATGACGTTTTTGAGCTCTAAAAAAATTGAACCATAGATTTTTGGTTCCTATGGGCTACTCTTACACTTCTAGGGTTTTTCACCTAAACGGAGAGAGATACGTGCAAAAATGCTAAGGGTTTATTCAATTTATGTTATGCATTATGTTATATGAGCTAAATGAGATGATCTAGATGCAGTTATATAAACTAATTGATTGATTATGAATGTAAATTCTAAGAATTATGCTATGTTGGAAAACACATTGTGTAATAAAAAATTAGCTAAAAATGAATGAAAAAATGTAACATAAATAAATTAGAATGAAAGTGTCCACGTAAGATATGCATGAGGATAGGAAATGACTTCTAGAATGTTGTTGATGCTATTTTTCAGGCTTGGTGGGACTCATTTACCATTCTGGGTGAATCAGTCCCAGTCTTGCCAAACTGTATGGGAACCTATTTTTGACAAAAGGGTATCTAAAAATGTAAAAATCCAAAAATTGACCTTGGGGTGGGACTCATTCACCACCCATGGTGAATGAGTCCACTTTTGATTTTTTTGATTTTCAAAGGTGGATTTTGAAGTTTGCGATCT
>VDFB02193867.1:643313222-643488559 GCA_007258455.2 Sequoia sempervirens | reverse complement strand
TATATTCCTGTATATTTTCTTCTTTTTCCTCCCTCTCACTGGATCCTCACTTGTATCTTCTACTCTATGTTTCGACTAAAACCTTCAACCCCCAGGTTGAGTTCATGTTTTTCATAATAACAATACCCTTTAGTATTATGACCTCATCAGAGTCCCATTTTTAGCCACAAAATAGCTTGTTGAAAATGTTGTTTGGAGGCATGACCAAAAGGTATTGTGGCCCTTATTAGGCATGGAGTCATAACATTGAGCAACGAGCTCCCTTAAGGGGCAACAACTCGCTAGAAAAATGGACAAGGGGAGTGACCCTCTCATTTAGTGTGGCCAACAAATTCCAATTTGTTGTGTAGCAGAAAATTTTGTAGGGTAATTTAAACCCTCGTGATCCTGCAAAAGGTGGATCATAGATTGAAAAAATAAATGATAAAATATATAATGATAAATAAAGGTGTTTCTAAACAAAAATAGAATAAAATAAGGGTGACTATCATGCACAGTAGAAATGATGATAATGATGAAGGTTTTCACCTAGCATAACATGGTTACAAACCCCCAACGCTTGTAGAAAGTAGCAAGAGATTAAACAAAATATAGAAGCCCTTGTACATCCAGAAAGGCAGGGATTCAACATTAGCACCATTGTAGTAATGTAACCTATTATAGGTGGCCACCATCATCTTTCTTCAACATTGTGCTTTATTTTAGGGTTGGGGGCTGCCTTGAGGTAACTTAATTTCTTCTTACATCATTTCCTTTCTTGTATAATCTCAAGGGGCTTATGTTTTATTATTTATATAATAAAAAAAGAATACTAGCTCTTTTCTATTTAGAATAAAGAAAAAATAACTTTTATACACATAATATATGCCCTTAATTCTAATCAAATGATGGACCCCTCATGATGCAATATCAATTTAAATCTATCATATGTTATTATAATATTCTTTTAAATTTCAATAATAATTATTTAAATTTAGAATATAAGTTATTCGAGATAATAACAAAATTATATCAAATTTTTAGGTTGTGAGAATATATAAAGATATTGCTTTGGGATGTGGGTTAAACAAAATTAATTCAACAATGATTTTATAGGAATTAAATTCTTTTATCTTCTTCTTAAGAACACACACAAACAATATACCAACTCTATTATCAATGTTAAAATTGTATTTATTTAAAATGTAAAATATAAATTGTCATTTAATTTTTATGATTTTTTGATATTGGAATAGGAAATAAATAGTTTGAGAGATACACTTTCCTATTTGGACATCTAAATAGTGGTAGTGAGATGATTTAAAGAAACAACCAAACCAACATTTCAACAATTTTTGTCACCCTACATTCTATGAAGCTCAATATAATTTACATAGCATAATGTCTATCTACAATCCTAGAGGTTATCTTGCAAGATCAATTGAAATTATTACTTAATGTGCTTCCAACATCCTCATGACCTATTTTTTTCTTTTCATGATACATTATGCTATATGCCAAACTAATGCATATACAAGGATAACATTGTCCCTTAGGTGCTCGACAATCCTACTTTTAGAGGCTAAGCAACTTTTCATTAGTGAAGTTTGTAATCCATAAGTTCTACATTAAGGTAGTAAATGGGCATTAATTATTTAATGATAAAAGAGGATAGAATTTTTTTTGTTGGCTTCAATCAATTGGTGTGATTCTTGAATGTTTAATTTTTTTGTGATGCAAGGTATGCAGAGATAATGTTTCAATTCATTTCACCCAAAAAAAAATTTTGTTTATCTCCACATGTTCAAATATAGGCATAGCATCATCACTATACTTTTAATCAACTCTCATTGAATAAAGACTCCAAGTTTCTCATGCATATCAACCATGGCATGAAACAAGAAAACAACATATGTACTTGCCTGCATCAAAGTCCAAATTTTGAAAACACCTATAAACTTGTATCAATAAATACGAGCTCCAATAACTAGTTTTACCATCATATGGGTCTCATAATAACATATGCTCACACAAGTTCTTTTCCCTTCCAATCTATCTAGATACTCAAATAATCCCACGCCAAATATTAGGATCCCACAAGTAATCAAATATGAACAAAATCCTCTCTACTCATCCAAGTGAAAAAACATTGAATCCAATGCGTAGTATTCTACAAATTCTCTCTGTCAACTATTTGAATTAAAAAAAAAATTATTGTATGTGAAATCCCTAGACTATGAATGCTAGAATAGATATAACTTTAGAAGTGAGAGATTGACCATTTGATCACTATATTTGTTGTCAATTCTGCTTTAACTATTACAAACGTTGAATGGCATTTTTTCTCTAATATTTAGAATATTTTTTGTTTTTTCTCCCATCTTTTTTATTGTTCATAGTTTGAAAATGATGTCTTAAAATTGACAACCTTCGAGACAAAATTTGATACTTTTGACATCCACATCAATAAATACATAATTTTTTTTTGATTTATCAATCTTTAATAAATAGTTTAATTTTCAACTGAAAACAAATATAATATAATCTAAACTAAAAATAGTTAAGAAAATTTAAATACATTTGAATTTTTACTTTTTTACATATAATACTATAAAATATTAGTTAGACTGATTAAAACCGAAAAATAAATTAAATACTAAAATAAATCAATATTGATGGCCAATTAATAAACCTGAAAATAATTAAAAAAAGATTTTTTCCTCGTGCTGAATTAATAAAAAGAGCACTTTTAATCCTGTTAAGATCCAATATCCATACAAACCAATTGATCAATGTGCTTGTGACACATGACGGTCCTCCATAAATAATAATTAGCCGATAGGCTATTATAGGTGGGAATTCAACTGGAAAAGTCTTACTGTCTGATGCCAGATTAGACTATTTTGGTGGGAAATGGTTTTAAGTGGTTCCTCTAACCAAATCCCAGTCAGAAGGACACCCAACAATCACATGTGGTGCGGTTAGAGTTTTTAAACACTTCTTGAAGTACCTTGTATTTATTTTTATCCCATGCAGTTAGAGTTTTTAAACACTTCTTGAAGTACCTTGTATTTATTTTTATCCTGTATTGATTGTCTTACTTAGCTATCAATGTTGGACAAAGTTCTGTAGGTAGTTGGTAGCTAGAGGTAGTGGCTGGCATTGAATGAAGCATGATCTAACAATATTTAAGAAGCTGCATAAGAATTAATGGAGGTGTCAATAAAGAGAGATGAATCAGAGGAGATTATTTTCGTTTGTGTTATTTAATTTTTTCTTGTGGTATGTAGGGCTTTCTAAAAGTTCATTTCTGTTGCAGATGATGGCCTGTGTGGCTTTTTTTGCCGATGCTAAGGCATGGTCGCCCACCTCTTCCCTGAGAAGAGGCGTTGATTTTCTGATGGGGGTGCCCTCTGTAATAGCTGGTGTCGTTGGATCTCTCATGGCCAAGAAACCAGTATTTTTGTTTTAAAAGGTTGCGAAAATCTTGTTTTGAGCTCAACAATCTTGTCCTCGAGCCCTTTCACTGCATGTGCGCCCAGAATATTATGGGTTACACTACAATCCATTCAAAATATTGTTCGGTTCTAGCGATAGGGGTAGCGTGGGGGGGAGGCGTCACGCAGGCCATCAGATTCCTAAGTGGCATACCCGACAAAATCCCTATTTGGGCAAAGCATGGACGAGTTTGGAGCGGCTACCAGTGTAGCTCGCGTTCCTGAGGTGCATCCGATGCCGAGACCATTCTAGGATGGTGAGGGAGGCACCGCATAGCAATCCAACACCTCAAGCTTGAGTCGTGTTGTTGGTGTTTTGCTTCTACTTTAGTTGACAGTGGCATTTTGGTTTATAGGTGGAGAATCTACAGCACTACCACCGGGTTGCTTTTCTAAAATATTTTCCTTTGGTGACTCTCTCACTAATACAGATGGGCATGCCCCTCCTTTGATCTTCCTCTGCATTTTGTTTCTCTAGAGGCCAAGCTTCCATTTGAAGAATTCTCTTTCTATTCTCTCCCCTACATGATTTTGGTGCCTCCCCTTCCTTTTTTCCTCAAAATGCCCCTTTAATGAGGTCGTTAATGGAAGGCTAAGGTCTTTTTCTATTTGCCAAACTACCCTTCATTTCCTACAATTTATGGACAGCTCTTAACACAAGTGCCATACCCCTAGTAAATACACGTCATTTCCCCATCTAAATTGTGCCCTTTTCCTCCCATCCCTCTGCAACTCACATTCTACCTTTTGTGAACTATCGTCCAAGGCACTTGCCTCTCTCTCTGCTCTTGTCTTTCGTAGTAAGGGATGTGAGCATTTAAGAGGACAACTTGAGAATCTCGGTAAGATCTATCAGGTGTTGTTTAAAGAAGGAGTCCACTGGTAATGGTGTAGCAGTTTCGCTACCCAGAGATGAATTGTAGTGAGGCCTAGAGCCTTTCCCAGACACACTCGTCGACCTACACTGAAATGCGCAAGTCTCAAGTCATTACCCTGAATGTCTACTTTCTCTTGCAGAAATCTCTCTGACCGAAATTCATGAGGCGACTCCCATATTACAGGGTCATGAGTGATGGACCACATGTTCACCATGGTTGTTGTTCCAGCCAGAATATGCATCCCATCCGATATATCCACGTTCTCCATGCAAAGATGACCCATGATAGCAAAGGCCCGGGAGGATGCGTCAGTAAACTCTCTTTCACCATCGCTTGTAGGTACGGGATCCTTCCAATGTCCTCATCTCACACACTTTTGTCCTGCCCCACGATGACATCCAACTCTACCTAAGCTTTGCACTATATTTCCTTGTTCCATACCAACTCTTCCATTGTCCACTATGTAACTAAAGCGACAGTGTTTATGCCATGGAAGATCATCTCCTGTATGTCAAGAATATTATGATATAAAATATTTGTTAGTTTTATTGGAGAATAATATATAGATCTGGAAATAAATAATATGACTTGTATTAGAGTGACCAGTGAGCATAAGAAGTATTCATGACGATGGGTTGACTGGATTTGAAATAAAATGCATAGAGGAATGATTATACTTGAGAAGATTTGAAAAATGCATGGAAATATTGTAATGAATTGAAATTGTTTCAGTAGAAGTCTATAAAATTCATTTTTTTCTTCCTGAAATAAAAATTTGCACTTGTAAGCAGTATTTAGGTGATACATTTTTAGAATTATTAAAGGTGGTCCATGGAATTTGGAAAAAATGCAAAACAAAACAGGAATGAAATAGCAATCTATGATCCATTCCCATGGATTATAGTAGCCATGTTTATATAAATTTGGACTGTTAGATGAATCTATGCTGGCATGATGATTTATTAAAAAGAGAGGATTAGCTTATCCCTTTAAAAGTTGTTATAAAAGATTGGTCATTGCTATAAATTTAACTTGTTATGTTCTGTTAAAATTTATGTTGTTGACTATTTTGTTAATTACTTGTCAGCTTGTGGGTAGTTGCTAGGAAATTTTGTAAATGTTCACCCAACAGTTGTGGTCTATCTGGCAACTGTTGAACACATTAAATACGATTGTTGTAGTCAAGGAAGGCAGTCCAATTTGTACATTGTCCTCTTTGTTTGACATGATTGTATGAAGCACAAATAAAGTAATCACTATTATTTGTTTGCTAACAATTGGTATGTGGTGTTATGTTATATTTATATAATGCAATTGGCAGTGCATTAATTTAGTAGTAAACAAGCATTGCTTCTGATGCCAGAAAGAGGAAGCACAAAGAAACATAGTATACACTGTATATGGATCTTTGATCTTGGACCTTCATGAACCTTGCTTTAAAATTAAGAATGAGTGATGTGCTGAGATTTGTAAAACTAAGAAAGCCATGGCCTGCATACCAACTATATAAAAATTTGTGCAAGCAAAGTTGATTAGCTGAATGCAATCATTTACCAGGAACTGTTGGTTTATT
Source organism: Sequoia sempervirens (assembly GCA_007258455.2). Classification (NCBI taxonomy): domain Eukaryota; kingdom Viridiplantae; phylum Streptophyta; class Pinopsida; order Cupressales; family Cupressaceae; genus Sequoia; species Sequoia sempervirens. Next base: position 643,482,632 of record VDFB02193867.1, on the reverse strand, counting down.
TGGGAATAAATGATTAGACTTGTTTATTTAAGAAAAAAAATGAATGACACAGAGATGTGGGATGCTACACTCTTGGTTGTGCCTTACAGTAGTATAGTGTGCCCCCAAAATGCAATAAGTAAAAGAAAAGCATGACCATGAGATTTCACTATGTCTCCCTTCCTCTCTTGCTGAGTTTTATAGTAGTTCATTGAGAGTGGTTACAAATTCTGTTTGATGCCTATTATGCCTTTACAGTTTATCATGGCTTTCTATTAACAATTCGACACCTTATTTTGTCCATACAAAGAGATTTTACTAATTGGATTCTTTCAAGAGAAGGATCTTTTGTTCTATGCGAGATACTGTGCAGAGCATGGGATTATTTATATAGGGGTCTGTCCATTAACTTTCTAGTCCTTGGAACATCTCAAGGGGAACTTTAGAAAAAGGTGAATGCCATAAACAAATTAACAAGACCATAGTTAGATACTGTCCGTGAGCTATTTAAACTTACATTTTGAACTATGTGAATTTTATATAATTTTGAAAGTACATTATATCCACCCTTTACCTGGTTTTCATGCTTCTATTCAAAAGTGGTTGATCAATGTAGAAAAATCTAGCAATCTCTGTCATCATCTTGCTAATACAACAACCCCTACAAATAATTCAAATCCACCAAGAGACAAAAAAAAATGTTCTCCACAGCTGTGATAAGTGATAGTTGAAAAAGTGCATCTAAGTGGGAGCCTACAAATTATAAAAACTACTGGAAGCGGCATGTGCAGGGGAATTCCAATGATTATTATTTTGCTATTGTTCATGTTTACACTATCACCCAAACCTTGCAATTAAGATTTTATCAGAAGCTTACTACTTTGCAACACCTATATATAATAATATAGCCAATGTAAGATAGTGCCGCATAATATTCAATGTGCCAGGTGTTGAAAATATTTTTGAACATTCTTTCATGTTTTGACAACTGTTTGAAAACTATCCTGCATGAATGATCTTTGTCGATGTCTTTTTCCTATCTCTCCTGTCTGCTGATAATAATCCTTCTATTCTTAATAGGCTTTCAATTCCAGCTTGCACTAACTTTTCATCATTCATGAATTTGAGATTCCATATAGTTTTTAATTTGAAAACAATGCCTAATTTTTTATATAACAACAAATGTTATGTTTGATATCATATATAGCTCACAAAAAAGGACCTGAATATAGTCGAGTGAAGTATGGAGAACCAAAATATTCATTACCTTGTAAGGAACAAAGAAAGCTCTTCCAATTTCTATTGTGGTTCAAAAATATATAGCCGAAATATTCATTTTCTTGATATTTTTAATGGCAGTTAACAAAAGAAATATTGTCAATCAAAAAGAAAGTGAAAAATTACATAGAAAAATTAAAATAGCTTATTTGACCACAATTCATCATGCTCTGCATATTCTCTTCTCTTAATCATTTTTTTCCACTCCTAAGTGTTTGGTCTACAATTTGTCATGATTTGCATCTTTATGTTTGTCTGGATCAAGCTACAATTTATAGTTGGTTTATGCAAGTCTGGTAATTGTATTTAATATATTACAATGGTTCAAATTATGTTGTGAAACTATTTAGCATAGCATACTGATTTGAATAAAGTTCCATTTGTTTATTTTCAAATCTTCTCGCATCCCTTCATCAATTGACTTTTGCTATAAATAGTTAGTCTTAAGAAAAACAATTTACATTTTATTGCGATTTTTACCCCTGCCCTTCAATATATTGTGAGAGTATATCTTGCTATCAGCGTAACCATTACACCTTGCTGAGGTGAAAGCGCTAGTATAAACATTTGGAGAATACCAACCAGTCATACTGATCATTCAACACTCATTTAAAATAATTTATTATGGAGGGCTTCCCACAAGCACGAATTGGTTCCTCCCACGGGCAAAAACTCCATCACCCAAAAAATTCCTTTATCCATCTTCAAATTGTCTCACTATCGATAGTATTAATAATGAGCGCACCCAAAACTATAATTCGTGTTTCAAAAGGAGGCTTCCTCTATATTGAATGGGCTGTAAAATCACGAGTATTTACAAGAGCCATAAACAGTGAGTTGCATTCCTTGAATTTTCAGCTCCAACCAAACTGTTGAAAACGTAGAAAGTACAAATACTCGAAATAAAAATGATAATTTTCAATGTCTTTGTCCATGTGCGGAAAATTATGGGAAACTTGAGAAAGAATACTGTTGAAAGGCTTTTTAATGTGTGCAAAATTTTAGTAGTTAAATAAACAAAATTCCAGTATTAATTAAGTTTTAACGGAATTGAGCACTGCTTTTGACGGACTTCCGTGTGGGATTTAATTTTCTACTTGATCATCTATGAAAGAAGTTGGATTTAAATTTTTCAGTATTTGAAAATTCCTAATCAGTAATTGAATATCTGAATAACATGATAATTGAGTGTGAATTTCAGGGGCGCACTGTCATGTTTTTAAGTCACTATGCATCTTTCTAAATGGACACGCTTTATTCCATTTGACCGCTAACATAGAATCAATAAAGAAATATAAACATTAGCAAAGTCAGACCAACACTAATTTAAAAATGAAAATTTATTCTGAAATTTGGTATCACTGAATTGAGTACTCAAATCATCTAACAGTCTTCCAAAGGCCGCTCTCCTTGAAGATTTGTTAGGAATTGATTTTAGATTATTCAATAATGTTGGCAAATATCAAGGGGAGACATTGGTTTGTTTACCACAAGGAAACACACCAAAGCAAAATTCGTAAGATTCGTGATTATGAATCACACAGTTGATCTGTACAGTAATATATTCATCTTACCTACCATCTAATTAACGCTGTTCTTTGATTCTGATTGTCAATTATCTACTCCATTTCTCTGGTTCTTATTCGTGATGACCCCACACGGTTTAGGAATTTAACATTTTTCCGTTTTTGTGCCGTTCAAATTTCTTTTATATTTTGAAAAGATATTAGTTTAGACTACTTCTTAAGAAAAAATGAATAGTGATAAGATTATACCACTGCTCAGCTGCTGAGCCATCAACATAAGGAAGAACATTTGTGAAATGTCAATAGGTTGTGTATTATATACTAAACAAAAAACTAAACTGATCTATAGTGTTTAAAAACAGTCCTGAAAATGGATCTATTATTCTATTGGAGCTTACGGTGAAAAGCAGCCTAAAATTAAACTGCTTTAAATAAAATTCATACATCCGGAAGGTTACTTTGGAAGAAAAATAAAATAAAATAAAAATAGATCATGCAAAATAGAATTATGAGCATAAAAAAAGCAATTGCAAACTAATACTATTGACCGTGCACACCTTTAATGTCTACTTCGATGATTAATAGGGTTTAGTTCTAATTGGTGTTTGAAAGCTACAAAATTATCTTTGCAATTAATTTTGGTGAAGATATCAGCTATTGGTTAGGGGTAGGATGAAATTATTATTTCATTTGCCAGTATTGATAGAAATTTTTGATTTAAACGAGGTTTGCATTTTGATCTTTTAGGAAGCGTAGGATTTTTTGTCATTATAATTGTACTACTATTGTGATGGCAAATAGTAGTTGGATGATCTTGTAAAAATTATAGATCCTTCAAGATTTTTCTAATGCATATTGCTTGTTAACTTGTTTGTGTGATGATAATATTATATGCTTTAGTTAAAGGTAGAGCCATATTTTCTTATTTCTTATTACTCATAGATAGAACTTAAGAAATGAGTAAGAAAATATAATTTAATGTTAATTTTCTATCATATAATGAACTAACCCAATTAAAATTTATGGAACTAGCTAGGTCATACTTTCAATAGAAGAATACAGAATGTCAAAATTGTGTGTGTGTGTATAGAGAGAGAGAGGGAGAGACACAAAGAGAGAGTCATTCTAGTGAGGTACATGTGGCCCTCAACTAGATTTTGAACAAACAATCATACACCTTTTAGGTTACAACTTACTTGGATATCTTCTCATGAAGTGCTAAGAGAGTTTCAAGCACCATGCTTGTCATCACTCTTAACTTTTCCAATAAATCAATCACATGCTTGATTGAGAAGCAAATATATCTTATAATTTTGTTGTATAAATCACAATACTTAAATTTGTATTGTATCTTCTTATTTTGAAATTGCCCCATATGGGTTTTACTATTACCTCAATAAATTAGATCATCAACATAAAGAAAACTAATGAGAATTTCACTATCAATATTTAAGGTATACAAGGTTGTCTCTAAATGGATTCTAATGAAACCCTTTTTCATGAGCTAGTTATCATAGCTTGCATACTACATATGAGAAACATAATTCATATAAGAAAAAGATATTTGTAGTTTTTATACCATAGAATTGTACCCTTATACAATTTTTGATTACATCACACTTTACTTTAGCTTAAAATAAGTTGATAATGCAAAAACTTGTTGTCCTAAGCCTTCATTTGAGTCCCTACCTTATCAGTTTATTAGTGGGAGAATTTTTTTCTTTGATGCTTCTATGTCGTGTAGAGATTTGCACGCAACACATACCACCTAATAAGATTCTTGGTCTTTTGGTCATTGGGGTGTTAAGATATCACTTGCTCATGAAGTGTAATTCTTTCATAGTCACAAGAACACCCAAGAACAGCTATTTGGAATCCAATTTGACCATGTCTATCTCTTCTCTTCTCATTCCCATTTATTCCTACAATTCATTCATTCTCATTTCACTGTTGCAATTTCATTCTCAGTTCTTTTCACTTTTATTCTCTCCTTGCTATTCTACATCTTTTAGTGCAAGTTTTAAGTTGTATACACCACACTCTTGGATGACCATCTCACATCTTTAAATAACTACTCTTCCCCTTGGCTACATGAAGATCCTTGGAGAGATGATAACCTTTTCATCCATATCATATCACTCTTGTTGTTTACCATACTTGTTATCTTGCATCTCCTATTTCTTGTCTTGTCTTTTTCTTTGTCAATATTTCTATATCATTTTCTATCTAGCTATAGATGGAGGTGGAAAAAAAAAGTGAGGGTTTGAACAATGAAAGCCCCAGGAAAAGTAGCCCCAATAGTTTTTTATTTGTGTACATATTTTATCCATGAGGAGCTTCTTGTATGTTAGACCTACTATAAGTTAATATCTTTCCTTCTATTATTCGTAACATTGCTTAATTGTTAATTTTTTTTCCATTTATGTATTATTCTTGTTGTACTTCTTTATATTTTTATATTTTCTTTAGTCTAGTTAAGACCATCAGACTTTACTATTTGGGTAGTTAGTAGGTCCTAAGTATCTCTAGTAGCATACTCTACTTTTGGTTGATATGAGATTCCTAAATGCAACCCTATCATCCATGGTGAATGCTCTAATCCTCCAGGCTCGAGCCTATCAATCTATTTTGCAAGACCTTTGAGGTCTCTTCACTTGACTTCTAAACTCCTCTACCATAAACAACCAAAAAAAATAGTTTAGTCTTTCATTTACCTATCATCCCATCACTTGATATTCTATCATTGAGGTAACCTAGATCCATATGTCCCCTATAGACTCTTCACTATCCTAGAGATGCTTGAGAGGAAGATCCTCTCTATTATATTTTTGGTGAACTTGATGTGAACCTTCCTTTCCTATTTTTCTTTGTTTCAAAAAATATATTCTCTCATACTAGGATGTGTATATGATAGTGTGTTATGTTGCATTTTATGAGCTTTATGACCTAGTCAACTACCTCTAATTACATAGTAAGAAGAAGTCCTTAGTACTTACAAATGCGATCTAGAAGGTCTAGTCATCCCTAATCTGGCCCAAATTCTTAAGAGTTTTCTATAGGACTCTCCATTGGATAGTCCCATCCTATCAATGAATTTTTAACTCAAGATCTTACCTCTATTGCCTCACCCTCAAACTCTTCCTATTCATTGGTGGACGAAGCTGCTCTTAGGGTCCCTACAGAGAAAATATATACCTTATAACTAAGACTTGAAGAGCTCAGGGGGTTCTTGGAAAGGGATGATTATTTTTCCCAAGTGGCTCCTATTTTTGAAAACATAAATAATATTTTGGCTAAAGATCAAAGAGATTTAAAACTTCTCCATGGCATATTTAATATTGTAGCTCATTCATGTCCCATCTTGCATCTCTATCTTGGGTGCTACTTAAGATGTTAGATCAGAGATCAATGAGAAATAATTGGATATGTCGATGCTGGGGGTGTTTGTGTCCATGGGTGACATAACTCCCTCTGGTAACAATGACTACATACCTGAAGAGATGCAGATAATGAAAGTAAATAGGGTTCCTGTAGGTTTTAATGTCTTTGTTTCTTGAGCTCATAATGTCTCTATTTTTTGCACTAGTATTAATGCCTCTATTAGTGTTGGTTATGGTAGCTCTATCAGTGCAAGTTTTCCTAGTGTTGCTATTAGTAATATTGATGGTTCTATTGGTCATACTTCATTTTTTGATCTTATCCTAAATTCTCTTCTATAGAACATGGGAAATATGTAGAATAAGTTGGAAAATTTGTCTAGCTCATCTTCTCAATCTATGTTCCAACCTTTATGTTGTCACAGTCCTTAGTTTATTATTGTTCTAAACACTCCCATCCCTTAGGAGGTGGAAGGCATGATATTTGAGAAGTACATTTTCCATTGAAATGACAAAATTATCTCTTGTCCTTTACTTCTCCCTTCCTAATAATTCCATTCCTTTGAACAAAATTTAAACCAATTCTTTTATCAATTCTAGGCTAACATTGGGTTGAAAATCATATTTTTTGATCTTGTCTAATGTAAGTAGGGATTTATTAGAAGGAAACTAATTTTATAACTTGATATTAGGCACTATTCTCTCAAATTCCTTATCCTTTACTTGATTCTGATGTACAAAAAGCATTCATCTAAAACTTGTAGCCAACACTTCAAGATAAATTTCTTTTAATGAAGTGTCCATCCTTTGCATTATGTCCCTGTTCTACCTTTGTAGTACCAACAAATGGTTGGTTAGTATGGACATTCATCCTCATGCTCTCATTAGGATGACCAAAAAACTATGTTATTCTTTGGAAAATCTAGAGAGGACAAGGTTGTTGCAAACATCGTCTCACTTTCTAGAGAAAAAAATGACATAGGACGAAATAAAATATTTACTAAGTTATTAGAATCTTATAATAGACCCCTACAATTTTTTTTGAAATATAGAATAATAACTTTGCTAGAGATTAGACCATTGTTTGAGTTGTATTGTGAATGGTATGACAGATAGAAGTTTTTTCAATACTTCTAAGACTCTAAACATGATATCGAGAGATGTGTTTACTTACCTCATGTGATTCAATACTACATCGATCATGGGATAATCTAGCATTATGGTAGGAAAGAAATATTCTATTGAAAATAATAGCAAGAAGCTTGCATGGTGACTTATTTTGCAAAACTTATTAAGCCAATGTAGCTTGTTTGGAGAGGCTAAGGTCTTTTGTTATGCATTAAATTTTTCTTGTAATGTGGAAAATTATTATGTAATATTAAATGTGCCATTGTGGTTTTGAAATATAATGTTATGTTGCGCGTCTATATCTATGTGATGGTTGGGTGAGTCAAGTAATAAGATGTAGCAATCAAAGTGCCAATTTGAGGAGTCAATGTTTCTCTAAAGTTTCAAAGTGAATTTAAGGTGTTATTTCCAATTTTTATGTATACTCTAATGTCCTTGGTCATAGGACTAAGGGTTATGAAATACTTAAATTAAGCTATATGTACATTTGGACCACTATTCTACTACCATTTATAAAAGTGACGAGTTTTAACGATGTAGTCAAATATTTAAATGAATCTAGAAGTAGTGGGACTGATCTAGTGATGTTGAGAGATGAATCATTTCTACTACTATTTCTCACATATTTGAGACAAAAAATTTAGAAGCAATGGTCTCATAGGTATTTATCACACATCTGTGAGCATTATTCTTAGGGTTGGTAGAACATCAATTGTGAAGGTGACAAGTGATACCATTACAATGAGATAACAAATTTGAAATTTTTATTTATTTCTGAATTTTTGTGAGAAGAATTTTTTAATATTTTAATTTATTTGTACAACTCTTGAAGTTGTTGAGTTGTGAGTTGATTAAAAGAAAAAAATACGAATAAATTATAGGAAAAAGCTAGAGAAAGATTGATATAAATAGCTATAAAAAGCTTCTTCAATTGTTGGAACTAGTTAAAGGTATTCATTTGCTTCAACACATTTAAAAACCATTTATCTATATGTGTTTTGTTACATTTCTATGTTGTGCTTTAGTTATTATTGAAATTTAAGGCCTTGGTATTTGTGTTCATGTTGTTGTGATTTTTTTACTTTGGAGTAGTTGGAGTAGGCTCTCCCAAAGTAATGAGAGCATTCCATATTCAAGTGAGTAAGAGGCCCTTGTGGGAAAAAAATTGATGGGTAAGATTACCCATGTGACTTATTTGGAGAGTTATGGGTGTAAATGTGGTTGATAGAAATGGGGACTTGTCATTTTGAGTGGTGATAATTAAAATTTTGAAATTAAGGAAATATGACTATTGTTGTATTGCATATATATTGTTCCTCTTATTTATCCAAAAGTGATTGTCCTAACACTCCCTTTATGTAGTTCTTGAAGGAACTCTTGTGTAGGAGCTTTTTTGGCTTGTATTGATGTGTGTTTATTTCTAAAATTTTTGTGTTGTGTTTTATAAAATTTGGGATCATTTTGCTACCTAGTCACCACAGTTAACTCCCCAAGGTTGAGGTTGGAATATGTTACACTCCTTTGGATGGTATGTGAGCTCTTACTTTCACTTGGCAAGTCTTGTACTTGCTGATTTTTTTCCAAGTTTTTAGATTTTGATGGAGAAGTCCAACTCTGATTTATAATTCATAACCATTTATTCTTGTAAACTCTTGTGCCTACGAACTTAGATTACTATGATATTTTTTATAAGAACATTTTTCGCTAGATGGAAATGAGTTTAAAAATTCCATATAGGATCCTTGGAAGAACCTTATTCATGTATGGGAACATTTGTTGAATTATGCAAAGACTATTGCATTAAATGATAATTTAATAAGTAAAAAAATTAAAGGAAATAGACATGGTTCTTCATGTGAAATTAGCATCATGAACTTAGTTCCAACCAACACATAGTTTAACATGCCTTTCTTCTAGTTAACCATCTATAAAATAGACACAATAGGGAGAAAATTCCTCACTCTATAGCTTGAGAAGTAGTCACCTATTTTGTTATTTCACTCTCAAGGGTAGATATGCTACTATTCATGGTTCTAATTTTTCATTATTAAACCATGTTCCTCAAAAGGAATGGATAAATGTGCCTTTTTCTACATTCTTCCCTTATGGCCTACATTTTTTTAAGATGTATCTCCTTCCCTACATCAAGGCTTAATCTATGCCCTCTACAATTTTTTGTGTGATGCTACCCCACAACAAAATGCTACCCCCATTATTTCATGTAATGCATTACAAATCATTGAAAATTCCTTGTAGTCTTCCCATAAAGACCTCTCTTCAATTTTTAAACCTAAATCTAAATAAAGGAACCCCTTACCCCTAGTTCCTCATATCCCCCTTCCATGGTGGTCATGGTGGCTACAACTCCTCAAAAAATATTTGCCTCCCTACCTCTTAAGGTTGTGAAAAGGTTGAAGGTGGAGGCCCCTAGATCTATAACTATTCAAATTGGGAGTAGCTTAGAGCCCTATTGTGTGGGTCTGAATAGTAGTGATTTGATGAAAGATGCTCTTCCATATTGGCTACTATAAACAAGATGAATATAGGGAAATACACTAAAGGGAAAATATTAGAGCTTGATGATGTGGGTCTAGTTAACTGAGGTGATGAATTCCTTCTTGAGTGTGAGGAAGATAATTAGGATTATAACATTGAGCTGGATGATGAAGATGAGTTTTTCAATGTTGAAGAGGAAAGGGAGATTAGCAATTATGAGGATTTCTTGAGAGAAAGGAATAAAGAATAGCCAGAAGAACTAGAATGGGAGGAGGAGGATGAAAATGATAACCTTAATGTTGTCATTGAGGAAATGGAAAACACCAAGGTCACCTACATAGACGAGCGACTAAAATGTGGACTTATAAAGAGAAAAAAAATTCTAGCAACCCGTTGAAGGTTACAGTGAGGAAATAAAAAATAGGGTTGAGGTCCTTGAAGAAGTAATTGGAAAAATTACTATAGTGGTGGATGGGATCATGCAACATGCCATCTTTGGAACGATGTCTAGGATGTCTAAAATAAAAAGAAAATAAATTGGAAATTGGGAAAGAGATAGTGGAGATGATCTAGGGGAACTTGCTTGTTGATTGCATCAGTGTTAACGATTAGTGGATGGCCATGGAAGTGTTGAAGGCTAACTAGGAGATCATCATCTCCTCTAAAATGTGACGGTTTTGCTTTATATTCTTACTGTTATAGGTATGGTGTTGTATTGTTGTCTCTATTGTTTCATTGTAGTTTTTCCTATGTACCTTATTTACATTTTCGGATACTATATGAGGTTTTCCTACCCTATGTTGCTTGTTTTTGGTTGTCCATTCTTAATGGCCTTTCATTCTCTACTCATTTAGCTTAAAATTATGGGTTCAAAGGACCTTTCCCTACTTTTAATATAAGAAAACATGTCTCCCTTCAAAGTATAACAAATTTAGATCTCATGAGTGATGATGTTGCTTATAAAGGCAATGTCTCTTTACTATGGTTGGTAGAAAAATAAGATGGAATAATGGCTATGCTAAGAAGTATAGATGGACATTCAACGTAACTACTCTCTAAATGCTGCTATGCTTCTTCCCTCCTCTTCTTTATTCTTCTTTCATTATATTCTAAAAGGATAAAGATCTACCTAAATCAATGCTAGTATTATCTCAAATGACTCAGATTATTTAATGATTACGTATTGTTATAAATCAAATTTGGGTACAAAATAAACAATGGTAGTTACAAATCGTTGCATTAAATTTTATATCCTATTAGAATTAAATAAATGCTTCTATATGCTTGTGGATGTCTAAAACTATGCAGTCATATATCCTAGTTGATATTCATTTATGCAAATGCAACGTTCTCAAAGAAAATGTAATTTGTGAATAGTTAAGTTGTAGATTTTACCTACTGTTTACTATATTCTTTCTCGAGAACATAACTAGTACAACTATTATTTAAACAAGCCCATTCATAAATACACTGAAAGACTACTTGTCACTTTTTCTACGTTCATTAATAGTGGTAGCTCACTGGTTGGATTTTGAGACTGCACTATATATAACAAAAGGAAAAGAAGAATAAGAGTGTATTCCTCTATATTTTCTTCTTTCTCCTCCCTCTCAGCTGATCGTCACTTACAACTTCTACTCTATTCTTCTACAAAAGCCTTGAATCCCCATATTGAGTTCATGATATTCATAATAACAATACCCTTTAGTATTATGACCTCATCAGAGTCCCATTTTTTGCCACAAAATAGCTTGTTCAAAATGTTGTTTGGAGGCATGACCAAAAGCTATTGCGGCCCTTATTAGGCATGGAGTCACAACATTGAGCAACAAGCTCCCTCAAGGGGCAACAATTCGCTAGAAAAATGAAAAAGGGGAGTGACCCTCTCATTTAGTGTGGCCAACAAATTCCAGTTTGTTCTACAACAGAAAATTTTGTAGGGTAATTTAAACCCTCATGATCCCACAAAAGGTGAATCATAGATTTTAAAAATAAATGATAAAATATATATTGATAAATAAAGGTGTTTATCATGTATAGTAGGAATGATCATAATGATGAAGGCTATCACCTAGTTGTGTAATAGGGTTAAAAACCCTCAACGCTTGTAGCAAATAGCAAGAGAATAAACAAAATATAGAACCCCTTACATCCAGAAAGGCAGGGATTCAACATTAGCACCATTGTAGGAATGCAACCTGTCATAGGTGGCAACCATCATCTTTCTTCAACATTGTGTTTTATTTTAGGGTTGGGGGCTACCTTCAGGTGACTTAATTTCTTCTTACATCATTTCCCTTCTTGTATAATCTCAAGGGGCTTATGTTTTATTATCTATATAATAAACAAAATAAATACTAGTTCTTTCCTATTTAGAATAAAGGAAACAAAACTTTGATATACATAATATATGCCCTTAATTCTAATCAAATGATGGACCCATCATCATGCAATATCAATTTAAATCTGTCATATGTTATTATAATATTCTTTTAAATTACAATAACAATTATTTAATTCTTTCAAATTACAATAATAATTATTTAAATTTAGAATATAAGTTATTTGAGATAATAATAAAATTATATCAATTTTTTATGTTTATAAGCATGTATAAAGACATTGCTTTGGGATGTGGGTTAAAAAAAATTAATTCAAAAACGATTGTATAGGAATTAAATTCTTTTATCTTCTTATTAAGAACACACACAAACAATATACCGACTCTATTATGAATGTTAAAATTGTATTTATTTAAAATGTAAAAAATAAATTGTCATTTAATTTTTATGACGTTGTGATATTGGAATAGGAAATAAATAGTTTGAGAGATACACTTTTCTATTTGGATGTCTAAATAATGGTAGTGAGATAATTTAACAAAACAACCAAACCAACATTTCAACAAATTTTCGTCACCCTGCATTCTATGAAGCTCAATATCATTTGCATAGCATAATGTCTATCTACAATCCTAGAGGTTGTCTTGCAAGATCAATTGAAATTATTACTTAATATGCTTCCAACATGCCCATGAACTATTTTTTTCTCTTCATGACACATTATGTTGTAAGTCAAACTAATGCATATACAAGGATAACATTGTCCCTTACATGCTTGACAATCCTACTTTTAGAGGCCAAGAAGCTTTTCATTGGTGAAGTTTATAATCCATAAGTTCTACACTAAGGTAGTAAATGGGTGTTCATTATTTAATGATAAAAGAGCATAGAAATTTTTTTGTTAGCTTTGGTGTGATACTTGAATGCTTTTTTTTTTTTTTGGTGATGCAAGGTATGAAGAGATAATATTTCAATTCATTCCATACAAAAAAAAAATTGTGCTTATGTCCACATGTTCAAATATAGGCATAGCATCATCGCTATACTTTTAATCAACTCTCATTGAACAAAGACTCCAAGTCTCTCATGCATATCAACCATGCCATCAAACAAGCAAACAACATATGTACTTGTCTCCATCAAAGTCCAAATTTTGAAAACACATATAAACTTGTATCAAGAAATACTAATTCCAATAACCTGTTTTACCATCATATGGGTCATAATAACATATACTGACACAAGTTATTTTCCCTTCCAATCCATCCAAATACTTACATAATCCCACCCCAAATATTAGGATCCCACAAGTGATCAAATATGAACAAAATCCTCTCTACTCATCCAAGGGAAGAAACATTGAATCCAATGCATAGTACTCTACAAATTCTCTCTGTCACCTATTTGAAGTCAAAAATTTGATATTGTATGTGAAATCCTTGGACTATGAATGTTAGAATATATATAACTTTAGAAGCGATAGTAATATTTGTCGTCAATTCTACTTGAACTATGACTAACGTTGAATGAGATTTTTTCTCTAATATTTAGAATATTTTTTGTTTTTTCTCCCATCTTTTTAATTGTTGATAGATCTAAAATGATGTCTTAAAATTGACACCCTTCGAGATAAAATTTGATGCTTTTGACATCCATGTCAATAAATAAAGATTTTTTTTTTGAATTATCAATCTTTAGTAAAGAGTTTAATTTTCAACCGAAAACAAATCTAATCTAATCTAAAATTAAAAAAAATTAAATACATTTCAAAATTAATTTTTTTACATATAATCATATAAAATATAAAATTAGACTAATTAAAAAAAATTAAATTAAATTCTAAAATAAATCAATATTGACAACCATTAAAAAAATCAATTTTCTCTGCTGGGATTAATAAACCTTTAAATAATACATAATTTTTCCTTGTGGTGAATTAATAAAACTTAAAATAATTGAAAGTCAACATATTGTTCAGTGGTGAAAGACTATTATCAACTACTCAAATGGCCAGTGTCTATGCAGCCATCAGTATGCACATTTGACTGTATTTATTAATTTGTTAAAAAGAAGAATACAATATAATTATTTATTTTCATTTAATTAAAAGTTAAATTGAAATGTACAATCTGATAGCTGGATAGATGTTGCGCCTAAAATCAGCGCTAAATTCTCGAGCCTGTTCATTAAAGCAGGTCAAATTTCCGGACGTGTAAAGTACATATTTGTTGGAGGGAGTAAAGCTTGGACGGCAAAAACTGAGGAATTCTCTTTGGACGGCAAAAACTGAGGAATTCTCTTTCGATTACGGAAGCAATTTTGACCCGGCATGTGCGAAACAAAACAATCAATTAACTTTCCCATTTTTAACTCATGTTGTCCCCGATTAATATCACACAAATCAAATTTCTGCTTTTTTTGAAGCTTAGAAATGCCAAATCGAAATCGAAACGGAACCTAAATCGATATCAGTAACGTTTATTTTAAATGTATTATTTTGTCGTGTCTATTACAAGGTCAATAAATTGGCTTGACTTACTATAAAAAAAAATGTTTAATTCTTTTTCTATATACAATAAATTCAAAAGTTACTATGTGAGGAGTAGGTGTGATTTGATTGAGTTTGATGGTCTGTGGGTTGACTTTGAAGTTTATAGCAGAATTGTAATATTCAAATCAATTAGTTTTTATAATTTCACTTACTATATTTTTATATAATAATATATATGACATTTTAATTATTAGGAAACTACTAAAAATATTATTTAATATTCAAATTTGTAATATATCTATTTTATAATATTTATTATATAAATACATATTAATTTAGAATATTTTTAAAAGATAGAGTGCAAATCACATTTTCTTTTTGGAATGTTTTCAACTGTACAAGTAAGATTACATTGAATTTTTTATTAATATCATTCATAGGCATATATTTGATTCAATACTTACTTAAAAACGTTTTATTTGTGAGTGAACATTAAAGATAATGGTTGTTATTTATTATATTTATATTTTTACTTTAATTTTTTTCATATACATGTAGTATAAATTTACATCTATTAAGAGATAAAGTAGAGTTGGTAAATTATATTAAGATAAAAAAAAAAGTTGTTAATTATAGCAAGATCAATAAGAGTTGCTACTAAACTATAATTTAAAGTACCAATCATATCTATTTTTTTTTAATATTTTGAATATAAATAAATCAAATTATAGAGAGATGGAGAAAGCTTGTTGAGTTAGAGATCATGAAGAGTTGTTGATAGACTATAACTTATAAATATTACAATCATATCTTTATTTCTTTTTAAATATTTTGATTTATTTTTTATTTAAAAAAAAATAAAGTTACAATCCTATAGGGAGAGCAATATCTATTGTAATGAATCCTATATTGATATCTCAATTTCTCACATCACTAGATCATTCTCTTAATTTGTTTAATCTTGTTGTAGTTTTAATTAAAGCTAATTTATTTATTTTTATTTTTTATTAATAGCTTGCATGTAATATTCTACCAAAATAATGTTATTTAAGAATCTCACCAAGAAAGACAATTCCCACCCAACTCTAAAAACCTTTCTATACATCTAAATAGATCATTTAGATTTTCCTAGATAACATTTGTCCACTTTCCATTCCAATTATTCACTATCATATTTTTTGAGATTAGAGAAAATCATTGTAATAAAGATGTTATTATATGCTTATTAAAAATTAATGTGATGGGTACTTAAATGCAAGATGAGTAAACATCTAATTAAAATTTTGAAATAGATCAATATATTAGTTTGAATAATTTTATTGACATGGTTGTGGAGAAATTTAAACCCAAACAAAAAAGAGATCAATAAGATTAATTTTAATTTTTGAACTTTAGATAATGTAGGGTAAATTAATTTTCTAATACAAATGATGATATGAGAGGGATGGTGTAGCTACATATCATTATTGAAACTAGAAGTTAACCAACACAAAATGATAAGGGGTAGTTTGTTTAGGAGGCCTTTATATTAATTTTTATAAAACAAATATTTAATTATGAACAATCTCAATTTTTTTTTTTTTTTTAAAACATAACTTAAGAAAAATAATAAAATACTAAATAGTTGAACCTAATTGTTGAATACAATATGCAAACATCTCATCATTAAGAAGTTCAAATTAATATAAATTACATTCTACTTTTGTATTTTATCCAAAAACTTAAATCTTGTATCTTCATGGACTGTGGAAAACTCATACCAACTATTTTATTATTGTCATCTCCTATAATTTTAAAGAATTATCAATTTTCAATATAAATTATCGAACATAAACTAATTATAATATGTTCTTTCTTATTCTAAACATAATATATATAAATATTTGTAATATGAAAACATAATAATTAATACAAATATCTTAAATACATTTATCTTATAAACATCTTAAAATATTAATTTTAATTTTTTTTAACTTATAAATTAAATTATTTGTTGTAGAATACTATTTTAAAATTATGTTATTTATTAATGAAATATTTAAAAGTTATTTTATATTATATATCCAAAAGTTATTTTATAGTATTTATTTAAAAAATATTTTATATTGTTAATACTAAAAATATATTAATCATATTTTTTAATATATAAATCTACATCCTTTATATTATAAAATATATCTACTAAATATATAAATTTGGAAAACAAATTAAAACTTGTATAGAACGAATATGTTGATGACATTAATTCAAAATAAGCAAGCTAAAAATAAAACGGAAAAAACAATGACACGTAAAAACATGATCACTCTGAAATGTCTTAAAAAGCCGATAAATGTGAACATGGGGCAGTTGTGTTCAACTTGGCAGGGTATTCTTGTGGGCCCTCGCCCATATAAGCCATTGACAAGATTTCTTAGACAAAGACTGCTGCTTAACGAACGTATTTGCTAAGATGAAGAATAAACTTCAAATTCTAAAACTTGAAGTTACATGTTTCATCTTGCGATCGTCTGAAATTTAAAATTTACGTTTACATATTTTAGATTAGATGGGCCTTATCCGAGGGCCCTCTCCCACCGTCTGGAAGTACCACCTGAGAGTAACGAGGATCCTTCGCACTTTGAATGGAATCATTTCGGTTAAGCATTTATCATGTGAAGCTCTGGGCATAGAAATGCTTTCAAATTTCGCGCGAGAAGCATGGAAATTTCTGTGAAATTCAAGTTGATTTTTCGGTAGAGCCGAGGATGAAGCTATATATAACGACCCCCTGCCACTTGTTTCTCATAGTTGACCTGTTGATTATCTTATTTTGCATCCCTTTCTTGGCTGGTTGTTTTCTGTGATCTTTCATCTGTGTCCGACTTGGACTCATGGAACTGATGAGTGGAGATGAAGTAGTGATCGATCAAGATCTTTGGGTTATTCAAATCAAGGAAGGCCTGCAAAGACATGGCGAGCAAGAAGACGAAAAAGAGATTTGTGTATCCATTTTTGGTGTGCCCAAGGAGCTGTTGGCAGTGAAGCCAGAAGCATATATTCCACAGTGCGTCTCCATTGGTCCATATCACCACTGGAGATCCCAACTGTACGAAATGGAGAGATACAAAGTGGCTGCTGCGCGAAGATTTCAGAAGACGCTAACCGGTGATAGCAAGTTCGAATCTGTAGTGGAAGAGGTAAAGAAGTACGACTGGGAGATCAGGAACTGCTACCACAAATATCTTTACTACAACGAGGAAGCCCTTGCATGGCTTATGGCCCTGGACGCATCGTTCCTGCTCGAGTGCTTGCAGTTCAGCGCCGAATGGGCGGATCAGGCTATTGCGCAAGCATCATACCAGGTGAACCGACTGGGCAGAGTTTTAGACCCCTCTCGCAGAAGTGCAACCCACAATGCAATTATGAGAGATCCGGTGATGCTCGAGAATCAGTTACCTGTGTTCCTCTTGCAAAAGCTGCTGGAAATGCAGTTGGGTTCTCAAGATAAGGCCGAAGAAAGTCTCTGCAATCTGGTGACTCTCGCCTGTCAAGAATGGTCACCATTTATGTTGAAGATGCCGGATAGTTCAAGGATGCGTATAAAAGAGAGGGGTCACATACTGGAGGTGCTCTACTACTGTATTGTCCCTGCAGCAGCCATGGAAGATACCATTTCTAAGAAGAATGAGGACGGGAATGTCCCGTTGCCGAAACCAACATACTTAACGCGCGCTCTGGAAGCTTTATGGAAGGCTGTCTCCTCGTTAAAAATTGGCCTTGTTCAACTTATCTCGGCACTCCCTGAGCGTTTCTTGCAAGGAAGGCCTGTCCAGTT
This sequence comes from Sequoia sempervirens, assembly GCA_007258455.2. Classification (NCBI taxonomy): domain Eukaryota; kingdom Viridiplantae; phylum Streptophyta; class Pinopsida; order Cupressales; family Cupressaceae; genus Sequoia; species Sequoia sempervirens. Next base: position 643,464,198 of record VDFB02193867.1, on the reverse strand, counting down.
GGTGAGTCAGTTGTCCACGAATCTTGTTTCCGCTTTTGAAACTCTTTCTATTAAGCGCAGAGATGAAAAGGATGAGGAAAAAGATGAGGAGAGCGGGTCCTCTACTGAAACTCCTCCTACACGCGACGAACTAGCGATTCCCTCCGTCTCCGATTTATACTCGGCGGGAGTAAAATTTCTTCCAACGGAGGGAGACGTTACCACAATTCGCTTCGACCAGACCACTGCAACCCTTTATCTTCCCAAATTGAGGTTGGATTCCAACACAGAAGTAGTTCTCAGAAATCTGGTGGCGTTCGAAGCTTCGGCGGCTCCCGGTGCTTTGATCTTCACTCGCTACACTGATTTCATGAACGGCATCATCGACTCGGACGAAGATGTTCGGCTGCTGAGAAAGAGCGGGATTATCTACAACCACCTGGCAGACGACGGAAAAGTGGCAAGCCTGTGGAACGGCTTGGGTAAATGCGTCAAATTGACGCGAGTTAAATATTTGGACCAAGTGATAGCGGACGTCAACAAGCATTATAACAACAGATGGAGCGTTGCTGCGAAGGAGTACAGAAACAAATACATATTTGGTTCATGGCAGCTCCTCACTGTTTTGGCCACTGGGATACTTCTGATTCTGACTTGCTTACAGGCTTTTTGTTCCGTGTATGACTGTAAGCGTTGGTGGAGCTGACACTTATATTTTCCAGGACTAGGCAGATTGCAAGAGTTTTATTTTGTATAACTAATTACCGATGCTGACTGCCGTTTCGTCCCTTTGATATACGGACCTGCATTTACTTTAGGAGGACAGTTTTGTTTTTTGAGGTGGGTTGAACTCTCTGCCTTTAGGTCTACTGTCTTCAAGTAATCTGAAATTTTGTGGCTTCTATTGAGTCCAATAGAACTACTCAGAATATTTGTAAAATTTTTTATTTTGTACTTTTTAGTTCAGATGTTTTCAAATTTTTTGAGGCGGGTTGAACTGTCTTTTAAGGATGCTACTTGCAAAACACATTTCAAATTTTGTGGTGTCTATTGAGTCCAATACAATAGAACCATTAATAAAATATCTGTAATTTTTATTCTTTTTTAAATTTGTTCTTTCAGATTTTTTGAGGCAGGTTGAACTGTGTCTTTAGGTATATTGTCACTTTCAAATTTATTAAACTTACAAAACACTTCTGAAAGTTTGTGATGCCTATTGAATCCAATACAATAGACTCGTAATAAAATATCTATTACTTTTTATTCTTTTTGAAGTTTGCTGCTTCAAGATTTTCATCATGGAATGGAAAGAAATATGCTAATGGTGAATTTTTTTTCTTTAATTTAATTTTATCCAGTAATTTTGTTTTCCAATTGTTTAGCCAAACACAATCTTTGAAGAACTTATAATTAATTTATACTATTCAAATTAATTGAGCTATATAGAGTATCTATAAGTTGCCCTCAAGAGAGATCATAACTCAGAGAAAATAAATAGGAATTCTTTCAAAAAACAAGTTATTATAACATTTTGATTATAAATTAATTTTATTACATGTTTTCAATAATTGTATTTTATTTATTAAATTATAATTTTAAGAAATTAGAAAATTTAAAGATATTATCATAATCATAATGTAGAGAGGAAGAGTAGAGAAGTAAAGTGGTAAATTACAAACATCACCTATTAAATAGGAGATGGAAGTGAGGTAACAAGAGAACCAAGTGAGCACAAGGAGTAAACGAGAAACCAACCATTTTAATTCTTCAAGATTATCACAATCATAGGGCCAATAATTGTTGGTAGTATCGACATATACTTCCACCACTTTGGTTTAGAGGGAAAGGAGTGGAGACAGTTTTTTTGAAATGGTCCATGCAAAGGTTAGCCATTGTCGAGGAAAAAGTAGATCCCATGGTAACTCTATCAAACTATTCATAGACTACTCATCGAAGGGTGAAAATGTAGATATTAGGAATAACTCTATTATTGTGGAAAACATTTTTATTTATATTTTCTATATATTTTTTAGTAAAAATATTATACTTTGTTTAATTTTGCAATGGTTAAATTTGAATACCCCTACTTAATTAGAGTTAGTTTTGGATTAATTTTTGTATGAACCATACTTCCTTATATTAGCAAAGATTAATAATCCTAATGACCTCATGAACTAGTTATGTAAAGTTTGTGATCTATGTTAATCTTATTTTACAAGTCAATACATTAGTAGCTTTTTAAATGTCGTATATTAAGAATATTTATTGAGGAAACAAATTTTAATAGATTTTGTAGATTATTAACTATATAATTTTATTCAATGATACTCTATTATAATTTTTACTTAAAAAATTATTGTGTGCAATAAGTTTATTAATAGGGACACAACCAAAAATATAGAGTTAGGAGTGTACATTTTCACAAGATAGCCTAGATTTGTGTCTAGTGAGAATCCAATGGTAAACCTAAGTAGAGGGACCAACTATTTGTAGTCAAGGCAACATGGCCAATCAATTTGTAGGATAAATATGGTAACATTGAACTTGAGGATAATGTACATTGATTCAATGGGCCTATTGTATACATAAATTTCAAGTGGTAGGAAGAAATTAAATTTTTTAATCAACTTCGAGGCTTCAATAGAGTTATATAGACGCCATGAGATCGAAAGAAAATCTCCATGATAATTATTGGTGAAGGTAAACAATAGTAATCTAGGTGGTATTAGTAGTCAAATGATGCTCATCCTTATTGAATCAAGATTATCACTATCTTTTTTAAAAGTAAAATAATATAGCATTGTTATATTGAGGTATTCAATTGTATAAGAAAAATGGATTAAAAAATATAAAAAATATGCACTTACCAAGGTTGTGAAGTGTCTATGCCTCAAAATCTTGCAAAATATTAAATAAGAACTTGCCAAGATTAACTACACTCCTTCGCTATCACTATTATGTGATTTTTTATAAATTCAAATTGATTTGTGTGGCTAGATAGAATGCCATTTTTGTATGTAGCTATTAGATAGTATGTTTTGTAGTAAGAGTGGATTATACTAGAAAATATTCAACTCCTTGGTCCATGTGTAAATCGATTCAACGTTTGCTCTAAAATTTTACAATATAATTTTAATATATTTTTATATCTATTCAAATTTTATTTTTTTGGTTATGGTTACTATCATAAGTAATATCACATACACTATTTTTTCTTTTATAATACACTATATATGTAATGGCCTAAAGTTACTCAAAAGAATGTATGAGATCATATTTTTATTTTAGGAATTAACGTACTAAAGTACTAGCATAGTTATACTACTATTTTTAATTGAATAGAGAGTGGGATGAGTAGAGTGTGGAGTGGGAAGAAACGAAGGGCCTCTTTTTTAAAAAATTGTGAAGGAACTAGCAAAGATGATCTTTATCTTGATGGCTCCAAGTGTTCTTGGTCATTCTCTGCTTGGGTTGTGCAACCTATGGGGTTGTCTTGGTGTGCTAAGAGATTGGTGTGGATGCATGTAAGGGTGCAGGCTTTGGGTGGGCTGAGGAACGGGAATTTTTATCCATTTGATGTTTCTCCTATGGGTGTCCCAGATCTGTGTGCTTTTATGAATGCCTATCCATTTCTTGTTGTGGGTTTGGGCGTTGTTGAAGCTATGTTTTCTATTGTGAATGGACCTAGTTTGGAATTTTTTTGGGCCACATTTTGTGTCAAGCGACTCTTCCCTTGGTCGGTGTGGGCCTCTCGAGAGATCTCTCTTGCATGCTACTTCCAATTCCCATGGCTTCCTTGATGGGAGGGATTGTTGTGGATTGCTTGCTCTGGCTTTTGTGTATTTTATTGTGAGCTTGGTTGTTGTGGGATTTTTACAAATGGATATTCTTCTCGATGCCTCAAGCTTGTCTTTTTCTTTTGGTGGTAGGAGTTTTTTTTCTTACATCTTGTCTTCTCAACTATTGGTCAACCTTGTGGGTCTTGTGTATTAGAGAAAAGAACCCAGGAGCAATTGCAAGCTAAAACAGACCTTCATGAATGAGAGAAGCAATAGGAGAAGCTATTTCACTAGGAATGAAAACAAAATGAATTAAGATGTGATGATTAAAATACATAATGTACAACCTTTCTAAGGACATGAAATATATGATGGGTGAGAAAAAATATCGATATGAGAAAAAACCACCCAACTAGTTTACCCTATGTTAAATGTAACACACTAACACCCCCCCTTAAGTGAAAAATTAGGGAGAATTATTATCCAAAATGAAGATGCAATATGGCTCTCAGCTACACAACCAGGTTAGGTACCCATTTACAATGCAAAAAGAAATCTTTGACAACCAGAGAAAAGGAGAAAAACCCTATAGGAGAAAGCCCCTCTCCAAAAGAGAGAACAAAAAATGATGCATGGATGATTCACTAGTACCCCACAAGGACTACATACATCATGTAAAAAAAATAAATGATCCCTCTATAATAAGGGAAAAAAGAGATATTATATCCCCCCATAATGAAGAAGCTCCAATGCTGATCAAATATGCCTAAAAACAAAAGATGATCCAATTCCTACAAGCAACTCCTCTCCCCTTAGGAAGAAACAAGTCCACCAAATGATGAAGTCACTCCATGTCCAACTTAAAAGAGGAAGGAAGTCTCCAAATAGAAATCTTGAAAGAGTGAGGAGGAGTCTCCAAGCATGAATAATCCACCACATAATCATGATAAAAAAAACCAAGAAATGTGACAAATCAAGTGAAAGTGAAGGCTTATCAATGCCAATCTCCAAAGATGATCTAGATGTATCAACAACCATGTTGAAACTGTCATCAAAGAGGAGAGAAATCCCCTCAACTATGTCTCCAAAATCTACAAGATGAGACTCCAAAAACAAATCTGAGATGCCTACCAAATACTCATCTAATAAAGAAATATCTGAAAAACTATGACCAACCCGCTCAAGAGAAGAACTCAAATCTAAAGAAGTAGGAGGTGAAGGAGGAGGAATCTCAACACTAGTCTCAAGAACACTAGATGTTGTGAAAACAGTGTAGATATTGCCATCAAAGAGAAGGGATATACCCTCAAACACATCACCCAAATCAGAAATGTGAGATTCACAAAACAACTCCACAAGACCTATCAATTGACTATCCCACAAAGAATGATAAAAAACATCCTGTTGTGTTGAAGAAACAACCTCTAAAGAAACATGAGATGAATCAACATAGGTCTGAAGAACTCTAAAGTTCAAATGACCAATCTCTCCCTAGGACTTGCTATCAACACTAGCAAGATGGTTGTGAGGCTCATAATCATCATCATCAACAAAATGCGAAAAGGCATAGAGACGAGACTCATGATCAACTTTACCAACAACAATGACTTTTCCAGTATCAACCTCTTTGATGAAAAATAAATATATAGAAATCTTTGTAGTCTTAGGTACCTCACCATGAGTAATTTGATAGATGGACAATAGATTTGTGTGTAATTCAGGAATACATAGTACATCTCTGAAACAACCATCACCAATCTCAACATTTCCTATCTACACAACATCCAAAAGCTTACTATCTCCCAACAAAATTTTAGAAGTGTTAGTAGGATGAAAACCCAAAAAAGGATAGGGAGTAAAATCCATGTGGTGAGATGCTCCTAAATCAAAAAACCATTTATCATGACCATAATGAGCCGTAGAAGTTACCAATGCATGTCCTTTACCCATGTAGAGTTTATCTTCTTTACCACTTGCAAATACAACATTCCCTAACTCTATAGGTTTGGATGATCATGTAGATGGAGAGGATGTAGAAGGAGTCATAGATGAGGGCAATGTAATATTGTTTTTCTGAGGAAGATGTGAAAGCTCATCAATATTCTTTGTATAACAATGGTGTTCATCATGCCCTTTCTTCTTGCAATACACACAACTAAAATTCTCCTTCTTAGGTTATTCTCTTTTCAAGAGGTGGAGGACTCATGAGTAGGATCCTTAACTTTCTCATTAGTCTTAGAATTCTTATTTTGTTTCTTGTTCTTTCCATTTGAAGATTGATCCATCAAGGCATGACTCTTAGGAAGAGCATCTATTTGAAACAACTTGGCTCACTCCCTAGTCAATCTATCACAAAACTCCTCAAATGAAGGAATCTTATGATCTTCTCCCATGGAAACCATTGTAGAATAGAAGGTAGAGGAAAAAAATTGAAAGGGACCTCTTAGTTTTGACAAGATCAAGCAAATACACTCCTGATCAGTTTTTGCATGACCGCATCCTTTCAATTGTGACAAAATCAACTTGAACTATGCAAGGAAATCCTGAATAGTTAGAAAGGAATTTGGGGAGAGAGATCAATATTTTGAACTGATTGACCTTTCCATGTATAACTTAGCAAGCTTATCCCACACCTCTCTAGTAGTTGTACACTCCACAATGTGAAACAAAAAATTATCAGACACTTGGAGACCTATGAGTCCTCTAGCCTCATCCATTTTGTTGCTATGAAAATTTTTCTCAAATTCCTTACTGAACTCGGGCTGGTTGACATCTAGCATTTTTCAAAGACCTTGAGATTGTAACAATTATGCCATCTTAAGCTTCCACATGTGATAGTTTTGCAAAGTGAGTGGTTTAATACTTGGGTCCAACATGATTTGCAAGGACACACACAAAGGAAAAAAGAATTCTATACACCCCCTAGAATAGATATAAGGAGTTTTTCAATTCCCAACCACCAAATTTTCTGAGAAATTACTTTGCAAAAATACAATAAAATGACACAAATTGGTAAAAAATATTCAAGTGTACCTTGGTAAAAAAACTCATGCTACACCAAGTGGCCTAGAAATCTTCTAAGTCTATACAAACAGAAAAAATTGATCCTTCCAGCAACAAGAGAACCAATATATCTTTGTGAACCTTATCTCATTCAACAATGAAGGTGTGGAAGTATAAAAGGACTAGTGTTGATGTATTTATCACCAATGTGGGATTAAAATCCCAAATCAGGTTCAAAGCAGTGCCCAAACAATTTGCACGAGCCCACCTCCAAAAAACTTGCTTGTGCAAAGTTGAAACCCTAAACAAATATTTAGGGGATAACTTTATAAAATATAAAGTTTGAAAAAAATGGTTGTAGCTCCAATCACCTTCCCAACATAAAATCAGGCTCAATAATGTGGAGAAACACCCAACAATAAAAATTCATGCCACAGGTGAAGAAAAGGTGAAAATTTGAATTCCTTATACATAGAGAACCAACCCTTTCAAAGATGGAATGACCTGCAATCAAGGTAAGGGGATGCCAATTTTGGTAGTGGTGATTCATGTCAAGTTTATTCACACCTCCAATTTGCAAATCAAATGCCTCTTCCACAACAAAAATCACCTCTTGCAAATTTAACAAAAGATTCAACCCCTCTTGAAAATATCTAAGGCTTCACAAAAAAATGTTCCGCTGTGGATGAAGCACACAACTTACCACATAATCGTTCTTTTTCAATTGAAAATCGAACCTTTTTAACTCGAAATCAGTCTTCTAAACTTTACATTTTTCTTTCTAACACCTCCTTGACTAGATGCAAATTGCACCTCAAAAAGAAATAAAATGACTACAATAGAAAAAAAAATGTTCAAAACTACCAACAGAGAAATTTACCTTCCAAATTAGAATGAAAAAAATGCCTTTGTTCTCTTATTATAGCCACCAACAAACACTTACAATAGAGAAATCGATAGAGACAATTTTCACACCTTCCACTGGAGGAAATACACATGCCTCAACTCACACCTGGAGAAAAATCTCAGCATGGAAGGTGGTTGCAAAAGACAAGCTTTGATAACATGTTAGAGAAAAGCACCCAGGAGCAACTACAAGCAGAAACAAGAATGAGAGAAGCAATAGTAGAAGCTATTTCACTAGGAATGAAAAAAAAATGAATTCAGATGTCATGATTAAAATACATATAATGTACAACCTTTTTAAAGGCATGAAATATATGATGGGTGAGAAAAACTACCGATATAGGAAAAAACTACCCAACTAATTTACCCTATGTTAAACTTAACACACTAACATTGTGGAGTGTTTTTCGAGTAGTTTTATTGATGGACCTCATTCATTTCTCATGTCTTGTTCAATGTCGTCTGTGGGAAGGTGTTCCTCATCCAATGTCTCTTAGGGGGTTTCCCCTATCTACCTGTCTATGGTGAGTATGGTTTTAATGGTATGTGTATTCTCAAGGGGATGTTGTGCTCCTCTTTCTCATGTTGCTCATTGTAAGATCTATGAAGTATCATACAATTCTTGGAGTGAGATTTACGATTGTATCTCTACCTGTTATTGGCCTTCTATGGTAGAGGTGTTTTGGAGGGGTGGTCTTGAAATTATTGGTTGTTTAGACAGTTCAGTTGTTTTCTAACGTTATGATATTGGGGAACTTAGGGGTTCTCCCTATTGTATTACATTTTATTGGAGTGTTATCCATGCCTATCTTGCAAACCCAACTTCTTGTGGAGATTAAGGGAGTTGTTCATGTCCCTTCTTCTAGTTTATTTTATCCTTTGCAACCCACTATGTTTGGTTCTCCTATTTAGGTGGAGATCTATTCTTTGTTGATCCTATTGAGGTGGAATGTGGTCCTATGTAGGTGGAGCTCAAGTTCACTTAGAAGGATTATTTTGTGGAAATGGATTCTTTTTTCCCTTTGGTTTATTTTGTGCTCAGTGCCAAACATTTGGAGTTGTTGCATATGGGTTGCAACCCTTGGTATAGTGTTTTAAGCTATATTATTTCCTTGGGTTTCCCCTATTTCTAAAGGGTGGTCTATTTTAAGTTTGTTTCCTTTCTTCTTATTGCCTCTGTTCTTGCAGATGGTCTTTCTTTATGGTTTCATGCTCTAATCAAAAGCATGGCTAGTTTGTTGTTCTTCCTAGCTAGATGTTCGTGAGTCTCACTTCTCTTTTTAGGTTGCCTTATTTTTTTGAGTCATTGATCTCTACATCTATGGCTATTTTGTAAAGGGTACTAGCCCTTGCAAGCATGTAATGGATGGAAAGTTGGGATTAACCCCATTACATTGACACCATTTTTTATAAACGTTTTGGTCTATAGAGGTATACCAACTTCATGTTGGATAGGTATAATAAGAAAAATGTGGCCAATATCAGTAGTATACTAGCAACAGTGATACCATAACTAACATGAATAAATACAGTCTTTCTTCCATAAAGATAATGGTAACCAATATGATTATGTTATAGTAATAATAACTTTAGTAATAATAAAATAGGTTAGGGTTGTTTAGAAGCAATGACAGCACCCAATGCACTTAATTAAAATATCAAGTTTAGAATTAGTTTTGGGGGTAGTATTGATACTAATAATAATATTAAGGTTTATCATTAAGGCTAATAATAATAAATAGAAATTTGGAGAGAAATTATATTAAGCATAAGCAGTATAAAGAATAACCATAGTGAGAAGCTTGATAGTGATATTTATTGGGAGAGGAATTGGTACTAATGATAGCAATGCGATATTATTAATGATAAATTAATGGAGATAACTTTAGTAAACTTGTCCTTCGAATATATATTCAAACTAATAACAATAGTAAGGGAAATAGAAAAAGAAAATCACTCGTAGTGTTAAAGTAAGAACTGAATAATCATGATAACTATATTAACATTGTTGCAAGTTAATGTGACCTTACAAAGCACAAAATGATCAACAATGTATTTTGAATCATAACAATTATAATGCTAGCCATATCGATATCTCTAGAAGTGGAACAAGTAGCATGGGTAAGGACACTCATTAATAATAATGTGCTTGTTGGAATAGTGAAATATTAGGGTGTAACATGGTCAACTATATCAAGCAAGTTCAATATTAAATGAGTCAATAGAATTAGGATTACTATTCTTCTGCCTTAGCTATAATATTAATATAGATAAATGTCTTCGGTACTTAAAACAATTTCTCAAATTATTAACATTTGTCTCAATCAATGAATTGATATTGTGAATAATTTCAATATTACCAATTAAAGGATATAGAAGCCTAATTGAAATAGAGTAAATAAGTTGATCTAAATTGTCAAAATTTCTTATTGCTACCAATGCAATAAAGTAGTTAATAGAGAATAATAATGATGTAAATTATGGGGAACAGGTACATATTTTCAACTACCTTGGGATAAAATAAGATATAAATAAATAAATAGAAAGGATAAGATTATTATTTTGAAAGGAATAGGAAGGAATAGGAAATAATATTCATATAGATGACTATAATGAATCAATTAAAATAAATTCAATTCTATTAATTCCTTAATTTAACTAAATATTTTTGTGTTACAAAAATCACTTCAAATGAATTTAGTGTAAAACTATTCTCTTTATTTTTTTTATCTAAACAAATAAAAAAGGGAATTGTGTTAAAATAATGTTACAAGTCTTGTACCAACCTAGTAAAAATAAAATTATTGGGTTTTTCTAGCAAAAATTTATGGGAATGACATTATTCCCCTTGAATATGATGTTTGTTATAATATATCAATCTAGTGTTTATGTTGCTATAGTAGGGAAACTTGAAAAGCACATTATCAATGAAACTGTAGGCTTCATAAGTAGGCTAGTTTAGACTATCCAAAGCAATGTTAAAAATGAAATAATTGTAGACACGTGAAATTATCATTGTGCACTTAAATAAAATCACATTCATAAATCAAATTCACATTCATCCATTCATCAGGTAAATCAGGTTCATTTAGTTCAATCTTTAAGGATCATCCCTTTAAATTGAATAAATTAACTTTATTTAATTTAAGCCTATCATTACCTCATTCAAATAAATAAATCAAATCCTAACATTTCATCTTTCATAAATCATCTGAGCCTAAAGTCATCAATTTAAATTAAATAAATCAAATTTACTTAATTTTATCCTAACATCACCCTCCTTGATTAAATAAATCAAACCTTTATTTAATTAAATTTGAAATCACCTTTCATCTCCCTTTGATTTAGTTTAAATCCCTAAAATCTAAGTCAAATAGGTCAAATCATCTAATTATCATCTAAGTTAATCTAATCCTGATTAACCTAATCCTAATCACCCACCACATCCTCTAGCTTTTCCCACTTACACAAATAAATCAATTTATTTATTTATTAAATCATCATTTTCTCTCAACATGGCATCTTTGAGGAATATTCCCTCAAATTTGAATTCAAAAACAAGTTGACATGTACATCCAACAAGGAATTTATGAGCTCTTACATGGCTCTTACATGTCTCTTGCAAAGGTCAAACTCAACAATTAACTCTCAAATTTTAATTTCAAATCTCCCCCTCTTTGGCACATTGACCAAAATGTGCTCATTCCTCAACCTATCATAAGTTGACAAGTGGCATCTTGCCATTGGTTGATTTTTTAGTCCCACATCCTCCATGTTTGGAATTTTTCTATCATTCTATTATATAAACAGAGATTATCTCCAATGATTTACTCCTCCACAATCTCATGCACAAATGCATCATTGTCATTTGAATCCATATCATATCTTCATAGCACTTCATATCATCTTCAAAGAAATTTCATCATTTAGCTTATCCAAAGGGGTTGGGAAAGGGCTATTTTCCACAATAGCACCAATCCCCCTATGAAGTGATGGTTTAATCCATTTTAGATAGGTTTACATGCTTATGATTTCTTTGTAATGCTTTTAATCATGTTTCCTTGTCTTAATGTGATTAAGAACTTCATAGGGAGTTTGATTATTTTTTTTCTTGACTAATGATCTATTGTGTTGATTTAGATAGCTAGGAAAAAATCTTGCTCACATTGTGGTGCTAGAAGGAGGGCATACCATAATGCTTCATATTAACATTTCCTGTAATCCATATTTTCTTGCATGAGTCTACCCTATTCACTATTTTGCTGAGCTTTACGCGTCTTCATGAATCAATGCATTCCAATGAGCTAACATCTCTTTTAGGAATTTTTTCCAATAGTTGACGTGCCTGTTCTTTGTTATCACTTTTTCATATGTAACTTTCACTGTGTGTATTCCCTATTTTCTTATTTTCCTTGCTTTTGTTTTTGGTTTTGGTCATGGGATCCTTCAACATCATGTTCAAAGCCTGTCTAGCATGGGATCTGTAGTAGCCTTTGATGGTGCCGACAGTAATGGAATGTTCTCTCGGTCTTTGTCATAGACCACCAATATCTCCTACTCTCTGCGTCAAGTTTAACCTATGATGTTTGAGTGTTGAGAGTTGGCCACTAACATCCCAGGCTTAACATTGCACCTTTGGACCACCCACTCTTTTTTTTTGTATTTTTTGGGCATAGATCGTCAATGTCACGCCATCTCTTCCATCCCCATGCCTAGTTTTTATGTATAAGTGTGTATTTTCTTGTTTCAATTGTTGTTTTGTTTTCAAGTGGCCTTCTTTTGAATGAAATGGCAATGGCGGTTATGTTAGGAGATGAGTAAAGTAAACACCCAGAAGGATGTAGTGGCATTTGGTTATTTCCTCTACCAAAGAAGGGCCGAATCCTCAACCAGTCAGTTCTACCAGTTTCAAGTGGCATCATTGTGGTGCATGTTGTAATACAAACCCTTTCATATTAGGACAATAGTTGTTAGTTGTCCATTTCTTATTGTGCATAGTGTTGTAATCGTTGTCATTTATTTACGTATTCATCTCAGTCCCTCATTGAATGTCATTTTCGCCTTGATAGTCATGTAGATAAGTGCAAATATAAAAAATATATGCATTACATTCTACCCATCTCCCTCAGTGAATGTCATTTTCACCATGCCTATTTGAAGCATCCCCTTCCTCTTCTTTAAATATTTTTGACACAGGCAGAAAGGCCGCGGGGCAAAGGGAGGACGTGAAAAGGGCTGAGGAATTTGTCTTTACACTTGCTAGTGGCATTAGCTTGAAATTTTCTAAAGCCTTTTCAATGCACACATTTTGCGTGGGTCTTTGAGACCACACTTTCTTTAAACGCATTTTGTCAAAAAGTATTTGAGCTTCTTTCTGAATCTATCAAAAGCTATCTAAGCTTGATCTTAGTCCTAAAATATAATATTTAGATGCCCCTGGTTGAGATCACATTTCTGTGAAGTTACGTTCTATTTAACAGTTTGTATACCTTTAGCTACATTCAATGTTGAACATGTTTCCATCCATAATATCTGATGAGACCTCACCTATTATACACTGGTGGATTTCCATACCCTAATCAAAAGCATTATTATGACAGAGGTATAGAGAGTACTAGCACAAGAATGGTGAAACTTGACTTCACGATACTAATATGCATTAAAATCTACTTTTTAATCTCTGATTCATCTTTAGATATCTATTGGAAATCAAATTCTGTGCTATTTATCTGAAAGAAATAGCTTATCTTTGAGGTAGTCTGACATTTAGTTCATGTGCCTTGTTTCATAGGTTACCAGATATTTTCTTAAAAAACACGCCATTCATTCAATTTCCAGAATAATAAAAGCAACAAAATGACGTCGACAATAACCAAAGGACATTTAAGCAAGTGAGCACTAGTTCTTGTGCTTTGTGGCATTGATGTGTGCTTCTAGGCGCAGGGACAACAAAAGTATTCAAATATGTTTTTAAAATGTATATATCTATCTTTGAGAATGATTGGGTATGTGACCAACAGGTAAAATGTTACCGTCCTTATTAATATTGATTACTTTTTTAAGATCATAATTGGACATGATATTAATGGTAAATTTGGACTTTAATCAAGTTGATTCATATTGTACATTAGAAAAATTACTTTAATGAAGTCAAACTGATGTTTTGGAATAACTTGTGAATTGGGTTTTGTAATTTCACTTTGAATTTAATCTTGGGGTAAGATCATTTGGTTTTGGCTATCATTTTGAATATCATTAGAGTATTTTTTATTGTTGTTCAAATCTCAAAATTTAATGTTTTTCTACATTAATATTGTTGTATATGGTTTGAGTGCTAACAATTTGAAGATTTTGCAGAAAGAAAAATGACAAATTACTAAGAGAGGCAAATCATGAAGGCTACAAATGATTCAATAATATTGTTTTCTTTGAGGGAAAACTCAGAAAACTATCATTTTAACATATGTTTTCTTGGAGTAATCTATTTTCTCAAATGATTCTTAAACATAACAGTATACAATTTGCAAATTTAAACATGTTGGTAACTGATTTGCAAATTTCCTAAAGATGACGAAGTAGCAAGGTGGAAAAAATCCAAAAATGACAAGCAAATTCAATTCAAGCATTGGGCATTTGAACTTGAAAAAGCATTTTTAAATGCTTATTAAATTGAAGCATCCATTATTTTATTTTATTTCTATTGTTTGACAACTCACTTTAGATTTAGGTTTAAAATCAATCATTGTTTTGATTGTTTTTCAAAATTGGGCTAAAACTAAACAATACAAACTTACTAATCTCTACTTTTGGGCTAAAAATTGAACAAGACAAATTTCACACTTCATCTTGGTGCTTTAAAATGAACTCACAATTGATTTGTGGACTTAAAACGAACATGTGCAGCTTTGTTTTTGTTATTTTTTACATAAACTAACATCATTGAAAAGGACGTATACGCTTCTCTCACAATTTACAATGATCGTGAGAATCAAAAGGCCTTTTTTATGATCTTAGGTTGAGATAAAGTGATCACCTCCACACTTCATTTTTGGTTTAAAATTGAACAAAACACTTTGCGAGTGTAAGTAAACCTATTGCATGTGTTCTCCCTTGTTTCTAAATGATGGTTGATCAAACTATGAATATGTTTACTCTCTTTTTTCTATCTTAGAGGGCCTCCCTTTGGGAAAAAGTACTCACCCAAGGGAACGAATCAACCGGTATCACTATAAAGCCATGAGTATTTCCAATTGGGATAGGTATTAGAGTAAACGCCAGTATCACGCGGTTGGCTCCGACAAGATGGATCTAAAAAGGGACTCTCATCGTATGGTTCAATCTCCATGAACAGAAAGTCAGAACTAAAATCCTTGTTTGTAGTAACCAACCAGTCCATCCAATGAGTTTATCAAAGTGGTGCATTGGAACTTAGATTCCAAGAAGTTACTTGCCATGTCCAATCTTGGTTAAAATATAGAGGTTAAGACTTCATTCTTAACATACCATTATATTTTTTCCCTGGTTGCCTGTAAAATCATCTCTTCTACTATGAAGGGCATGAGGAAAGCTCACTAAGAAAAATGTGCCAATTGAGCTAGGATTTTATATTGCTTGTGAGTCAGTTTGAAAACATAGTTCTTGGATCCAAAACAATGAAACCAACACTCAACAAATCATCAGAATTTTAAACCCTTTGTAATGAACAAATACCTTTGAAAATTCCATGTGTTACTGCTTGTCCCTAGGGGTTCTTATCCCTAAAAGGCTTCTAAACACAAAGACCTATATCTCAATTTTTTCATTCCAAAGTCAACAATAGGAAACTATGCTCTTGAAACCTTGATTTTCACATAATGGACCTTGTGGAATGAAAAGGAATTAAGACATAGACATTTAGTTTGGAAACTAAGCAAGAAGTGTTTTTGTGGTAAAATCAAGTCATTAACCAAGATTAACTCAAATTGAACCCACACATGTGCTTGTTTATCTTTTTATCTTCTTTCGAGCAAACATTGGTCTTTTGGTTTGAACTACTCTTAGAGAAAAACATGTTCTTCACTATCTTGGTCTTGTAAACAAGTCCTTCCTAGGTTCATTTGGGATCAAATCAAACACTTCATCCATTCCAAACATTTATCATATTCATCCCACAAACAACTTTAGAGATTTGGAAACATCATTTTAGACTTGGGTAAATCATCAAAATCAAAATCACCTTGTTTAGTTAGGTGTATGGGCATGGATCCTTTCTCATAGATTTAATTAGCAATCCTTTGAACAAGTTCATCCTAAGATCGCATCCAACATCTTAGGGTTTACAAGTTCATTATCCAATCAAACCAATCAAAATTAAACCCTAAGTCTAGCATTAATCTAAAGTTCCTCAATGTTTGACACCCATATCATTCACCCCTTTTCATCCTTCATCTCATCACTGGTCCTAAGAACCTTAGAAGTCACTTTTGTAACAAGGAAAAAACACAAGAAGAACATGGAATATAAACTTGCTCCATACATCATGGGTAATCAAAACCAAACAAACTATCAAAGCCTTACAATGCCAATTGATTTTCAACACTCACATTTATACAATCCATAAATGGGATCATTATCTCCCGCAAACCTCGATGGTACAACAAATATGAGTATGCCTAGTCAAAATTTTGGAATTCTTTTCTTGATGGTAGATTTAAATCCAACTCCAAACCTACATGTTTATCAACCGAACAATCAATCCATGAGTCTTCAAATGAACAACGTCGTCCCATCATATCACAACATGCCAAATGTGAATGTACCAAGTACAACTTTAAAAACATGAACATTTTGAATCTAAACCTGGTAAACTTTGGGATGGATATGTTTGAAAATCATACAAATATTGTTCAAAATCATTAAAAAAAGATGCTAACGACTCTGTGTATTAATCCAAGTCAAGATAACACCATGCAAAATCAAAGTTACCTAAATCAAGGCAATGTGATTCCCAACATCAACAATGTTCAATTTCAACCTATCATGCCAAATCTAAACATCATCCTGTATCAAAACATTGTCCAAAACCAATTGATCCAAGGTGATCAATCAAGCACCAATCAAATCATTGCATCCAATCCTCCAAATATACCATTGATATCACAACAATAGATGGTATCCAATCAAACAACAATGTCGATCCTAACAAATCAAAATGCGGTCTCCCAAGGACCTATCACCTCAGTCATTCCAACCATCACTATCACTTCAATCATTCCAACCACCACTCTCACACCCATCACATCTCAACCCCTCACTACCATGTTCACTCCAAGCATATCTCGACCACTTGTCACTACATCCAACACAATTCTGAATCTGTCACCACTACCACCAAAACCAAACACACCAAGACAATATAACATTGCGCTAAAAGCTCACAAGGCCTACAAAAAGGCCATCCAACAATATCTAGCCATGCAAGAAGCAGCAAAAGCTCAAAAAGTGCAACAATCCTCCCAAGCCATGCAAGCTGCTCAAGCTACCCAACAAACACAAGCACAAACACAAAAAATGATAACTATTGGGGACAATGATTAGGATTCAACCACTAGTGATAGCATTGATAATCTCTCCACCACAACTGTTGAGGAAAAGGATCAAGATCAATCCACCACTGAGCACCTTGAAGCTTTGTCTACTTCATTCAATGATCAAATCAACATATGTCAAGAGTCACTTTTCAATCATGATAAAAATCCACTAACAATAGCCAACAATGATCCAATTCAAGAAATATCAACATCATTTGACCTTATGGTTGAAGACATTGACAATTTCTCCACCACAACTATTGAGAACAAGGATCGAAACCTTTCCATCAATGATCACATTGAAGACATTTCCACCTTATTTGATGATCAACTCACCATACATCAAGAGCCATTTTTTAGTGATCTATTTCAAGGAGCGTTAGAAATATTTCATCTGGCTGACATAATCTATGATCCATCGACCAATGATCATGTTGAAAATGTCTCTACATCACCTTACGAGTAAGAGGACATATCTCAAGAATTCATTCCAAAGAATGATCAACATCTTCCACTAAGGTGTAGCAATGGTCCTTTCCAAGACTGTATGTTGAACCCCTTTGACCTCATGGTTACAAATACTAAAGGAATCCTCAACTTGACACTTGATCCAAGTTCACTCAAAGATCGAGAGGATATCAATCCACTTCCAAGGCCTAATGAAGATATCCAAGAACCATTTGTAAGCAATCCATCCTTTGAAACTGACCTATGTTAATAAGTTGATCCAAAAAATGATGAAAGTAACTCTAAAATCATTCAAGATCAAGAATTTATATCTCAAAGATACTACAATGATCTAATGGACACTCTCCTATCTATACAAGATGAACATACTCCTCCATCTACCTATGAGATGCTTTCTATGGATGAACAGATAGATGATCTTCATTTAGAACAAGATTCCTTTACTCCTGACATTATTACACAAAAAGAGAAAGTTATTGATAACAACAGTCAAACTGAATTATCAACATTAGGATCAGATATATCCCAAATTCAAAGTAAGGACATTAGGGATGAGGATATCCAACATTATCCACTCAAGGAAACAAGTCAGATAGAACAGAATATTCTAGAGTTAGCAAAGCAACAAATGGAAACAACATCATCTACAGTGGTCATCTATCAGAGAACGCTTATCAAACAAGACATCTTAGAATAGGAAGAATCAAAGAACAAAGGTACTACATGCACAATACTAGGGACAACTATGTCTAATGCAAGCATCAACAAAGGGATCATAAAGAATCTTTACGGTGAAACCATTGCCAAAACTACAACCAGCCAGATCATGAATCTTCATCCACCCATCACCCCATCCACGAATTAGGACCAACATCAAAGAAAGTGTTAAATCAAAGTACAAAGAATGCTATCAAAGCAAAAGAAGCAAAGCATGAAGGACAAATCAAATACAAGAGGATACCAAAAATTACAAAGAAAGATTATCCCTATCAAACTCCATCAGTCAAAGAAACTATGGGGCAAAATAAAAAAGGGAAAAGTATCCATCAAAGATGTCTACAAAAGAAAAAGTAGGATTTTCAAGTGACACACAAAGTGCATCAAGCAGTTGGTCCTAATTCCATGCACACTTTCATATCCACCCATCATTTCTCATCTTCCCAAGTTTGGAGAGTCAAAGGTTCCAAATTTTCAACCAATCCATCTTCTATTCCTAAACACACTCCATCCACGCCTCCATGCATGATATCCAATTCTCATATTTACCGCGTATTGGAAACAACCCTTCATCATAAGGATTCAGAAGGCACTCTATCACAATGTGTGCATAGAGATAAAGTTAACTTTGGTATTGACAAAGAAGATCAAAAATCTCAAAAGTTGTATTCAAGTGCACGTATCTTAGCAAAGCAACTTCTTCAAGAAGGATATCGATGGCACAGTATGATAGAAGTGTCTACATCAACACCCCAAGGTGGTTCGACATGAGCTTAAAATATTTCAGAAAAATTAGAAAACTAAAAAAAAATGAAAATAAAAAAAAATCAAAAAAAGGATTCAAAACAATAAAGAAAAAAATCACCCTCTAGTGAAAACCACTTCGGTGGCGCTTTGGGAAGGTACCATGATGAAAACCTGGAAAACAAGCATTATGTGTAGAATTGAGCATCTATGTGCACTATTTCAGGAGAACACATCTCATCCCATCCATAATAAATCCAACATTTCATCCATCTTATCCATAATAAATCCATTCATCCATGAACTATTTATCCAATCCATCTTTATGCATCTACATCCATAATCCAAGTTATCTTGATCTTGACAAATTTTGGTGCATACTTTACATTGGCTTATGGTAAACATCTTGACATGGGTCATTTTCATTGATCCTATCCTATCCAACATTATATGAGCCATGAAGCATTCCTTCATTCAAACACCTTATGTTATCGCAAGATAATCCTTGGCATCTTTTGTGTGCTTACCATATCCATCCATCCATACACCTATCCGAGCATCCATCCATGGCATTCCATACATTACTAGATATTGGGGTAGGTATGTACATCTTTCTTTGGGAATAAATCTTGATCTATATCCTCCAACTTATGTGGTGATCCAAACATTTGTAAACATGAAATCAAACTAGACAAAGCATTTGTGATTCAAAATCCAAATCACTAGCCCATGTCATATTTTGACGAGAAGACATTCCTTATCAATCTTCATCTTTCATCAAACATCAATCCATGTAATCACTATCAGTTGCATATAAGTTGCACTTCAAACGTCACATCAAATCATCCAAACATCTTTTGTTCAAAACCAAGCTTCAAACAATCTTGATCAGTCGAATTCATTCAATCCATAATCTTGGGATATCCTTCCTGATCATTGCGTTGCTTAACACTATCCTTGCATTATTGTGCATCCTCAACAATGTTATCATCATCAAATCCTGATCAATCAATCCTTGCATTGTTATGCATCCTCAGTAATGCTATCGTCATCAATCCCAATCATTCAAATCCTTGTATTATTGTGTATCCTCAACAATGTTATCATCATTATTAATCCATTGATTCGATCAATCAATCTTAGCTTCGTTTTTAAAAAAATTCCCAAAACAGAGCATTGATGTCATCACACATGTCCATATCCAAAACGTCAAAATCATACGAAAATCCAAAAACATTCAAAACACATCAAAAATCCAAGAACACTCAAAAAGTCAGAAAAGCATCAAAAACATGGAATCCGAACTACGTCGTCTCTAAGCTTAAACATAGGCAAGGCTAATCTTTGATCAACCCCCAAGACATCAAAATCCAAAAACATTCATAAAATCTCAAAAAACCCCTAAAAATTCAAAAAATCAAAAATCAAAACATTTGTAAAATCTTGAAAATACCAAAAAAAGCCTCAAAACATTCCAAAAATGTCAAAAACATCCAAATATTTGAAAAAATCCATCCGTCTCATCTCACTTTCACTCAAAATAATCAATTATCCATAATAAACTGATCATCACCTTCACCCTTTGGCAAGATAAACAAAAACAATCATAGCAATCAGCAGAAGCAAACTTCAAACACAAAATCAAAATTGAAGCAACAAACGTTTAAATGCAAAATCAAACTCTTGATCATTTTTAAACATGTCAATCGACCTTGTATCAACAGCCTTTCAAACAAACCTATCAACTTTCCACCATCCACTAACATGTCCTAGGATGTATCCTTCCTATAATGGGCATTATCTTTTGGAAAAATAGTTTGGATAAACGAAATGACATGCTACCATCCACTAACATGTCCTAGGATGTATCCTTCCTATAGTGGGCATTATCTTTTGGCAATAGTTTCGGTTCTTATCCTAAAAAAAAAAAAATCCCTTTGGCTAGAGATATGAAGAACATTGGCTTGTTTGCATACTTGATCTTTTCTTTTGATTTATCTTATTGTGCTCATTCCAAGGACCTCTCAATGATATCTAAATGAAGGATTTAGAGAGAAAGGAATGGGGCATCGATCATTATCTTTTGTCTGTTGTTCTTGTTGGACATTCTTGTAAAATAACTTGGTGAATACTTGCTTTGTTAAGTACATCCTAGCAAGGTTTCCGTATGTCAAGTGTGAACAAGAATACTCCTATTTGTTTGTCAAGTAAAAGTCCATTGTACTAGGTACAACGCCATCCTTGTTCTTTATACCTTGATGCATCATGCCTATGTGTGTTATCAAACATAAGGTAAGTAGCCCTTTTCAAAGTCCCAATCCTTGATAAGTGAAACATCATCTATCATCATCATCATCTCTAATAAAGTCTCGTCAAATCATGGACTTGTTGGATCCTCTTGTCATCATCTCATTTCTTCTTTCTTCTCTTCGTGCTAACATAACATCACCAATGCATCCATCATGCATCCATCTTGCATCCACAAACCATTAGCATACATAAATCTCATAATCATAGCATATCACATCATCCATTTCATCCATCTCGCATGCATTATATCATCATTTAAGTTGTTTAGGATAATATAGATTGGTTATTCTAAGCATCTTAAAATCATCTCATATGCATCATCATCATAACCATCCATCTTGAACCTCTTTATCACGAGATCAAACCTCAAATTGAATCTTTTCTCTCAATCACTCAAGGGGGCAATATACTAGTGTACTTCTTTCCGTTGGGGCATCCGAAAAAATTAGAAATTTTTTGAATTTTGATCACAACAAGTTTATTCTTTGAACCAATGCAACAATTACATTGCTTCAAAGAGGGAAAAAATGTAGACACGTGAAATTAGCATTGTGCACTTAAATAACATCACATTCATAAATCAAATTCACATTCATCCATTCATCAGGTAAATCAGGTTCATTTAGTTCAATCTCTAAGGATCGTCCATTTAAATTGAATAAATTAACTTTATTTAATTTAAGCCTATCATTACCTCATTCAAATAAATCAATCAAATCCGAACATTTCATCTTTCATAAATCATCTCCTAAAGTCATCAATTTAAATTAAATAAATCAAATTTATTTAATTTGATCCTAAAATCACCCTCCTTGATTAAATAAATCAAACCTTTATTTAATTAAATCTGAAATCACCTTTCATCTCCCTTTGATTTAGTTAAAATCCCTAAAATCTAAGTCAAATGGGTCAAATCATCTAATCATCATCTAAGTTAATCTAATCCTAATTAACCTAATCCTAATCACCCATCAATGCAAAAGGACTTGTAAGATGAAATAAATGTCTTGTTGGAAGGACAAAGTCCACTTGGAAGGAATTCAAATTTGAAGGAATATTCCCCTATTATGCCATGTTGAGAGAAAATAGGGATTTAATAAATGAATTAAATCTATTTTTATGTGCAAGTGGAAAAGGCTACATGATGGAACATGGATTAGAATTAAATTAATCAAGGGTTAATTAATTTAATGAGGGATTAGATGATGTGACTAATTGATTTAGATTTATGGGTTGATTTAAATAAAAAATGAGAAGAATATGATTTAGAGATTAATTAAATAAAATTTATTTATTTATTTAATTAAAGGGAATGGTGTTAGATTAAATAAAATAAGGTTAAATAATTTAATAGGATCACTTTTAGAGATTTAATCAAATAAAATTAATTATTTAATTAAATAGAGATAATTAGATCAAATTGATTGATTTAATTAGTAAGAGATAATGACTTAATTAGATAAATGATTTATTTAATTAAGGGAAGTAAAATTGATGAATTTAATCAAATAAGGGTATTTGATTAACTTGTTAAACTGAGGGATGATTTAGGATGAAATGGTGTTAGTAATTGGGATCAAATGTGTGATGTCAATCAGTACATTTTCCATGTCTACATTTTTCCCCTCTTTGAAGCAAAGTACTTGTGTTGGTTCAAACAATAAATTGTCCTGATCAAAATATAAAAATTCTCTAATTTTTTTGTATGCCCCACTACTGCCCTAGCAAGAAGAATTACACTGGTATACTTCTCCCTCATGAGATCAAGTGGAAATGTTAATTTTCTAATCGAGATCGCAATAAAATGTGAAAGGAGTGGTTCTACTGATCAGAGGATGAAAGTTAATTCTTTAGAAAGATCAGATATTTGACGTAGACAATTTTGATGATGTATAAATAGTCATCGGCCATGGGTAGCCTCATGTATATTTTGATATATTACACATCTGATACTTGGGCAGAAATGTTAGTAGAGAAAAGAATAATAAGATGGAATAAGAGATGATGACAAGAGGATCCGACAAGCCCATGATCTACAAAACTTTATTAGAGAAGATGATGGTGATGATGATGATTTTACTTACCAAGGAGTTTGGATTTTAAAAGGGCCAATTACCTTATGTTTGATAACACACATAGGTTTGATGCATCAAGGTATACAGAATTGGGATGGCATTGTACCTAATGCGATGAAATTTGACTTCACAAAAAGATAGGAGTATCCTTGTTCACACCTGACATACATAAACCTTTCTAGGATGTACCTAACAAAGCAAGTATTTGCCAAGTTATATTACAAGAACATCCAACAAGAATAATAGACAAAAGATAATGATCGTTGCCCCATTCCTTTCTCTCTAAATCATTTATTTTAGACATCATCGAGAGGTCATTGGAATGAGCACAATAAGATAAATCAAAATAAAAGATCAAGTACACAAACAAGCCAATGTGCTTTAGTACCGCTAGTACCGCTAGCCAAGACTAAACTATGGTGATGCCTGATGTTGATATCTATTGTAGGAAGGATGCATCCTAGGACATGACGATATCAAATGATTTGATATGGGACTGATTGGATGATAGGTTTTTTAAACGAAGAGTTGATCAACTTGTTCACATATTGACCTAGACTTAAAACTTTGACATTTTGAGTTTTCACTTTTGACCTGCTAGACTTGTTTCAAACTATTTCACCAAAGGTTGATGATGAAGATGATTTATTATTATTGATGCTTATTGTGGGTGAAAGCGAGATGGGGATGGATGAATTTTTCAAATTTTTGGATGTTTTTGATGTTTTTAAATGTTTTGAGGCTATTTTTGGTATTTTTGGGTTATTTGAATGTTTTTGGATTTTATGAGATTTTATGAATGTTTTTGGATTTTAGTGTCTCAGGGGTTGATCGAAGATTAGCCTTGCCTACATTTAAGCTCAGAGATGATGTAATTCATATCCCATTGTTTTGATGTTTTATGTTTTTATGAGTGTTTTTTATTTTGATATGATTTGGATATTTTTTGGATTTTCTAATTTTTTGAATGTTTTTGGATTTTTGCCTGATTTGATGTTTTTGATATGTGCGATGATATCAGTGCTCTATTTTGGGATTTTGTTGAAAACCAATCTAAGGTTGATTGATCATATTGATGGATTGATGATGATAACATTTTTAAGGATACAAAACATTGCAAGGATAGTGTTAAACAACACAAGAATTAGGATGGATATCCCAAGATGATGAGGGATTGATTGAATTCAATTAATCAGGATTGATGATGATAACATTGTTAAGGATACACAACAATGCAAGGATAGTGTTAAGCAACATAATGATTTGGATGGATATACCAAGATGATGAGGGATTGATTGAATTTGATTGATCATGATTTTGAAGCTTGATTGGGAACAAAATTTGTTTGAATAATTTGATGTGACATTGGCGTGTAAATTAGATGCAAATGATATTTGATTGTTTGGATTGATGTTTGATGAAAGATAAAGCTTGATAAGGAACATATTCTCATCAAAATACACCATGGGCTAGTGATTTGAATTTTGGCTCACAAATTCTTTGACAAATTTTGATTTCACATTTGTCAATGTTTGGATCTCCACATAAGTTTGAGGATATAGATCAATATTTATTCTTGAAGCAAGATGTAAATACGTACCCCCAATGTCTAGCAATGTTTGAAATGTCATGGATGAATTCCTATATAAGTGTATGGATGGATGGATATGGTAAGAAAGAAAAGGATGCCAAGGATTATCTTGTGATAAGATAAGGTGTTCAAATAAAGAATGGTCATTCGGATAATGCTTCATGGCTCAGATAATGTTGGATGGGATAGGATCAATGAAAATGATCCATGTAAAGATGTTTATCGTAAGCAAGCATAAAGTGTGCACCAATTTTTTTACCAAGATCAAGATAACTTGGACTATGGATGTAGATGGATGAAAATGGATTCGATAAATGGTTCATGGATGAATGGATTTATTATGGATAAAATGGATGAAATGCTAGAATTTATTATCGATGGAATGAGATGCTTCCACTTGAAATTGTGCACGTAGATGCTCGATCCTATACATGACGCATGTTTTCCAAATTTTCATCATGGTAC
The DNA here is from genome assembly GCA_007258455.2 of Sequoia sempervirens. Taxonomy (NCBI): domain Eukaryota; kingdom Viridiplantae; phylum Streptophyta; class Pinopsida; order Cupressales; family Cupressaceae; genus Sequoia; species Sequoia sempervirens. Next base: position 643,438,591 of record VDFB02193867.1, on the reverse strand, counting down.
CTATCCAAAGTTCCACCCTAGTGGTTTTCACTGGAGGACGATTTTTTTTCTTTATTGTTATAAATCATTTTTCTATTTTTTTTGGATTTTCATATTTTATTTTATTTTGATTTTTTGAAAGATTATAAGCTCATGCTGAATTTCCTTCTGGTTTCAATGTAGATGCTTCTGTCATAATGTGCCATCGATATCCTACTTGAAGAAGTTGCTTTTCAAAGATACGTGCACTTGAATACAACTTTTGAAATTCCTGATACCAGAGTTAACTTTGTCTTTGTGTACACATCATGATAGAGTGCCTTCTGAATCCTTATAATGAAGGGTCATTGCCAATACCTAGTCAATGTGAGAATTGGATATCATGTGTGGAGGTGTGGATGGAGTGTGTTTAGGGATAAAAGATGGATTGGTTGATAGTTTGGAAACTTTGACTCTCCAAACTTGGGAAGATGAGTAATGATGGGTGGATACGAAAGTGTGCATGAAATTAGGACCAACTACTTGATATACTTTGTGCGTTGCTTGAGAAGCCTTATTTTTCCTTTGTGTACATCTTTGATGGATACTTTTCCCCTTTTTATTTTTCCCCATAGTTTCTTTGACTAATGGAGTTTGAATAGGGATCATCTTTCTTTGTATTTTTTGGTATCCATATGTATTTGATTTGTCTGATATGTTTCTTAACTTCTTTTTCTTTGATAATGTTCTTTGTGCTTTGATTCAAATCCTTCTTTTGATGTTAGTCCCAATTCATGGATGGGATGATGGGTGGCTGAAGATTCATGATGTGGTTGGTTGTAGTATTAGCATCAGTTTCACCATAAGGATTCTTCATGCTCCCTATGTTGGTGTTTTCCTGAGACAGTTTCCCCCAATATGGTGTTAGTGGCACCTTCATTCCTTGATTTTGCTTGTTTTGAGATGTCTTGTTTAGTAAGCATGCTATGATAAATGACCATTGTAGATGACATTGTTTCAATTTGCTGCTCTACAAACTTTGGAATGTCCTATTCTGTTAGACCTTTTTCTTAGAGTGGATAATGTTGAATATCTTCATACATGATATCCTTAGTCTGAATTTGGGCTATATCTGATCTTGGTGCTGAAAAATTAGTTTGACTATAGGAATCAATAACTTCCTCCTTCTTTTGTGTAATAATGTCAAGAGTAAAGGACTCTTGTTCTAAATGAAGATCATCTATGTGTCTATCCACATAATGCATCTCATCGGTAGATAGAGGAGTATGTGATATGTGGATATGATCATATTGTATAGATAAGAGAGTATCCATTAGATCATTGTAGTAGCTTGGAAATATAAATTCTTGATCTTGAATGATTTTAGAATTGCTTTCAACATGCTTTCGATCAATTTCTTGACATGGGTCAATTTCAAAGAATCAATTGCTTATAAAGGGCTCTTGGATGTCTTCTTTAGGCATAAGAAATGGTTCAATATCGTCTTGATCTTTGAGTGGAATTCGATCAAATGTTGAGTTAAAGATTCCTTCAGTATCTACAAACATATCTTGGCAGGGACCATTGCTAGACCTTGGTGAAAAATGTTGATCATGCTTTGGAATAAATTCTTGAGATATGCCCCCTAACTCATTAGGTGATGGAAATTTTCAACATGATCGTTAGCAGATGAGGTAGAAACATCTCCAAGGTGTTCATTAATAGATATATCTTGATCACTTCTTTCAATGATTGTGGTGGAGAGATTGCCAATGTTTTCACTAGTGATTGAATCTTGATCATTGTCCCCAATAGTGATTATCTTTTAATCAATAAGGTCTTGGATGAGATTTTTGAGTTGAATACAATTTTATTTTTTATGTCCCTTTACTTTATGAAATTCACAAAGGTGCTTCTCCTTATACCCTAGTGGTTTAACTAGGGGCTCTTGATAATTCTTATAAATGGGGAGTTTGATGAGATTTTCTTGTACCAATTGTTGCATGACTGATTCAATTGGTTTCCCAAAAGGTGTGTATTTTTATTTTTCACCTTGTGATATTTTTAATTTAAATTGACCTTGTGATGATTGATCTTGGAGATGTGGTGATTGATTTTGGACAATGTTCTGATTTGGGATGATGTTTGGATTTGGCTTGATAGGTTAAAATTGAACATTGCTATGGTTGGGAATAAAATTTCCTTGATTTAGGTAACTTTGATTTTGCATGGTGTTACCTTGATTTGGGTCAATACATGGAGGTGTTAACATATTTCTTGGACTTTGAACAACATTGGTGTGATTTGCAAACATATCTATCCCAAAGTTCACCAAGTGTGGATTCAAAATGTTCACGTTTGGTACACGTGTACTTGGTATACTCACATTTGGAATGTATGGATTTGGTGGGATGATGTTGTTTTGTTGAGGACTCATGCATTGATTGTTTGGTTGATAGATTTGTAGGTTTGGAATTTGATTTAAATCTACCATTGGGAAAGGCATTCCAAAATTTAGATTGGGCATGCTCATATTTGTTGTGCCATTGAGGTTTGTAAGAGATAATGATCCCATGTATGGATTGTATAAATGTGAGTTTTGATAATCAATTGGAATTGTAAAGCTTTGATAACTTGGTTGACTTAGATTACTCATGATGTATGGATCAAGTTTATATTCCGTGCTCTTCTTGTGTTTTGACCTTGTTGCAAAAGTGACCTTTTAGGACCAATGATGAGATGAAGGATGAAAGGGGTGAATGATATGGGTGTTGAAATTTTAGGAACCTTAGAGGGATACTAGACTTTAGGACTTTTGGATATTTTTATTTTGGATTTGATTTGGATTTGGATTTTTGTATTTGGATTTGATAATGAACTCAAAAACTCCAAGATGTTAGATGTTTTCCTGGAATGAAAATGTTCACAAGGTGATAATTTAACTAAGTGTATGAAGAAGGATTCATCTACACACACCTAGTCAAACAAGATGATTTTGTTTTGATTTCAAGTGGAATTTTCCAAAATTCTAGTATGAATTATTTTTCTAATATTCCAAAAGTCTTTTGTGAGATGGGTTTTGATTGATGTTTGAGATGGATGAAATGATTGGTTATTTTGATCCTAAATGAACCTTGTAGACATGTGAAATAGACATCACTCATATTTAATTAAATCATATTCACTCATCAATTAAATAAATCAATTTTATTTAATCAATCTCCTAAAGGTTATTAAATAAATAAATTAATCTTCTAAAGATCTCCATTTAATTAAATAGATCAAAGTTATTTAATTAAATCTCTAATGATCAATTTCTTCTCATTTAATTTAAATAAACCCAAATATTTAAGTTGAATGTCATAATCAACTAGTCATCATCTAGGTTAATCTAATCCTGATTAACCTAATCTAATCACCCATCACATCCTTCATCTTTTCCCACGTGCACAAATAAATCAATTTATCGATTTATTAATTCATCAGTTCCATCAACAATGCATCCTTGATTAATATTCCCTCAAATTTGAATTCAAAAACAAGTTGACATGTACATCCAACAAACCATTTATGAGCTCTTACATGGCTCTTACATGTCTCTTGCAAAATTCAAACTCAACATTTAACTCTCAAATTCAAATTTGAATCTCCCCCTCTCTGGCACATTGACCAAAACTTGCACATTCCTCAACCACTCACAATGTGACAAGTGGCTTCATCTCATTGGCTAAATCTTTGTCCCACATTCATCCGTTTGCCTATTTCACTCATCAAAATATTCTATAAATGGAAGGCTTATTCTCCATCAAATAATACACAAATCTCATGCAAATTCACTCTCTTAAATTGAGAACTAATTTTGTCCACTTCACTCCATCTTCAAGGCATTGCATCATTTGAGTTTAAGCAAGGATTGGGAAAGGGTCATTTGCATAATTGACACCAATCCAATACGGAATAGGTACATGTTATGCTTTTAGATATCTTTTAATCCTTGTTATTTGTTGCATTTTCTTAAGCAATTACATGTTATTCCATAGGAGTAATTAGCAAGTTTGTATGCACTAACCTCTGTCATGAAGTTTAAGAGTGTATGCAGATTTTGAAGGGTGCTTCATTATGGTGCTAGAAGGAGGGCTTGGTTTATGTGGAGGATTTGGTTTATCATTAACTTAACCATATCATTGGACCTTTTGTGTTTCTATTGTAGGATATAGATGGGACTCAATTTATTCAATTCTCTACATTATTGGGGATTTATACATCCATTTTATCATCTTTTGTTTTACCCTATCACTAAGTTTTGTAGATTTGGTGATGATTGAATTTCTAACAATGATTTAGATAGTTTGTTTAAACAAGATGCACTTTTATCTAGTTTTTTTTTTTAGCATTGCATTCTGATTGAGAACCCAACTTGAGATAAAAAAATTAAAAAATAAGAATATTTCCTAGTTTTTTTTATTTTTGACATGCTACAAATTTCTACTGAATTTCTAAGTTGACTCCATGTTGATTGGAATGAATCTAACCCATAACTAATACTGGTAGTTTAAAGCAGAATCATGGGATCACCACTTATTTCTTTTCACATTTTTGTGTTGTTCAACATGAAAAATAGCTTACACATATAATCTTCAAATTTGAATAATTTTGAGATTCCCTTGGAGAAGAATTCACTACTGCACAGACCATAATTTCATCCAAGTTGTTGCTCTGGTCCACTTCTAAACATGGATTTTCTTTCAGTGGCTCTATAATGCTCATGGTAGAAAGTGCATCATCATCAAGCTGCAACAATGCACTTTGGTTGGGTCCTACCTCCTCAAATAATAATAATAATAAATACCTTCTTTGGTCGATTCATAATGCCCAACCATCTGAATCTATGTTCCTCTCCTCACCACCATTTTGTTCCATATCTAATACTAGTTGTTTTCCCTTATCTATACTTGATAATTCCATTCTAACCAGTCACTACTCCTGATAAATCTATTGAATTAAAAGCTAAAAGTGTGAGAGTGATGCGTAGAGATGAATGCATTGGCTAGATGCATGTGAAGAAGGAATCATGAGGAAGAAAGATGATGCTACAGGCACACACTCATCAATCATTTCTTGGGGTAGGCATCCAATGGAAAATGCTGCATAGGATTCCTTAGTTTGAGCTTTGCATAAGGCATCTTTCCATATGAGATCTCCAAGTGTGATGGTTTACCTTGAAAACCTTACTGCCAACTTACATATCTGTTGACTTCTTTTTGAAGATTCATTAATATTGTTGTCATCAAATTGTGTGAATCCATTTTGTACGAATTCTACCTTTATTTCTATTTTGCAATCTATTTTTTTATCGATTTTATTGTTGACTTCATCCACTATCTTTCACAACTTGAAAAAAAAAAGACACACCAGTCATTCAATTCGTAGAATTCAAACTTTTTCTAGTGCATTTATATCACATACCAACTACAGGGATTATGTTTGTCGGCGACACTCTTCTTGTGTACGTATGAGAGAGATGGAGTATTATGCACCTCATTGAGATTGAGACCTTGACTATAAATTCATTTTGATTAGATGTCCATACCCTGTTTCGAGTCTCCCATGCTGGGAAAAATTAGTGAAAATTATAATAAATGTTTTTGGTGTTACACCTGCCGTTTCATTTGCTTAAAAAGTTTTTGAAGCCTTTGAAATGAGGTATTTTTTTGTGCTTCACACCTGCCAAATGCGTTTGCTTAAATCTTTTATCTTTTTCAAAATCATTAATGCATAAAGAAGTAACATACACACAGGGAAAACAAAGATCGATCAGTTGTGACTATGGTCTCAAATACCACTGGTATTTATTGTCTTAACATCACACCTAATACTGATTGATGGTTGTAGGGAGCTCACATCATTTTACTGAGGAAGCAAATAAATGTATTGGGTATGTGTAGGATCATGATGGGCCAAAAAGTGGCAATATGATGGGTATGTGGCTGACGACTTTTTTAACCCAAAATTGATAAAACGAAAAGGGTTTTTAAAGGATATTCTCAGCTTTCCACCAATATAAATTATGCTTTAGTTTAAATTTAATAAGTAATTATTATGCATTATCTATTCAAATTATGACTAAAGTCCTAATTGATAGGCTGATTGAAAAACATCTATAACTTTCAAATGGTATCATATTTTTTGAATCCAAAACATGTGTCACATTCTATGCTTCCCATACCATAGGATTAAAAAAATAAAAATTGAATTTCATGAATTTTTGACCAAGTTAAGGTGATCAAACATATGAGCTTTTTATATTTTTAAAAAATTTTAATAAAAAAATCATAATTAATTATTTACTTGGAAAAAAATTACAAAAAAATGCATCATAGGGACATGAGTCCTCTACTTATATCTAAAATCTTATAAAAATATTATCAATTTATTGTGGTTAGGGTGGTCAGACAGACACATACTTCCTATTTTTTCCCTGAAATTTAAGTACTACTGCATTGAAATTTCAAATTTTCACCAATTTTTTTTTTTTTTAAACAAACCCAGTAGTTTAGAAACTACATTAAATTTGATACATATTCTATTCTTACATTATTTTTAAATAATATAGATAACTTATTCAATTTCTTACGTCAAGTTGCCTAACTCTGATTTTTCTGAATTTTTTGCCACTTAAGGGCCTATTTTTTCCATGATGATCCTACACATACCCTATTGTTATGCATTTAGTCAGTTTATCTCTCTCTTGTTTTGTTGTTCTATGCTTACCATTAATATTTTTTAGAACGACATACCTCCCCCATTAAATTGGCTAGTTTATATAGCTTTGTATCACTTTATCTCAGAGGCGACAGGTTTGAGGTTTTGACTTTTGTGGGGTTGGTTGGATTGAGAGTCATAGTATAGAGGTGGGATTTGATGTTTATGTCAAATATAACCTTTAATGCTCTGCATACATTCTCCCTTTAATTTGTTAATCCGCCTCATCTCTTCATGCCAGACATTTAATGCTCTATTATTTGAAAAGTGCTTGATTCTTTCTGTGTGTACTTGCAAGTGCATAGATATTTGCTAGCCTTGTGTAGTATTCTAATCATGGATCCTTAAGTCTCCTCCTCTATTATTCCATAAATGACACATATTTTGAGGCCTGTCGTTGATCTTCAGGGTTCTTGAACAACCACCTACCTAATGTGGGACCTAGTCTTATGGCATTTAGACATTAAAAATAAGAAATTTAGCATAAAGTTTTGTTGGATCCTTGAGTATTATCTAAGATTTGACAGTGGAATCTCACCTAAAATGAGAATTACAAGCTTTTGTTCGTCCTTTCCTTTCCCATTAGCAGGTTGACCTCCACACACTGACCTTTAATTTCTTTGCTATTACACGGTGGTGGTGAGACCAAAGAATCAGTACCATTGCGTAGCTTGCAATATTTTATTTACACAGGATGATAATACAGAAGATTCTTGTCAGTACCATGATGGAAATTTATTAAGAAATCCACTTGAACAAGGATATGTGACAAGGAGTAATTGCAATAAATAAGATAAACACTTTTTGAAATTAATGGCACTGCTTCTCTCACTTTTCCTTTTACTGTGCTTGATTTATTAAATGTTGATTCAGGACGAGATCTAAATTCATGCATTGGAGAGCAAAGGGTTTGTTGGCAAAAAATATTTTCTTTTTTAAGATTTTTTCGTATGATATGATATAAAATATTCAACTTTATTATGTTGTTTTTTTTGGACTTTACTCATTAACTATCCTTGGTTGCTATTGAAACAAGCTTCAAAATTTAGCGCCTTTGTGGAACAATGATATAATTGGTTATTGTATGGTCAACAAGTGTTCTGAAATTCAAATATTGGTAGGCATATAAATTCATGCTTATTTATGGTGCAATCTACTTATAATCATTACGATGATGTGTTTGTTCATCAATTTTTTGATTAAATGCATTATGGATTAAAGCTCATTTTACATTGATTAGTATGTTGACTGCTTTTAACCTTTGACATTTGATACTGCTTTTATTTGCTGCCCTTGGCACCTAAAAAATAAAAAGTCATTTAAATGTTAATTAGAAGCATTTCATATCTTTCTTGGTGTGATATTAATTAGAAGCATTTCATATATTGCTTTTCTAGTGTGAATCAATGGATAACTATTGCATAACACATCAATAAGAGATAAAGCATTATTCACTTGGAGATGTTTCATTTATTGTCACGATCATCCAAAATCATTTATCTTTTTGATTGAGATTATGTTATTCTTTGAAGTTAATGGTCAAAACTAATATAATGATCCTCACATGATTATCTTTTTGTTTGAATAGGTGTGAAGGAAAGTGAATAAGGAAAATGAGGAAGGGGTAAAGGAAGGAAAAGCGGGGAGCATTTTGTTGCACAAGAAGCTTGCAAGAGACCTTTGAAGAAACTTGGAGTTGATAAAGAATTTTTTAATGCTCGGAGATTTTTTCTTACACATTAATTTTATGTTTTAGGCTAACTCATCTTTGGTTTTGGGATTTAAAATGAACGTTTCAAAAGCTTTCAAATTTTTATTTCAAAGGGGATAAAATGAACTTTAGGAAAATTGACTAGATTTCATTTGGAGTTAACAATTTAAACAACTCTCACTTGTCCTTTGCTACTTTAAAAAGAATTCACAATTACTTTTGAAAGGTTAAAATGAACATGTGCAACTTTGTTTTCATGATTACTTACTTAAATTAACATTATCAAAAAGGACATATGCACTTCTGTCGTGCTTCATAGTGATCTTGAGTATCAAAAGGCCTTTTTGATGATCTTAGGTTGAGATAAAGTGATCACCTCCACACTTCATTTTGGGAACTAAAATTGAACAAAGCCTGTGAGAGTGAGTTAGGTATATCGCGTGTGTTCTCCCTTTGTTTCTAATTGAAGGTTGATCAAACTACATATGTTCTTGCTCGTTGTTATTTACCTTTAGAGGAGCTTGCCTAAGAGACATATCTAAAAGGAGAACTCGAAGGTGACTCCAACCGATTTTTCATTTAGGCTAGTTTACAAATGGATAATACTAAACTATCAAGTCCTCATGGTATGTAGGCCTTAGCCGTACAGTGTCTTTCAGAATGGAATACTACCATAAAAATTATAAGATCCCCTAGTAGGATTGATTAAATCCTTTACAGACTTGTTGGACGCTTGCAAGATGCCATGTCCTCGATGTCCTATCATTAAGAACATTGTTTGTAGTAGCCAACCAATCCATCTAATGATTTTATTAAAGTGGTGCATTGGAACTTAGATTCCAAGAAGTTACTTGCCATATCTAATCTTGGTTAAAATATAGAGGTTAAGAATTCATTCTTAACATACCTTTATATTTTTTCCTTGGTTGCATGTAAAATCATCTCTTCTACTATGAAGGGCATGAGGCAATCCCACCAAGAAGAACATACCAATTGAGCTAGGATGTTATATTGCTTGTGAGTAAATTTGAAAAAATAGTGCTTGGATCCAAAACATTGAAACCAACATTCAATGAATCATCAAAATTTCAAACCCTTTGTATGGAACAAATACCTCTGGAAAGTTCACATGTTACTACTTGTCCCTAGGGGTTCTTATCCCTAGAAGGATTCTAAACACTAAGACCTATATCTTGATTTGTTAATTCCAAAGTTAACAATAGGAAACTATGCTCTTGAAACCTTGATTGTCAAATAATGGACCTTGTGGAATGTAAAGGAATTATTACATAGACATTCATTTTGAAAACTAATCAAGAAGTGTCTTTGTGGTAAAGCAAGTCATTAACTATGACTAACTCAAATTGAACCCCACACATGTGCTTTTTTATCTTTTTATTGTCTTTTGAGAAAACATTGGTCTTTTGGTTTGAATTACTCTTAGAGAAAAGCATGTTCTTCACTATCTTGGTCTTATAAACAAGTCATTCCTAGGTTCATTTAGGATCAAATCAAACACTTCATCCAAATTCCAAACATTTATCATTCCATCCCCCAAACAACTTTAGTGCTTTGGAAACATCATTCTAGGCTTGGGTAAATCGTCAAAATAAAAATCACCTTGTTTAGTTAGGGGTATGGGAATGCATCCTTTCTCATACCTCTAGCTAAATTAGCAGCCCTTTGAACAAGTTCATCATAAGATAACATACATTCCAAAAGTGAACATACCAAGTACAAGATTATGAAACATGAATCCAAACTTGGAAAAATTTGGGATAAATATGTTTTCTAATCATACAAATGTTGTTTAAATTCCAAAAAATATGTTAATGACTCCGTGTATTAATCTGAGTCAAGGTAACACCATGGAAAATCAAAGTTACCTAAATCAAGGTGATGTGATTCCCAACACCAACAATGTTCAATTTCAACCTATCATGCCAAATCTGAACATCATCTCAAATGAGAACATTGTCCAAAATCAATTTGTCCATAATCCCATTCAAAAAACACAAGTATGCCTCCCAAATTCTCTTGAACAAAAACCAAATCAACTATATCAATGGAGTCAAGATCGAACTCAAGATCAAATTTGGTGAGATAAAATTGCTAAACTTACCAAGATAGTTGATTCATTGCTCCAAGATACATCTCCACTACCATTACCCATATCAACATCATTCCTTGGTTTATGGTTTCCCCCTTTACCTAGCACTAATAACTGCATCCAAATCAATCCACCTAACACCAATCAATCAATCACATCAAATCCTTTGAATATACCATCAACATCACACCATTAAATGGTATCTAATCAAATGACAACAACAATCCTGACAAATCAAAATATGGTCTCCCAAGGATCTATCACCTCAGTCATTTCGACCATTCCTATCACCTTGATCACTCCAACCACCCCTATCACACCCATCATTTCTCAAACCCTCACGATCACTCCAAATGTATCTCAATGACTCAGCACTACATTCAACATAATTCCAAATTTTCCACCACCACCACCCAAACCAAACACATAAAACCAATATAGCATTACATTTCAAGCTGCTCAACAGGCTGCTTATGAAAAGGCACACCAACAAAACTAAAATCGACAAGCTACACAACTAGCTGCTCAACAAACTGCACAAGTTGCTCAAGTTGCCCAAGCCACACTACAAGCTCAACAAGCACAAGCCTAGGCTCAAGTGCAAGTGCAAGCTAAATCCCAATACCAAGCCCAACAAGCAAATTTTGTTCAAAATCCCAACAAAATGTTAACAACTCCATGTATCGATCCAAGTCAACGATCACATGATCAAGGCCTATCCATCAACGAACACATGGAAGATGTTTCTACCTCATCCGAAGATCAAATCAACATACATCAAGAGTCACTTTTTGATCATGATAAGAATCCTTCAACACTATCTAATAGTGATCCAATTCAAGAAATTTCAACATCACTTGACCCTATGTTTGAACACATTCATAATCTCTCCACCAAAAATGTTGAAAAAAATGTTCAAGATCTCTCAATTAAGGAGCATATTGAAGATGTTTTTACCCCGCCTAATGATCAACTCACCATACATCCAGAGCCACTTTTTAGTGATCTGTTTCAAGGAGTCCTAAGAATATTTGATCCTATTGACATAATCCATGATCCATTGATCTATGATCATGTTGAAAATGTATCTACATCACCTTATGAGTTAGAGGAAATATCTAAAGAATTCATTCCAAATAATGATCATCTTTCACCAAAGTCTAGCAGTGGTCCTTTCCAAGACATGTTGACCCCCTTTGACCTCATGGTTACAAATACTGAAGGAATCATCAACTTGACACTTGATCCAAGTCCACTCAAAGATCAAGAAGATATCGAGCCACTTCCCAGGCCTAATGAATATATTCAAGAACCATTTGTAAGAAATGCATCCTTTGAAGCTGACCCATTTCAAGAACTTGATCCAAAGCATGATGAAAGTAACTATGAAATCATTCAAGATCAAGAATTTGTATCTCAAATATACTGCAATGATCTAATTGGCACTCTCTTATCTATACAAAATGCACATACTCCTCCATCTACCCATGAGATGCTTTCTTTGGATGGACATGTAGATGATCTTCATTCAGAACATGATTCCTTTACTCTTGACATTATTACACAAAAATAGCAAGTTATTGATTCCTACAGTGAAACTGAATTATCAACATTAGGATAAGATATATTCAAAATTCAGACTAAGGACAATCAAGGATGAGGATATCCAGCATTATCCACTCAAGGAAAGAAGTTAGATAGAATAGGATATTCTAGAGTTAGTAGAGGAGCAAATGGAAACAACATCATCTACAATGGTCATTTATCATATCATGCTTATTGAACAAGACATATCAAAACAAGCAGAATCAAGGAACAAAGTTGCTACTACCACCTTATTGGGGGCAACTATGTGTCAAGAAAATTCCAACATAGGGAGCATGAAGAGTTCTTATGGTGAAACCAATGCCAATACTACAACCAGCCACATGATGAATCTTCATCCACCAATCACCCCATCCATGAATTGGGACCAGCTTCAACAAAAATATTTAAATCAAAGCAAGAAGAAAATTATCAAAGCAAGAGAAGTTGAGAAGAATAATGGAAAAATAAAATACACATGGATACCAAAAAATACAAAGAAATATCATCCCTATCAAACTCCATCAGCCAAAGAAACTATGGCGAAAAATAAAAAAAGGGAAAAGTATCCATCAAGGATGTCCACAAAAGAAGCAGGCTTTTACAAGAACATACAAAGTGTATCAAACATTTGGTCCTAATTCCATGCACACTTTGGTATCCACCCATCATTGCTCATCTTCCCAAGTTTGGAGAGTCAAAGGTTCAATACTGTCAACCTATCCATCTTTTATCCCTAAACACACTCCATCCACCCCTCCACGCATGATATCCAATTCTCAAATTGACAACATATTGGCAACGACCCTTCATCATAAGGATTTTGAAGGAACTCTATTGCGATGTGTGCACAGAGACATAGTTAACCCCAATATCAATAAAGTAGATAAAGAATCCCAAAAGTTGCATTCAAGTGCATGTATCTTAGCAAATCAACTTCTTCAAGCAAGTTGTCAATGGAACATCATGACAGAAGAATCTACATCAACAACACCTTGTGGTTTAGCATGAGCTTTAAAAATATTTCATAGAAAAATACAAAAAAGTTAAAAAAAAGTTAAAATCCAAAAAAGAAATAGAAAAAAAAGGATTGAAAACAGTAAATAAAAAAATCATCCTCTAGTGAAAACCACTATGGTGGCACTTTGGATAGGCACCATGATGAAAACCTAGAAAATAGGCATCATGTGTGGAATCGACCATCTATGTGCACCAGTTCAGGTTCAAGTATCTCATCCCATCCATAATAAATCTAGTATTCCATCCATCTTATCCATAATAAATCCATTCATCCATGAACCATTTATCCAATTGATTTTCATATATTTACATCCATAGTCCAAGTTATCTTGATCTTGACAAAGTTTGGTGTACACTTTATGCTTTCTTATGGTAAACATCTTGACATGAGTCATTTTCATTGATCCTAGCCTATCCAATGTTATCTGATCCATGAAACATTATCCAAATGAGCATTCTTTATCTAAACACCATATCTTATTGCAAGATAAGCCTTGGCATCCTTTGCATGCTTACCATATTCATCCGTCCACACGCCTATCCAAGCATCCATCCATGAAATTCCATACATTGCTAGACATTGGGGGTAGATATCTTGCATCTTGCTTCGAGAATAAATCTTGGTCTATATCCTCTAACTTATGTGGTGATTTGAACATTGAAAAACATGAAATCAAATTGGTCAAAACACTTGTGAGCAAAAAATCCAAATCACTAGCCCATGGCATATTTTGATGAGAGGAAATTCCTTATCAAGCTTCATCTTTCATTGAAACATCAATCCAAATAATCAATATCAGTTGCATCTATCACATCCTTCAACATCACATCAAATCATCCAACACATTTTTTGTTTGAAACCAAACTTCAAAATCATGATCAATCAAATCCAATCAATCCCTCGTCATCTTTGGGATATCTTTCCCAATCCTTGTATTGCTTAACAAAATCCTTGCATTGTTGTGCATTCTCAACAATATTATCATCATCAATCTGATCAATCAATCCTTGCATTGTTGTGCATCCTCAACAATGTTATCATCGTCAATCCTTGCATTTTTGTGCATCCTCAACAATGTTATCATCATCAATCCTGATCAATCAAATCCTTACATTGTTGTGTATCCTCAACAATGTTATCATCATCATCAATCCATCAATTTGATCAATCAACCTTAGCTTGGTCTTTAACAAAATCATAAATAGAGCACTGATATATTCAGACACATCCTCATCCAAATCATTAAAATTGTGCGAAAAATCCAAAAAACACTCAAAAAGTCAGAAAAACATCAAAAACATGGTAATCTGAACTACGTCGTCTCTGAGCTTAAATGTAGGTAAGGCTAATCTTTCATCAGCCCCCAAGACATCAAAATCCAAAAACATTCATAAAATCTTAGAAAACCCCAAAAACATTGAAAAAATAAAAAATCAAAAGATTTGTAAATTTTTTGAAACATACCAAATAAAGCCTCAAAACATTGCAAAAATGTCAAAAACATCCAAATATTTGAAAAAATCCATCCATCTCATTTCACTTTTACTTGAAATAATCAATCGTCCATAATAAACTAATCATCACCTTCATCCTTTGGCAACATAGACAGAAACAATCACAACAATCAGCAAAAGCAAGCTTCAATCGTAAAATCAAAATCAAACAATAAACATTTAAAAAAAATCAAACTCTTGATCATTTTCAGACATGTCAATCAAGCTTATATCAATAGCCTATCAATCAACTTATCAACCCATTGTCATCCTATACAATGCATATCCTAGGATATATCGTTCCAACAATGGCATCATTTTGGATATCACTTTAGATTCTTATCCTATCAAAACAAATCCCTTTGGCTAGAGATATGAAGAACATTGACTTGTTTGCATATTTAATATCTATTTTTTTTTATCTTATTGCGCTCATTCCAATGACCTCTCGATGATGTCTACTCAAAATGATTTAGAGAGAAAGGAATGGGGCAATGATCATTATCTTTTGTCTGCTATGCTTGTTGGATGTTCTTGTAATATAACTTGGTGAATAATTGCTTTGTTAGGTATGTCTTAGCAAGGTTTCTGTTTTTCAAGTGTGAACAAGAATACTCCTATTTCTTTGTCAAGTCAAAGTCCATCGCACTAGGTACAACGCCATCCTAGTTCTTTATACCTTGATGAATCGTATCTATGTGTGTTGTCAAACATAAGGTAAGTAGCCCTTTTAAAATCCCAATCCATGATAAGCGAATCATCATCTATCATCATAATCATCTCTAATAAAGTCTCATTAGATCATGGACTTGTTGGATCCTCTTGTCGTCATATCATTCCTAATTTCTTCTTCTCTGCACTAACATCACATCATGAATATTTAATCATCATCACCAGTGCATCCATCCTGCATCAACAAACCATCAACATTTTGCACATCATCTCACATGCATTTTCATCATCATAATATAGATCTATTAGTTTAAGCATCTACATAAAACATCCATTGCATAATAATAGCATATCACATCATCACATCATCCATCTCACATGCATTTTATCATCATTTTAAGTTATTTAGGATAATATAGATTGGTTATTCTAAGCATTTTGAAATCATCTCATTTGCATCATCATCATAACCATCCATTTTGAACCTCTTTATCATAGATCGACCCTCAAATTGAATCTTTTCATCGATCTTTGGAGGAGGCCATGTACTAGTGTACTTCTTTCCACTGGGGCATCCGAAAATATCAGAAAATATTCAAATTTTGTTTGTGGCAATTTTATTCTTAAACCAACGTACCAAGTACATTTCTTCAAAGAGGGGAAAAATGTAGACATGTGAAATTGACATCACTCAATTAAATAAATCAAGTTTATTTAATCAATCTCCTAAAGGTTATTAAATAAATAAATTATTTTTCTAAAGATCTTCATTTAATTAAATAGATGAAAGTTATTTTATTAAATCTCTAATGATCAATTTCTTCTGATTTAATTTAAATAAACCCAAATATTAAAGTTGAATGTCACAATCAACTAATCATCATCTAGGTTAATCTAATCCTGATTAACCTAATCTAACCACCCATCACATCCTTTAGCTTTTCCCACTTGCACAAATAAATCAATTTATTGATTTATTAACTCATCATTTTCCATCAACATGGCATCTTTGAGGAAAATTCCCTTAAATTTGAATTCAAAAACAAGTTGACATGTACATCCAACAAAGCATTTATGAGCTTTTATATGGCTCTTACATGTCTCTTGAAAAAGTCAAACTCAACATTTAACTCTCAAATTCAAATTTGAATCTCCCCCTCTCTAGCACATTGACCAAAACATGAACATTCCTCAACCACTCACAATGTGACAAGTGGCTTCATGTCATTGGATAAATATTTTTCCCACATTCATCCATTTGGCTATTTCTCTCATCAAAATATTCTATAAATGGAAGGCTTATTGTTCATCAAATCATACACAAATCTCATGCAAAGTCACTTTCTTCAATTCAGAATTGATTTTGTCCACTTCACTCCATCTTCAAGGCATTGCATCATTTGAGTTTTAGCAAGGATTGGGAAAGGGTCATTTACAAAATTGAAACCAATCCAATATAGAATTGGTAGATGTTATTGTTTTAGATGTCTTTAAATCCTTGTTATTTGTTGCATTTTCTGAATAATTTACATGTTATTCCATAGGAGTACTTAGTAAGTTTGTATGTACTAACCTCTGCCATGAAGTTTAACAGTGTATGCAGAATTTGAAGGGTTCTTCAAACCTAAGAAGAAATTTGTTTACAAGACCAAGGTTTTGAAGAACATGCTTTTCCCTAAGAGTACTTCATACCAAAAGATCAATGTTTGCTCAAAATACCATAAGACAAAAGATAAACAAGCACATGTGTGGGGTTCAATTGATTTCATCTTGATTAATGAATTGATTTTACCACAAACACTCTCTTGATTAGATTTTTAAACTCGATGTCTAATGTCTTAACTTCTTATCATCCCACAAAGTGTATTATGTTGAAATCAAGGAATTTAAGGAAAAAGTTTCCTATTGTTGACTTTAGCAAGGAAATTGAGATATAAATTCAAATGTTTAGAAACCTCTAAGGATTGAATCGCTAGGGCAAGAAATAACACATGAATTTGGTCAATGATATTTGCTTCCTAAAGGGTTTGAAATTTGATGACAACATTGAATGTTTGTTTTCCAATGTTTACGAATAAGAAATTTTTTTGTAACCAAGAACAAGCACAACCCTATGGATATGAAATATTGTATTTGTTGAGTCCCCACTTGGACAAGTCCAGCAATGGTTAGATGCTTGACCCCATAGGCTCCCTTCCATGACACTCACTTATACAGGGTAGCCAAACATCAACTCCCATGAAACTCCCATGGAATACTTTCCATTTCTACTAAAAACTGTAAAAGTGTGGGGAAACTTCAGAATGATCATTCTTGCACCAAAAATAGATAGGGATTTTGGCCTTTCTAAACAAGGGTTTTAATTTAGACTTTCCATTCCTAGGGATTGACCCATGTGGTGAGAGACCATTGCTTCCCTTCTCGTCAAGACCAACCACATGATAATGGCCTTTGTTCCAGTAAACACATTTATATCCCAGCTGGAAATACACTTGGATTTAGTGTGTTACCAGTTGAGTCATTCCCTTGGGTGAGTACTTTTTCCCCAAGGTAGACCCTCTAAGATAAACAAAAGCAAGAAAAAATATCCATAGTATGATCTCTCTTTGTTGAGAAACAAAGAGAGAACACACTCAATATGTTCCACTCACACTCGCAAAGATGTGTTCAATTTTAAACCCAAATTGAAATGTATAGGCAATTACTTATGCAAATTAATGTCACCAAAAGGCCTTTTGATTCTCAAGATCACCATGAGGTGCCAGAGAAAGACATACATCCTTTTAATAGTACTACATTGAGTAAGTAATTATAAAACAAAGAAATACTTGTTCATTTTAAATCCACAAACCAATGATTTGCTTCTTTTTAGAGCACCAAAAATGAAATATAGAGATTTCCTTGTTCAATTGTTAATCCTCAAACCAAATCTAGTGAGTTTTTCCTAACATTTTTTTTAATCCCTTTGTAGCAAACTTGAAATGTTCTTTTTAGAGCCCCAAAGAAATTTAGTATATACTAAGCACATGAAAGATAACAAATTTTTAAGAGAGATTATGAATTCTCTAAGAGTGTTAAACAAGCACTAAAGTGTTCAAAAACACTTGGTGTAATGTGAGAATGATGCCATAATGCAACCTTCAACTTTGTTTTCCTCCTTCACCTTGATTAGACCAACTTGCAAAAACTAATTACAACTACAAAATAGAGATTACAAAAACTGGTTAGCAACCCAAAGCAACCAAAATATATTTAATCTAATGTCTTGTCACAAAATAGACAAATATATTTAATTTTTTTGTCTCAAGCATGTCAAAAACATAGGCTCCTTCCACCTGTTTTCCAGGAATAGACAAAAATAAACTTCTTGTAGAAATTGCGTCAAAAACATAAGCTCCTTCCACCTATTTTCTAGGAACAAACAAAAAAAAAATAACAGAAAGAGAATTTAATATGATGTTCTATCGCAAAATAGACAAATATATTTTGAACTTTTTTTCACAAGTGCATTAGAAACATAAGCTCCTTCCCCCTTTTTTCTAGGAAATAGATAGAAACAAACTTCATGTAGCAATTGTGTTAGAAACATAGGCTCCTTCCACCCATTTTCTAGGAATAGATAGAAACATAAGCACCTTCCACCCATTTTCTAGGAACAAATAGACATAAAAAATAACAAAAATAAAATTTAATCTTATGTTCTATCAGAAAATAGATAGATATATTTTGAACTTTCTATCGCAAGTGCATCAGAAACATAAGCTCCTTCCACCCATTTTTCAGGAAAGAGACAAAAAAAAAACTTCATGTAGCAATCGCATAAAAAAAAAAAGCTCCTTCCACCCGTTTACGAGGAATAGACAAAAATAAAATTCCTATAGCAATCACGTCAGAAACATAAGCTCCTTCTACCCGTTTGCTAGGAACAGATAGAAACACATGCCCTCACTCTAGCGCCAAAATGTAGAACCAAGATCTTAGTACCTCCAAAACACAATAAAAAAACACATTAGAAGATCATAATGCAAGTTACGATCAAAGTTCCCCATAAAATCTATTAACAATGCTCAAAATAGGAATAGAAGCAAGAACATAATGTGCAAGCAAAGAGATATATTAAATCCTATTAAAAACATGCAAAATCTTGATCCCATGGGGGAATTGGTGCCAATTTGATGTGAAAATTGGCACTTTCGCAACTCCTATGCAAGATTTGATGATTTGATGAAGATGTGATCCACTTGGTGCTTGCTTCAAATGAACTCCATGGAGAAAAAATACAATAACCTAGCTATGCTTTTGATGAAATTGATAAATATGCTATTTCTTGAAGATGCAAATTAGTAGAGTAAGTTTTCTGAAATTTCGGATGATAAAATGAGGAGAGAAGTGTCTTATTTATATACTGACAAGTTGGAGAAATGCCCAAAATGAAGCAATGTGGGACTAAATTTCAACCAATGGCAAGATTCCACTTGTCAAGAGATGAGTGGATTAAGGATGAGCACATTTTGATGAATGTTCCCATAAATGCATATATTTGAAATTTGAAATTGGTGAAATGACGAGGATGAAGAGTCAAATGGAGTAATGGCCTCTTGGCTCAATGCAAAAGGACTTATAAGATGAAATAAATGTCTTGTTGGAAGGACAAAGTCCACTTGGAAGGAATTCAAATTTGAAGGAATATTCCCCTATTATGCCATGTTGAGAGAAAATAGGGATTTAATAAATGAATTAAATCTATTTTTATGTGCAAATGGAAAAAGCTAGAGGATGGGACATGGATTAGAATTAAATTAACCAATGGTTAATTAATTTAATGAGGGATTAGATGATGTGACTAATTGATTTAGATTTATGGGTTGATTTATAAAAAAAAGATGAGAAGAATATGATTTAGAGATTAATTAAAAAAATATTTTTTATTTTTTTAATTAAAGGGAATGGTGTTAAATTAAATCAAATAAGGTTTTAATTTAATAGGATGACTTTTAGTGATTTAATCAAATTAAATGAATTATTTAATTAAATAGAGATAATTAGATTAGATTGATTGATTTAATTAACAAGAGATAATGACTTAATTAGATAAATGATTTATTTTTTATGATTTTTTATTCAAGGGGTAAATGCTTTTGACCGGAACTATGAACGAGAATACAACCATTCAACAATACCACCCCAATGGGGTTTAAACCTTGGTGGCAAGAACAACAATGCCACCTATAAACCATCACATCGTGCCAATACCGGCTAAATGATTTATTTAATTAAGGGAAGTAAAATTCATGAATTTAATCAAATAAGGTTCTTTGATTAAATGGTTAGACTGAGGGATGATTTAGGATTAAATGGTGTTAGTAATCGGGATCAGATGTGTGATGTCAATTTGTACATTTTCCATGTCTACACGGGGATCACATCATGCACATGCAATCACACAAAAGAAAAAGGAATAAGAACTAATGCAAAAAGATAGTAAGACAAATACGAGTCAAGATGGATGGTTATGATGATGATGCAATTGAGATGGTTTTAAGATGAATAGAATAACCAATCTATATTATCCTAAACAACTTAAAATGATGATGCAATGCATGTGAAATGGATGACATGGATGATGTGATGATGCCTATATGATTATGCAATGGATTTGAGATGATCAATGTTTTCCATTATGTATGATATGAATGATATGTGGTATGTTGATGGTTTGTGGATGTAGGATGGATGCATTGGTGATGATGATTAACTATTCATGACGTGATGTTAGTGCGGAGAAGAAGAAATGAGAAATGATATGATGACAAGAGGATCCCACAAGCCAAATTTATGAGCGATGATGATGAGAAATGGATGATTTTCTTATCAAGAATTAGGATTTTAAAAGGGAAACTTACCTTATGTTTGATAACACGCCAAAGCATGATGCATCAAGGTATAAAGAACCAAGATGGCATTGTACTTAGTGTGATGGAATTTGACTCGAAAATTAGATAGGAGTATTCTTGTTCACACCTGACATACAAAATCCTTGCTAGGATGCACCTTATAAAGCAAGTATTCACCAAGTTATATTACAAGAACGTCCAACAAGCACAACAAACAAGAGGATAATGATCGTTGCCATATTCCTTTCTATCTAAATTATTTTGTGTAGACATCATCGAGAGGTCATCAGAATGAGCGCAATAAGATAAATCAAAAGAAAAGATCAAGTAGACAAACAAGTCAATGTTCTTCATATCTCTAGCCAAAGGGATTTATTTTGATAGGATAAGAATCCAAAGTGATATCCAAAATGATGCCCATTTTCAGAACGATATATCCTAGGACATGCATTGTATAGGATGATGATGGCTTGATAAGTTGATTGATACGATAGTGATATAAGGCTGACTGCCATGTTTGAAAATGATCAAGAGTTTGATTTTGCATTTATCGGTTTGTTTCTTTGATTTTGATTTTGTGTTTGAAGTTTTCTTTTGTTGATTGTTGTGATTGTTTATGTTTATGTTGCCAAAGGATGAAGGTGATGATCAGTTTATTATGATGATTGATTATTTCGAGTGAGCGAGATGAGATGGATGGATTTTTTTCAACTATTTGGATGTTTTTGATGTTTTTGGAATGTTTTGAGGCTATTTTTGGTATTTTTCAAGATTTTTACAAATGTTTTGATTTTCCAATTTTTCAAATGTTTTTGGATTTTTTGAGATTTTATGAATGTTTTTGTGTTTTTTGAATGTTTTTGGATTTTGATGTCTAGGGGGCTGATCAAAGATTAGCCTTGCCTACATTTAAGCTCAGAGATGACATAGTTTGGATTTCCATGTTTTTGATATTTTTCTGATTTTTTGAGTGTTTTTTGATTTTGGTGATTTTTTGATGTTTTTGGATTTTTTTGGATTTTTTGATGATTTTGACGATTTGGATATATATGTGTGATGATAGTAGTTCTTTTTTTGGGGATTTTGTTGAAAACCAAGCTAAGGTTGATTGATCGGATTAATGGATTGATGATGATAACATGGTTGAGGATGCACAACAATGCAAGGATTGTGTTAAGAAACACAAGGATTAGGATGGATATCCCAAGATGATAAGGGATTGATGATGATAACATTGTTGAAGATACATAACAATGCAAGGATAGTGTTAAGCAACACAAGAATATCCCAAGATGATGTTTATTTGATTGGATTTGATTGATCATGATTGATGAAGCTTGATTTGGAACAAAAGTTGTTTCGAATGATTCAATGTGACATTTGAAGTGTAACTTCGATGCAACTGATAGTGATTGTTTAGATTGATGTTTGATGAAAGATGAAGCTTGATAAGGAATTTTTTTTGTCAAAATATGCAATGGGCTAGTGATTTGGATTTTTTCTCACAAGTGGTGGACCAATTCTATTTCATGTTTTCCAATGTTCGGATCACCACATAAGTTGGAAGATATATATCAAGATTTATTCTCAAAACAAGATGTAAATATCTACCCCCAGTGTCTAGCAATGTATGGAATTCCATGGATGGATGCTTAGATAGGAGTGTGGATGGATGGATATGGATTATCTTGTGATAAGATAAGGTGTTTAGATAAAGAATGCTCATTGGATAATGCTTCATAGCTTAGATAATGCTGGGTAGGATATGATCAATGAAAATGACCCATGTCAAGCTGTCTACCATAAAAAAGCGTAAAGTCTCCATCAAACTTTTTCAAGATCAAGATAACTTGGATTATGGATGCAGATGGATAAAGATAGATTGGATAAAAGGTTCATGGATGAATGGATTTATTATGGATTAGAATGACGACTTTATTATGGATGGGATAAGATGCTTCCTCTTGAACTGGAGTATGCAGATGCTCAATTCTACACATGATGCATGTTTGGTAGGTTTTCATCATGGTACCTATCCAAAGTGACACTGTAGCGGTTTTCACTAGAGGATGATTTTTTTCTTTACTGTTTTCAATCCTTTTTTTGATGTTTTTTGGATTTTCACATTTTTTTTTTTTTTTTTATTTTTTAAAGATTTTAAGCTCATGTTGAACCACCTGGTGGTGTTGATATAGATGCTTCTATCATATTTTTCGATCGATATCCTGCTTGAAAAAGTTTCTTTGACAAGATATGTGCACTTGAATGCAAATTTTGAGATTCTTGAGCTGCTTTATTGATACCATGGTTAACTCTGTCTTTGTGCAAACATCACGATAGAGTGCCTTCAGAATCCTTATGATGAAGGGTCATTTCCAATACATGGTCAATTTGAGAATTGGATATCATGTGTGGAAGCATGGATGGAGTGTGTTTAGGGATAAGAGATGGATTGGTTGATAGTTTCGAACCTTTGACTCTCCAAACTTGGGAAGATGAGCAATCATGGATGGATATGAAAGTGTGCATGGAATTAGGACCAAATGTTTGATACACTTTGTACGTCACTTGAAAATATTGCTCTTGCTTTTGTGGACATCTTTGATGGATACTTTTCCCTTTTTTATTTTGCCCCATAGTTTCTTTGACTAATGGAGTGTGATAGGGATAATCTTTCTTTGTAATTTTTGGTATCCATTTGTATTTGATTTGTTTGATATGCTTCTTAGCTTCTTTTGATTTGATAACATTATTTGTGCTTTGATTCAAAACCTTCTTTTGATTTTGGTCACAATTCGTGGATGGGGTGATGGGTGGATGAAGATTCGTGACATGGCTGGTTGTAATACTCGCATCAGTTTCATCATAAGGATTCTTTGTGCTCCATATGTTGATGTTTTCTTCATACATAGTTGCCCCTAGTATGGTGGTAGTGGCACCTTCGTTCCTTGATTCTACTTGTTTTGAGGGTTCATGTTTAGAATGTATTCTCTGATAAATGACCGCTACAGATGATGCTATTTCAATTTCTTGCTCTGCTAACTCTAAAATATCTTGTTCTATCTAACCTACTTCCTTGAGTGGATAATGTTGGATATCTTCATACATGATGTCTTCAGTCTGGATTTTGGATATATCTAATCTTGATGTTGACAACTCTGTTTGAATGTAGGAGTCAAAAAACAAGCTTTGATAGCATGTTAGAGAAAAGCACCCAGGAGCAACTACAAGCAGAAACAAGAATGAGAGAAGCAACAATAGAAGCTATTTCACTAGGAATGAAAAAAAAATGAATTGAGATGTCATGATTAAAATACATATAATGTACAACCTTCTTAAAGGCATGCAATATATGATGGGTGAGAAAAACTACTGATATAGGAAAAAACTACCCAACTAATTTACCCTATGTTAAACTTAACACACTAACATTGTGGAGTGCTTTTCGAGTAGTTTTATTGATGGACCTCATTCATTTCTCATGTCTTGTTCATTGCTGTTTGTGGGAAGGTGTTCCTCATCCAATGTCTCTTAGGGGGTTTCCCCTATCTACCTGTCTATGGTGAGTATGGTTTTAATGGTATGTGTATTCTCAAGGGGATGTTGTGCTCCTCTTTCTCATGTTGCTCGTTGTAAGATCTATGAAGTATAATACAATTATTGGAGTGAGATTTACGATTGTATCTCTGCCTATTATTGGCCTTCTATGGTAGAGGTGTTTTGGAGGGGTGGTCTTGAAATTATTGGTTGTTTAGACAGTTCAGTTGTTTTCTAACGTTATGATATTGGGGAACTTAGGGGTTCTCCCTATTTTATTACATTTTATTGGAGCGTTATCCATGCCTATCTTGCAAACACAACTTCTTGTGGAGATTAAGGGAGTTGTTCATGTCCCTTCTTCTAGTTTATTTTGTCCTTTGCAACCTACTATGTTTGGTTCTCCTATTTAGGTGGAGATCTATTCTATGTTGATCCTATTGAGGTGGAATGTGGTCCTATGTAGGTGGAGCTCAAGTTCACTTAGAAGGATTTTTTTGTGGAAATGGATTCTTTTTTCCCTTTGGTTTATTTTGTGCTCAGTGCCAAACATTTGGAGTTGTTGCATATGGGTTGCAACCCTTGGTATAGTGTTTTAAGCTATATTATTTCCTTGGGTTTCCCCTATTTCTAAAGGGTGGTCTATTTTAAGTTTGTTTCCTTTCTTCTTATTGCCTCTGTTCTTGCAAATGGTCTTTCTTTCTGGTTTCATGCTCTAATCAAAAGCATGGCTAGTTTGTTGTTCTTCCTAGCTAGATGTTCGTGAGTCTCACTTCTCCTTTTAGGTTGTCTTATTTTTTTGAGTCATTGATCTCTACATCTATGGCTATTTTGTATAGGGTACTAGCCCTTGCAAGCATGTAATGGATGGAAAGGTGGGATTAACCCCATTACATTGACACCATTTTTTATAAACGTTTTGGTCTATAGAGGTATACCAACTTCATGTTGGATAGGTATAATAAGAAAAATGTGGCCAATATCAGCAGTATACTAGCAATAGTGATACAATAACTAACATGAATAAATATGGTCTTTCTTCCATAAAGATAATGGTAACCAATATGATTATGTTATAGTAATAATAACTTTAGTAATAATAAAAGAGCTTAGGGTTGTTTAGAAGCAATGATAGCACCCAATGCACTTAATTATAATATCAAGTTTAGAATTAGTTTTGGGGGTAGTATTGATACTAATAATAATATTAAGGTTTATCATTAAGGATAATAATAATAAATAGAAATTTGGAGAGAAATTATATTAAGCATAAGTAGTATAAAGAATAACCATAGTGAGAAGCTTGATAGCGATATTTATTGGGAAAGGAATTGGTACTAATGATAGCAATGCGATATTATTAATGATAAATTAATGGAGATAACTTTAGTAAACTTGTCCTTCGAATATATATTCAAACTAATAACAATAGTAAGGGAAATAGAAAAAGAAAATCACTCGTAGTGTTAAAGTAAGAACTGAATAATCATGATAACTATATTAACATTGTTGCAAGTTAATGTGACCTTACAAAACACAAAATGATCAACAATGTATTTTGAATCATAACAATTATAATGCTAGCCATATCGATATCTCTAGAAGTGGAACAAGTAGCATGGGTAAGGACACTCATTAATAATAATGTGCTTGTTGGAATAGTGAAATATTAGGGTGTAACATGGTCAACTATATCAAGCAAGTTCAATATTAAATGAGTCAATAGAATTAGGATTACTATTCTTCTGCCTTAGCTATAATATTAATATAGATAAATGTCTTCGGTACTTTAAAAAAAATCTCAAATTATTAACATTTGTCTCAATCAATGAATTGATATTGTGAATAATTTCAATATTACCAATTAAAGGATATAGAAGCCTAATTGAAATAGAGTAAATAAGTTGATCTAAATTGTCTAAATTTCTTATTGCTACCAATGCAATAAAGTAGTTAATAGAGAATAATAATGATGTAAATTATGGGGAATAGGTACATATTTTCAACTACCTTGGGATAAAAGAAGATATAAATAAATAAATAGAAAGGATAAGATTATTATTTTGAAAGGAATAGCAAGGAATAGGAAATAATATTCATATAGATGACTATAATGAATCAATTAAAATAAATTCAATTCTATTAATTCCTTAATTTAACTAAATATTTGTGTGTTGCAAAAATCACTTCAAATGAATTTAGTGTAAAACTATTCTCTTTTTTTTTTTTTATCTAAACACATAAAAAAGGGAATTGTGTTAAAATAATGTTACAAGTCTTGTACCAACCTAGTAAAACTAAATTTATTGGGTTTTTCTAGCAAAAATTTATGGGAATGACATTAGTCCCCTTGAATATGATGTTTGTTATAATATATCAATATAGTATTTCGATTGCTATAGTAGGGAAACTTGAAAAGCACATTATCAATGAAACTGTAGGCTTCATAAGCAAGCTAGTTTAGACTATCCAAAGCAATGTTAAAAATGAAATAATTGTAGACACGTGAAATTATCATTGTGCACTTAAATAAAATCACATTCATAAATCAAATTCACATTCATCCATTCATCAGGTAAACCAGGTTCATTTAGTTCAATCTTTAAGGATCATCCCTTTAAATTGAATAAATTAACTTTATTTAATTTAAGACTATCATTACCTCATTCAAATAAATAAATCAAATCCTAACATTTCATCTTTCATAAATCATCTGAGCCTAAAGTCATCAATTTAAATTAAATAAATCAAACCTTTATTTAATTAAATTTGAAATCACCTTTCATCTCCCTTTGATTTAGTTTAAATCCCTAAAATTTAAGTCAAATAGGTCAAATTATCTAATTATCATCTAAGTTAATCTAATCCTGGTTAACCTAATCCTAATCACCCACCACATCCTCTAGCTTTTCCCACTTGCACAAATAAATCAATTTATTTATTTATTAAATCATCATTTTCTCTCAACATGGCATCTTTGAGGAATATTCCCTCAAATTTGAATTCAAAAACAAGTTGACATGTACATCCAACAAGGAATTTATGAGCTCTTACATGGCTCTTACATGTCTCTTGCAAAGGTCAAACTCAACATTTAACTCTCAAATTTAAATTTCAAATCTCCCCCTCTTTAGCACATTGACCAAAATGTGCTCATTCCTCAACCTATCATAAGTTGACAAGTGGCATCTTGCCATTGGTTGGTTTTTTAGTCCCACATCCTCCATGTTTGGAATTGTTCTATCATTCTATTATATAAATAGAGATTATCTCCAATGATTTACTCCTCCACAATCTCATGCACAAATGCATCATTTTCATTTGAATCCATATCATATCTTCATAGCACTTCATATCATCTTTAAAGAAATTTCATCATTTAGCTTATCCAAAAGGGTTTGAGAAAGGGCTATTTTCCACAATAGCACCAATCCCCCTATGAAGTGATGGTTTAATCCATTTTAGATAGGTTTACATGCTTATGATTTCTTTGTAGTGCTTTTAATCATGTTTCCTTGTCTTAATGTGATTAAGAACTTCATAGGGAGTTTGTTTTTTTTTTTCTTGACTAATGATCTATTGTGTTGATTTAGATAGCTAGGAAAAAATCTTGCTCACATTGTGGTGCTAGAAGGAGGGCATACCATAATGCTTCATATTAACATTTCCTGTAATCCATATTTTCTTGCATGAGTCTACCCTATTCACTATTTTGCTGAGCTTTACGCGTCTTCATGAATCAATGCATTCCAATGAGCTAACATCTCTTTTAGGAATTTTTTCCAATAGTTGACATGCCTGTTCTTTGTTATCACTTTTTCATATGTAACTTTCACTGTGTGTATTCCCTATTTGCTTATTTTCCTTGCTTTTGTTTTTGGTTTTGGTCATGGGATCCTTGAACATCACGTTCAAAGCATGTCTAGCATGGGATCTGTAGTAGCCTTTGATGGTGCCGACAGTAATGGAATGTTCTCTCGGTCTTTGTCATAGACCACCAATATCTCCTACTCTCTGCGTCAAGTTTAACCTATGATGTTTGAGTGTTGAGAGTTGGCCACTAACATCCCAGGCTTAACATTGCACCTTTGGACCACCCACTCTCTTTTTTTGTATTTTTTGGGCATAGACCGTCAATGTCACGCCATCTCTTCCATCCCTATGCCTAGTTTTTATGTATAAGTGTGTATTTTCTTGTTTCCATTGTTGTTTTGTTTTCAAGTGGCCTTCTTTTGAATGAAATGGCAATGGAAGTTATGTTAGGAGAAGAGTAAAGTAAACACCCAGAAGGATGTAGTGGCATTTGGTTATTTCCTCTAACAAAGAAGGGTCGAATCCTCAACCAGTCAGTTCTACCAATTTCAAGTGGCATCATTGTGGTGCCTGTTGTAATACAAACCCTTTCATATTAAGACAATAGTTGTTAGCTGTCCATTTCTTATTGTGCATAGTGTTGTAATCGTTGTCATTTCTCTACGTATTCATCTCAGTCCCTCATTGAATGTCATTTTTGCCTTGATAGTCATGTAGATAAGTGCAAATATCAAAAAAATATGCATTACATTCTACCCATCTCCCTCAGTGAATGTCATTTTCGCCATGCCTATTTGAAGCATCCCCTTCCTCTTCTTTAAAGATTTTTGACACAGGCAGAAAGGCTGCGGGGCAAAGGGAGGATGTGAAAAGGGCTGAGGAATTTGTCTTTACACTTGCTAGTGGCATTAGCTTGAAATTTTCTAAAGCCTTTTCAATGCACACATTTTTCGTGGGTCTTTGAGACCACACTTTCTTTAAACACATTTTGTCAAAAAGTATTTGAGCTTCTTTCTGAATCTGTCAAAAGCTATCTAAGCTTGATCTTAGTATAAAATATAATATTTAGATGCCCCTGGTTGAGATCACATTTCTGTGAAGTTACGTTCTATTTAACAGTTTGTATACCTTTAGCTACATTCAATGTTGAACGTGTTTCCATCCATAATATCAGACGAGACCTCACCTATTATGCAATGGTGGATTTCCATACCCTAATCAAAAGCATTATTATGACAGAGGTATAGAGAGTACTGGCACAAGAATGGTGAAACTTGACTTCACGATACTAATATGCATTAAAATCTACTTTTTAATCTCTGATTCATCTTTAGATATCGGTTGGAAATCAAATTCTGTGCTATTTATCCCAAAGAAATACCTTATCTTTGAGGTAGTCTGACAATTAGTTCATGTGCCTTGTTTCATAGGTTACCAAATATTTTCTTAAAAAACACGCCATTCATTCAATTTCCAGAATAATAAAAGCAACAAAATGACGTCGACAATAACCAAAGGACATTTAAGCAAGTGAGCACTGGTTCTTGTGCTTTGTGGCATTGACATGTGCTTCTAGGCGCAGGGACAACAAAAGTATTGAAATATGTTTTTAAAATGTATATATCTATCTTTGAGAATGATTGGGTATGTGACCAACAGGTAAAATGTTAGTGTCCTTATTAATATTGATTACTTTTTTTAGATCATAATTGGACATGATATTAATGGTAAATTTGGACTTTAATCAAGTTGATTCATATTGTACATTAGAAAATTTACTTTAATGAAGTCAAACTGGTGTTTTGGAACAACTTGTGAATTGGGTTTTGTAATTTCATTTTGAATTTAATCTTGGGGTAAGATCATTTCGTTTTGGCTATCATTTTGAATATCATTAGAGTATTTGTTATTGTTGTTCAAATCTCAAAATTTAATGTTTTTCTACATTAATATTGTTGTATATGGTTTGAGTGCTAACAATTTGAAGATTTTGTAGAAAGAAAAATGACAAATTACTAAGAGAGGCAAATCATGAAGGCTACAAATGATTGAATAATATTGTTTTCTTTGAGGGAAAACACAGAAAACTATCATTTTAACATATATTTTCTTGGAGTAATCTATTTTCTCAAATGATTCTTAAACATAACAGTATACAATTTGCAAATTTAAACATGTTGGTAACTGATTTGCAGATTTCCTGAAGATGACGAAGTAGCAAGGTGGAAAAAATCCAAAAATGACAAGCAAATTCAATTCAAGCATTGGGCATTTGAACTTGAAAAAGCATTTTTAAATGCTTATTAAATTGAAGCATCCATTATTATTTTTTTTCTATTGTTTGACAACTCACTTTAGATTTAGGTTTAAAATCAATCATTGTTTTGATTGTTTTTCAAAATTGGGCTAAAAATGAACAATACAAACTTACTAATCTCTACTTTTGGGCTAAAAATTGAACAAGACAAATTTCACACTTCATCTTGGTGCTTTAAAATGAACTCACAATTGATTTGTGGACTTAAAACGAACATGTGCAACTTTGTTTTTGTTATTTTTTACATAAACTAACATCATTGAAAAGGATGTATATGCTTCTCTCGCAATTTACAATGATCGTGAGAATCAAAAGGCCTTTTTTATGATCTTAGGTTGAGATAAAGTGATCACCTCCACACTTCATTTTGGGTTTAAAATTGAACAAAACACTTTGTGAGTGTAACTAAACCTATTGCATGTGTTCTCCCTTGTTTCTAAATGATTGGTGATCAAACTATGAATATGTTTACTCTCTTTTTTCTATCTTAGAGGGCCTCTCTTTGGGAAAAAGTACTCACCCAAGGGAATGACTCAACCGATATCACTGTAAAGCCAAGAGTATTTCCAATTGGGATAGGTATTGGAGTAAATGCCAGTATCACGCGGTTGGCTCCGACAAGATGAATCTAAAAAGGGACTCTCGTCGTATGGTTCAATCTCCACGAACAAAAAGTCAGAACTAAAATCCTTGTTTGTAGTAACCAACCAGTCCATCCAATGAGTTTATCAAAGTGGTGCATTGGAACTTAGATTCCAAGAAGTTACTTGCCATGTCCAATCTTGGTTAAAATATAGAGGTTAAGACTTTTTTTTTTTTAGACTGTAGGAATCGGGTAGCACGACCCCCTATAAACTGCAGTGCGCCTGGTAAACTTTTTAACGTGACCGGCGGCACTGGCACGACACGCCCTTCGGTACCACGGGACGGGGGAGACTAGAACTCGTGACCAGCAGAGCCGCAACAGAATTACTTAGCCAACCGAGCTAGGGCCCCCGCCCAAGAGGTTAAGACTTCATTCTTAACATACCATTATATTTTTTCCCTGGTTGCCTATAAAATCATCTCTTCTACTATGAAGGGCATGAGGAAAGCTCACTAAGAAAAATGTGCCAATTGAGCTAGGATTTTATATTGCTTGTGAGTTAGTTTGAAAACATAGTGCTTGGATCCAAAACAATGAAACCAACATTCAACAATCATCAGAATTTTAAACCCTTTGTAACGAACAAATACCTTTGAAAATTCCATGTGTTACTGCTTGTCCCTAGGGGTTCTTATCCCTAAAAGGCTTCTAAACACAAAGACCTATATCTCAATTTTTTCATTCCAAAGTCAACAATAGGAAACTATGCTCTTGAAACCTTGATTTTCACATAATGGACCTTGTGGAATGAAAAGGAATTAAGACATAGACATTCAGTTTGGAAACTAAGCAAGAAGTTTTTTTGTGGTAAAATCAAGTCATTAACCAAGATTAACTCAAATTGAACCCACACATGTTCTTGTTTATCTTTTTATCTTCTTTCGAGCAAACATTGGTCTTTTGGTTTGAACTACTCTTAGAGAAAATCATGTTCTTCACTATCTTGGTCTTGTAAACAAGTCCTTCCTAGGTTCATTTTGGATCAAATCAAACACTTCATCCATTCCAAACATTTATTATATTCATCCCACAAACAACTTTAGAGATTTGGAAACATCATTTTAGACTTGGGTAAATCATCAAAATCAAAATCACCTTGTTTAGTTAGGTGTATGGGAATGGATCCTTTCTCATAGATTTAATTAGCAATCCTTTGAACAAGTTCATCCTAAGATCGCATCCAACATCCTAGGGTTTACAAGTTCATTATCCAATCAAACCAATCAAAATCAAACCCTAAGTCTAGCATTAATCTAAAGTTCCTCAATGTTTGACACCCATATCATTCACCCCTTTTCATCCTTCATCTCATCACTGGTCCTAAAAACCTTAGAGGTCACTTTTGCAACAAGAAAAAAAAATAAGAAGAACATGGAATATAAACATGCTCCATACATCATGGGTAATCAAAACCAAACAAACTATAAAAGCCTTACAATGCCAATTGATTTTCAACACTCACATTTATACAATCCATACATGGGATCATTATCTCCTGCAAACCTCAATGGTAAAACAAATATGAGTATGCCTAGTCAAAATTTTGGAATGCTTTTCTTGATGGTAGATTTAAATCTAACTCCAAACCTACAAGTTTATCAACCGAACAATCAATCCATGAGTCTTCAAATGAACAACGTCATCCCATCATATCACAACATGCCAAATGTGAATGTACCAAGTACAACTTTAAAAACATGAACATTTTGATTCTAAACTTGGTAAACTTTGGGATGGATATGTTTGAAAATCATACAAATATTGTTCAAAATCATTAAAAAAAGATGCTAACGACTCTGTGTATTAATCCAAGTCAAGGTAACACCTTGCAAAATCAAAGTTACCTAAATCAAGGCAATGTGATTCCCAACATTAACAATGTTCAATTTCAACCTATCATGCCAAATCTAAACATCATACTGTATCAAAACATTGTCCAAAACCAATTGATCCAAGGTGATCCATCAAGCACCAATCAAATCATTGCATCCAATCCTCCAAATATACCATTGATATCACAACAATAGATGGTATCCAATCAAACAACAATGTCGATCCTAACAAATCAAAATGCGGTCTCCCAAGGACCTATCACCTCAATCATTCCAACCATCACTATCACTTCAATCATTCCAACCACCACTCTCACACCCATCACATCTCAACCCCTCACTACCATGATCACTCCAAGCATATCTTGACCACTTGTCACTACATCCA
Source organism: Sequoia sempervirens (assembly GCA_007258455.2). Taxonomy (NCBI): domain Eukaryota; kingdom Viridiplantae; phylum Streptophyta; class Pinopsida; order Cupressales; family Cupressaceae; genus Sequoia; species Sequoia sempervirens. The sequence goes on along the minus strand of VDFB02193867.1, from coordinate 643,404,853 downwards.
ACACAATTCTGAATCTGTCACTACTACCACCAAAACCAAACACACCAAGACAATATAACATTGTGCTAAAAGCTCACCAGGCCTACAAAAAGGCCATCCAACAATATCTAGCCATGCAAGAAGTAGCAAAAGCTCAAAAAGTGCAACAAGCCTCCCAAGCCATGCAAGCTGCTCAAGCTACCCAACAAACACAAGCACAAACACAAAAAATGATAACTATTGGGGACAATGATCAGGATTCAACCACTGGTGATAGCATTGATAATCTCTCCACCACAACTGTTGAGAAAAAGGATCAAGATCAAACCATCACTGAGCACCTTGAAGCTTTATCTACTTCATTCAATGATCAAATCAACATATGTCAAGAGTCACTTTTCAATCATGATAAAAATCCACTAACAATAGCCAATAATGATCCAATTCAAGAAATATCAACATCATTTGACCTTATGGTTGAAGACATTGACAATTTCTCCACCACAACTATTGAGAACAAGGATCGAAACATTTCCATCAATGATCACATTGAAGAAATTTCCACCTTATTTGATGATCAACTCACCATACATCAAGAGCCAATTTTTAGTGATCTATTTCAAGGAGTGTTAGAATTATTTGATCCGACTGACATAATCTATGATCCATTGACCAATGATCATGCTGAAAATGTCTCTACATCACCTTATGAGTTAGAGGACATATCTCAAGAATTCATTCCAAAGCATGATCAACATCTTCCACTAAGGTCTAGCAATGGTCCTTTCCAAGACTGTATGTTGAACCCCTTTGACCTCATGGTTACAAATACTGAAGGAATCCTCAACTTGACACTTGATCCAAGTTCACTCAAAGATCGAGAGGATATCAATCCACTTCCCAGGCCTAATGAAGATATCCAAGAACCATTTGTAAGCAATCCATCCTTTGAAACTGACCTATGTCAATAAGTTGATCCAAAACATGATGAAAGTAACTCTAAAATCATTCAAGATCAAGAATTTGTATCTCAAAGATACTACAATGATCTAATGGACACTCTCCTATCTATACAAGATGAACATACTCCTCCATCTACCCATGAGATGCTTTCTATGGACGAACAGATAGATGATCTTCATTTAGAATAGGATTCCTTACTCCTGACATTATTACACAAAAAGAGAAAGTTATTGATAACTACAGTCAAACTGAATTATCAACATTAGGATCAGATATATCCCAAATTCAAAGTAAGGACATTAGGGATGAGGATATCCAACATTATCCACTCAAGGAAACAAGTCAGATAGAACAGAATATTCTAGAGTTAGCAAAGCAACAAATGGAAACAACATCATCTACAGTGGTCATCTATCAGAGAACGCTTATCAAACAAGACATCTTAGAATAGGAAGAATCAAAGAACAAAGGTACTACATGCGCAATACTAGGGACAACTATGTCTAATGCAAGCATCAACAAAGGGATCATAAAGAATCTTTACGGCGAAACCATTGCCAAAACTACAACTAGCCAGATCATGAATCTTCATCCACCCATCACCCCATCCATGAATTAGGACCAACATCAAAATAAAGTGTTAAATAAAAGTACAAAGAATGCTATCAAAGCAAAAGAAGCAAAGCATGAAGGACAAATCAAATACAAGAGGATACCAAAAATTACAAAGAAATATTATCCCTATCAAACTCCATCAGTCAAAGAAACTATGGGGAAAAATAAAAAAGGGAAAAGTATCCATCAAAGATGTCTACAAAAGAAAAAGTAGGATTTTCAAGTGACACACAAAGTGCATCAAGCAGTTGGTCCTAATTCCATGCACACTTTCATATCCACCCATCATTTCTCATCTTCCCAAGTTTGGAGAGTCAAAGGTTCCAAATTCTCAACCAATCCATTTTCTATTCCTAAACACACTCCATGCATGCCTCCACGCATGATATCCATTTCTCATATTTACCATGTATTGGAAACAACCCTTCATAGTAAGGATTCAGAAGGCACTCTATCATGATGTTTGCATAGAGACAAAGTTAACTTTGGTATTGACAAAGAAGATCAAAAATCTCAAAAGTTGTATTCAAGTGCACGTATCTTAGCAAAGCAACTTCTTCAGGAAGGATATCGATGGCACAGTATGATAGAAGTGTCTACATCAACACCCCAAGGTGGTTTGACATGAGCTTAAAATCTTTCAAAAAAATTAGAAAACTGAAAAAAATGAAAATAAAAAAAAAATCAAAAAAAGGATTCAAAACAATAAAGAAAAAAATCACCCTCTAGTGAAAACCACTTCAGTGGCGCTTTGGGAAGGTACCATGATGAAAACCTAGAAAACAAGCATTATGTGTAGAATTGAGCATCTATGTGCACTATTTCAGGAGAACACATCTAATCCCATCCATAATAAATCCAACATTTCATCCATCTTATCCATAATAAATCCATTCATCCATGAAATATTTATCCAATCCATCTTTATCCATCTACATCCATAATCCAAGTTATCTTGATCTTGACAAAGTTTGGTGCATACTTTACATTGGCTTATGGTAAACATCTTGACATGGGTCATTTTCATTGATCCTATCCTATCCAACATTATCTGAGCCATGAAGCATTCCTTCATTCAAACACCTTATCTTATCGCAAGATAATCCTTGGCATCTTTTGTGTGCTTACCATATCCATCCATCCATGGCATTCCATACATTACTAGATATTGGGATAGGTATGTACATCTTTCTTTGGGAATAAATCTTGATCTATATCCTCCAACTTATGTGGTGATCCAAACATTTGTAAACATGAAATCAAACTAGACAAAGCATTTGTGATTCAAAATCCAAATCACTAGCCCATGTCATATTTTGACGAGAAGACATTCCTTATCAATCTTCATTTTTCATCGAACATCAATCCCCGTAATCACTATCAGTTGCATATAAGTTGCACTTCAAACGTCACATCAAATCATACAAACATCTTTTGTTCAAAACCAAGCTTCAAACAATCTTGATCAGTTGAATTCAATCAATCCATAATCTTGGGATATCCTTCCCGATCATTGCGTTGCTTAACACTATCCTTGCATTGTTGTGCATCCTCAACAATGTTATCATCATCAAATCCTGATCAATCAATACTTGCGTTGTTATGCATCCTCAGTAATGCTATCGTCATCAATCCCAATCATTCAAATCCTTGTATTATTGTGTATCCTCAACAATGTTATCATCATTATTAATCCATTGATTCGATCAATCAATCTTATCTTCATTTTTAATAAAATACCAAAACAGAGCATTGATTTCATCACACATATCCATATCCAAAATGTCAAAATCATACGAAAATCCAAAAACATTCAAAACACATCAAAAATTCAAGAACACTCAAAAAGTCAGAAAAGCATCAAAAACATGGAATCCGAACTACGTCGTCTCTAAGCTTAAACGTAGGCAAGGCTAATATTTGATCAACCCCCAAGACATCAAAATCCAAAAACATTCAAAAAACACAAAATCAAAAAACATTCACAAAATCTCAGAAAACCCCTAAAAATTCAAAAAATCAAAAATCAAAACATTTGTAAAATCTTGAAAATACCAAAAAAAGCCTCAAAACATTCCAAAAACATCAAAAACATCCAAATATTTGAAAAACTCCATCCGTCTCATCTCACTTTCACTCAAAATAATCAATTATCCATAATAAACTGATCATCACCTTCACCCTTTCGCAACATAAACAAAAACAATCATAGCAATCAGCAGAAGCAAACTTCAAACACAAAATCAAAACTGAAGCAACAAACCTTTAAATGCAAAATCAAACTCTTGATCATTTTCAAACATGTCAATCGAACTTGTATCAACAGCCTTTTGAACAAACCTATCAACTTCCCACCATCCACTAACATGTCCTAGGATGTATCCTTCCTACAATGTGCATTATCTTTTGGAAAAATAGTTTGGATAAACGAAATGACATGCCGCCATCCACTAACATTTCCTAGGATGTATCCTTCCTATAGTGGGCATTATCTTTTGGCAATAGTTTCGGTTCTTATCCTAAGAAAAAAAAAATCCCTTTGGCTAGAGGTATGAAGAACATTGGCTTGTTTGCATACTTGATCTTTTCTTTTGATTTATCTTATTGTGCTCATTCCAAGGACCTCTCAATGATATCTAAATGAAGGATTTAGAGAGAAAAGAATGGGGCATCGATCATTATCTTTTGTCTGTTGTTCTTGTTGGACATTCTTGTAAAATAACTTGGTGAATACTTGCTTTGTTAGGTACATCCTAGCAAGGTTTCCGTATGTCAAGTGTGAACAAGAATACTCCTATTTGTTTGTCAAGTAAAAGTCCATTGTACTAGGTACAACACCATCCTTGTTCTTTATACCTTATGCATCATGCCTATGTGTGTTATCAAACATAAGGTAAGTAGCCCTTTTCAAAGTCCCAATCCTTGATAAGTGAAACATCATCTATCATCATCATCATCTCTAATAAAGTCTCGTCAAATAATGGACTTGTTGGATCCTCTTGTCATCATCTCATTTCTTCTTTCTTCTCTTCGTGCTAACATAACATCACCAATGCATCCATCATGCATCCATCTTGCATCCACAAACCATTAGCTTACATAAATCTCATAATCATAGCATATCACATCATCCATCTCATCCATCTCGCATGCATTATATCATCATTTAAGTTGTTTAGGATAATATAGATAGGTTATTCTAAGCATCTTAAAATCATCTCATATGCATCATCATCATAACCATCCATCTTGAACCTCTTTATCACAAGATCAAACCTCAAATTGAATCTTTTCTCTCAATCACTCAAGGGGGCAATATACTAGTGTACTTTCCGTTGGGGCATCTGAAAAAATTAGAAAAATTTTGAATTTTGATCACATCAAGTTTATTCTTTGAACCAATGCAGCAATTACATTGCTTCAAAGAGGGAAAAAATGTAGACACGTGAAATTAGCATTGTGCACTTAAATAACATCATATTCATAAATCAAATTCACATTCATCCATTCATCAGGTAAATCAGGTTCATTTAGTTCAATCTCTAAGGATCATCCATTTAAATTGAATAAATTAACTTTATTTAATTTAAGCCTATCATTACCTCATTCAAATAAATCAATCAAATCCGAACATTTCATCTTTCATAAATCATCTCCTAAAGTCATCAATTTAAATTAAATAAATCAAATTTATTTAATTTGATCCTAACATCACCCTCCTTGATTAAATAAATCAAACCTTTATTTAATTAAATCTGAAATCACCTTTCATCTCCCTTTGATTTAGTTAAAATCCCTCAAATCTAAGTCAAATGGGTCAAATCATCTAATCATCATCTAATTTAATCTAATCCTAATTAACCTAATCCTAATCACCCATCACATCCTCTAGCTTTTCCCACTTGCACAAATGAATCAATTTATTGATTTATTAAATCATCATTTTCTCTCAACATGGCATCTTTGAGGAATATTCCCTCAAATTTGAATTCAAAAAAAAGTTGACATGTACATCCAACAAGGCATTTATGAGCTCTTACATGGCTCTTACATGTCTCTTTCAAAGGTCAAACTCAACATTTAACTCTCAAATTTAAATTTCAAATCTCCCCCTCTTTGGCACATTGACCAAAATGTGCTCATTCCTCAACCTATCCCAAGTTGACAAGTGGAATCTTGCCATTGGTTGGTTTTTTAGTCTCACATCGTCCATGTTTAGCATTGTTCTATCATTCTATTCTATAAATAGAGATTATCTCCATTTATTTACTCCACCACAATCTCATGCACAAATGCATCATTTTCATTTGAATCCATATCATATCTTCATAGCACTTCATATCATCTTCAAAGAAATTTCATCATTTAGCTTATCCAAAGGGGTTGGGAAAGGGCTATTTTCCACAATAGCACCAATCCCCCTATGAAGTGATAGTTTAATCCATTTTAGATAGGTTTACATGCTTATTATTTCTTTGTAATGCTTTTTATCATGTTTCCTTGTCTTAATGTGATTAAGAACTTCATAGGGAGTTTGATTATTGTTTTTGGCTAACTTGACTAATGATCTGTTGTGTTGATTTAGATAGCCAGGAAAAAATCTTGCTCACAATAATTAAATTGATGAATCTATGAAACATAATAATAAAAAAGGGATTTTAGACTTTCAGATTCAAAAAAAATATCATGTATGTAGATCACACTATAATGTTGTGAGTTTGAAGTTTCCAGTCTCTTTGAAGTCCCCTCTTCTAGGAAATTACAAGATCTATAATAAGCAAATAGTTTGATATAAACACAAAGTAATGCTAAAATAAAATAATTATATAGCCAAATATGTGAAGCATTGCTTACATAAATAAAGGATAGTAATATGTACGAATAGTTTGTTGTGTGTTTTTTAGTGAGTACAAGGAAAATGGATGCTCCACTTCCTTGAATAAATGGGGTACAAGGAGAGGGATCCAATTTCACACTCTTCACACTTAAGGAAACCTTAGAGATCTTCAGCTAATCAAGGATGGAAAGGATTTGACAATAAGGTATCCTAGGATATGATTTGAAACAAGAAATGGAGTTCACCACCAAGTTTAAACTTGGAAAAGATAATGAATTGGAAAACATTGTGTGATATGAAAAATGACCTAGAAAGATGAATAAAATGCAAGTAAAATGCAATAGAAAGCTATGAAACTAGAAGTGTGCACCTGGGAAACTGAAGAAGGAAGAATGGACGTCTAGAATCCTAAAAAATATGTTGTTAATGTTGACTAGGACTCATGCACCAGGTTGGGTGAATTAATTTAGTTTCAGGGAAAATGTGTCGAAACAGGTTTTTTCCAAAAGGGTAGCCAAATCTGAGGCCTATACAGTGGGACTCATTCGCCAATACTGGTGAATCAGTCCACTTCTACTTTTTTGGGATTTTTAATCTGAATTTTGTGCCTCTCAATCTGATCTACTCTTTTTGGCTGATTTCTCGGTCTAAATCTACAAATTGCCACTTGTAGAACTTCTATAAGCTTCTCGAAGGTTTGATGACAACTTTAGCAAATTTTACAACTTGACAAATTTTCTCCAACTTTGCTTCTTGGAAAATCTACAACCTAGCCCTGCAAATCACACACAAGCAGAGCAAAAAATGTTGGGGGGTTAGTAGATAGGGGTTTGCCTTGGTCAAACCCCTTGTTGGTAATTAAACCTTGAAATGAAAGTAAATATGATTGAAGAATGATGAATGAAAAAAAGAAAATGTTACAACTCACCAAACCCTAGCAATAAGGTGTTACAAACATGTAAGTAATGGCTCCAATGGATGTAGACTTGGAATCTAGCTTGATGTTGATAGATCTTGAATGCAATGCTTGCTTGAATCACAAAATCCTACAACAAAATTGTTAGCTCTAAAACAATATGATGCAAACAATCTTTGACATGATGATTGACACTTAAAGAATGCTCTAAAATGCTTGATAATCTTCCCTTGAAATGACTTGAATGCTCAAGTGTGAATGGTCAAATTCTCTTGTGAACTCTTGAAAATGCTAGGTGACTTGACTGCTTGTCAAGATAAAAATGATAGAAACAACCTTGTATTTATAGTCAATTATGCAATAAATCCTAAAATTACAACACTACAGGCCAACCTTGGATCTTGGAGAATAAAATCCTGCTATAAATTTAAATTAAATTTTATTTTTGAGTCAAATGGGACTCATTTGACACCCTAGGTGAATGGGTACCACCTAAGGGGACTCATTTGATACCCTAGGCAAATGAGTCCCACCTCAGGAATTTGAGGTGGGTTTTCAGGATTTTAATGTTTAAAATGCCTCTTGTCAGGATTATCCTCAAAAATACTCAAAAAAAGGCATGTGGATGCAAGATGGGGCCAATTAAAGCATAAGAAAGCTCAATTATTAATGAAAAGCATATAAAAGTGTGAAAGTGAGTTAAAATACTTTACAACACTTTGAAATAAGTCTTGATAAATCATCAAAAGAGGTTATTTAGGTGAAATACATTAACAAGACCCTAGAAAAGTGTGAAAAGATGTTACAACACTTCACAACACTTAGGTAAGGTACCATTTAAATCCTTTTAGTTTACAAGGGCCCAAGGCCTAATGTGAATGTGTTATCCACATTACAACACTAAATCAAGGCAACATTAAGTGAAAACCACAAAGAGGGCCCAAACAAGTCAGAAAAAGTAGAAGGGTTACTTTTTCAATGACCACATTTAGCCCCCACTTTGGTGTGAGGATGGACCTGCTTCAAACTCGCACTAAAGTAGACCAATGCGCATCAAGAGGGGTTCAAATGTACTAATGCTAATAAGCTGAGATAATGACCAAGAGGGGTGATCAAGCCCCCATGATCAAGATCCCATGACAAACCAACATAAGGACAAAGTAACACACATGGAAATGATACAAAGAAAAATGACAAGGCACAAGCATACACTACGAAAGATGAAGAAGAAAAAAGGTGAAATAAAAGAATTGGATCAAGATTTTATTGTTTGCACATCATGATGTGGATCGGATCTAGGCTATTTGTTTGGAAAATGCATACTCACTATGAAGCGGCATAATTTATGGTTGTCCACTGGGTGAGAAGGCCTAAAAGGTGAGAAACATACACTCATGACTGGTATGCACTCACACACACACAAGTGGCTATGGGGAAATTCATGCCTCGTATTGGGCTTCTCGCTCAAACTATACCAAAGTTATACCTCCTGATAACTTTAATAAGGCACTACACAAAAATGATTTTCGAGCTTCATGAGACAAGAAAAACTTTGTATGGTTGGAGCTCATGAACAAATAGGATGGCTCCACAGGAATGCAAGCTTTGTTATGCAAGGTGGCCATATACATACAAATAAAAAAAGGGAAATGTTCAAAGGAGTTTTGTTGAGTTCCTGCTAAGTATTAGCTTAGGGAACATTGTGCCTAATGTCTCCAAGAGAGGACCGATCAAAGAATAGAAAATTTGCAACTTAGGGGATGTAGTGTGTTGCATCAAGCCACTAAGAGGAATGTAATATGCTAAGATAGATCATGCTCATGAAGGAAATTACACCCAATGTCATTCACAAAGCAAAAAATGCATCGTATGAAGTAAGAAGGCTGCACTAAGAACCATGGAAATGAAAAATGCAAACTGATAATTCCAATGTATGCCCCCACTTTAAAGAAATTTCTAAACACCATACTATGAGAAATTACTTTAAAGTATCAAATGAAAAATGAAAACAAGAAAGAAGACATGAGAGCCAACTTGGAAAGCCCTATGCCAAGTGATATGTTTCTGAGTGAAGCTATGTCATGTAAGAGAAAAAGAAAAGGGAGGGGTTGCCCCCAAAATGAAAACATCAAACACATAAGGGATCTATGGATTTGAGGTCAGTATGTTCTTTGTTGTAATGTTTGTAATGAGGCGGAACTATCATCATCCCACAAATATACATAAAACTAGAAGAATGACACAAAGAGAGCGAAAACAAAAGAAAAAACTTGTGGGTCAACATGGAAGATACATAGGGTGTCTCGACACCTTTCATCATCCTCAAAACAAAAATACAAGACAAATAAAAAGGTGAAAGAAAAGAAAAATCCTTTTGGGTCAACATGGAAGATACATAGGGTGTTTCAATGCCTTGCATCATCCCCAAAAGGAAAACACAAGATAAACGAAAAGGTGAAAGAAAAGAAAAATCTTGTTGGGTCAACATGGAAGAGACACAAGGTGTCTTGATGCCTTGTGTCATCCTTAAAAGGAAAGCATAAACTAAAAAAGATAAAATGAAATGTGGAAATATTTATGAAAGAGAAGAATGAAGGTACAAATAGAGGAATGTCACAAATAGAGAGAACATCAATAAGAACATTATGGGGGTGTATCAACCAAGATCCTAGTACCTACAAAACACAACAAAAAAACACATTAGAAGATTGAAATGCAAGTTAGAATCTATGTTCCCCATGAAATCCATTTGCAAAGCTTAAATTAAGAAATGAAATTAAGAACACAATAAAAAACAATAAAATAGATTGAATCCTAATTAAACAAGCAAACTCTTGATCCCATGGGGGAATTGGTGCCAATTTGATTTGAAAATTGGCCCTTTCCCAACTCCTATGCAAGCTTTGATGATGTGATGAAGATGTGATCCAATTGGTGATTGCTTCAAATGAACTCCATGGAGAAAACCTTCAATAACCTAGCTATGCTTTTGATGAAATTGATAAAGATGCTATTTCTTGAAGATGCAAATGAGTAGAGTAAGTTTACTCAAATTGTGGATGATAAAATGAGTAGAGAAGACTCTTATTTATAGACTGACAAGTTGGAGAAATTCCCAAAATGAAGCAATGTGGGACTAACTTTCAACCAATGGCAAGATGACACTTGTCAAGAGATGAATGGATGAAGGATGTGCACATTTTGATGAATGTGCCCATAAATGCATATATTTGAAATTTGAAATTGGTGAAATGACAAGGAGGATGAAGAGTCAAATGGAGTAATGGCCACTTGGCTCAATGCAAAAGGACTTGTAAGATGAAATAAATGTCTTGTTGGAAGGACAAAGTCCACTTGGAAGGAATTCAAATTTGAAGGAATATTCCCCTATTATGCCATGTTGAGAGAAAATAGGGATTCAATAAATGAATTAAATCTATTTTTATGTGCAAGTGGAAAAGGCTACATGATGGAACATGGATTAGAATTAAATTAATCAAGGGTTAATTAATTTAATGAGGGACTAGATGATGTGACTAATTGATTTAGATTTATGGGTTGATTTAAATAAAAAATGAAATGAATATGATTTAGAGATTAATTAAATAAAATTTATTTATTTATTTAATTAAAGGGAATGGTGTTAGATTAAATAAAATAAGGTTAAATAATTTATTTAATTTAATAGGATCACTTTTAGAGATTTAATCAAATAAAATTAATTATTTAATTAAATAGAGATAATTAGATCAAATTGATTGATTTAATTAGTAAGAGATAATGACTTAATTAGATAAATGATTTATTTAATTAAGGGAAGTAAAATTGATGAATTTAATCAAATAAGGGTATTTGATTAACTTGTTAAACCGAGGGATGATTTAGGATGAAATGGTGTTAGTAATTGGGATCAAATGTGCGATGTCAATCAGTACATTTTCCATGTCTACATTTTTCCCCTCTTTGAAGCAAAGTACTTGTTGTGTTGGTTCAAACAATAAATTGTCCTGATCAAAATAAAAAAAATTCTCTAATTTTTTTGTATGCCCCACTGTTGCCCTAGCAAGAAGAATTACACTGGTATACTTCTCCCTCGTGAGATCGAGTGGAAATGTTAATTTTCTGATCAAGATCGCAATAAAATGTGAGAGGAGTGGTTCTACTGATCAGAGGATGAAAGTTAATTCTTTAGAAAGATTAGATATTTGACGTAGACAATTTTGATGATGTATAAATAGTCATCGGCCATGGGTAGCCTCATGTATATTTTGATATATTACACATCTGATACTTGGGCAGAAATGTTAGTAGAGAAAAGAATAATAAGATGGAATAAGAGATGATGACAAGAGGATCCGACAAGCCCATGATCTACAAGACTTTATTAGAGATGATGATGGTGATGATGATTTTACTTACCAAGGAGTTTGGATTTTAAAAGGGCCAATTACCTTATGTTTGATAACACACATAGGTTTGATGCATCAAGGTATACAGAATTGGGATGGCATTGTACCTAATGCGATGAAATTTGACTTCACAAAAAGATAGGAGTATCCTTGTTCACACCTAACATACATAAACCTTTCTAGGATGTACCTAACAAAGCAAGTATTTGCCAAGTTATATTACAAGAACATCCAACAATAATAATAGACAAAAGATAATGATCGTTGCCCCATTCCTTTCTCTCTAAATCATTTATTTTAGACATCATCGAGAGGTCATTGGAATGAGCACAATAAGATAAATCAAAATAAAAGATCAAGTACACAAACAAGCCAATGTGCTTTAGTACCGCTAGCCAATACTAAACTATGGTGATGCCTGATGTTGATATCTATTGTAGGAAGGATGCATCCTAGGACATAACGATATCAAATGATTTGATATGGGACTGATTGGATGATAGGTTTTTTAAACGAAGAGTTGATCAACTTGTTCACATATTGACCTAGACTTAAAACTTTGACATTTTGAGTTTTCACTTTTGACCTGCTAGACTTGTTTCAAACTATTTCACCAAAGGTTGATGATGAAGATGATTTATTATGATTGATGCTTATTGTGGGTGAAAGCGAGATGGGAATGGATGAATTTTTTAAATTTTTGGATGTTTTTGATGTTTTTAAATGTTTTGAGGCTATTTTTGGTATTTTTTGGTTATTTGAATGTTTTTTGATTTTATGAGATTTTATGAATGTTTTTGGATTTTAGTGTCTCGGGGGTTGATCGAAGATTAGCCTTGCCTAGATTTAAGCTCAGAGATGACGTAGTTTAGATCCCATGTTTTTGATGTTTTATGTTTTTATGAGTGTTTTTTATTTTGATATGATTTGGATATTTTTTGGATTTTCTAATTTTTTGAATGTTTTTGGATTTTTTGCCTGATTTTGATGTTTTTGATATGTGTGATGATATCAGTGCTCTGTTTTGGGATTTTGTTGAAAACCAATCTAAGGTTGATTGATCATATTGATGGATTGATGATGATAACATTGTTAAGGATACAAAACATTGCAAGGATAGTGTTAAACAACACAAGAATTAGGATGGATATCCCAAGATGATGAGGGATTGATTGAATTTAATTAATCAGGATTGATGATGATAACATTGTTGAGGATGCACAACAATGCAAGGATAGTGTTAAGCAACATAATGATTTGGATGGATATACCAAGATGATGAGGGATTGATTGAATTTGATTGATCATGATTTTGAAGCTTGATTGGGAACAAAATTTGCTTGAATAATTTGATGTGACGTTGGTGTGTAAATTAGATGCGAATGATATTTGATTGTTTGGATTGATGTTTGATGAAAGATAAAGCTTGATAAGGAACATATTCTCATAAAAATACACCATGGGCTAGTGATTTGAATTTTGGCTCACAAATTCTTTGACAAATTTTGATTTCACATTTGTCAATGTTTGGATCTCCACATAAGTTTGAGGATATAGATCAATATTTATTCTTGAAGCAAGATGTAAATACGTACCCCCAATGTCTAGAAATGTTTGAAATGTCATGGATGAATGCCTATATAAGTGTATGGATGGATGGATATGGTAAGAAAGAAAAGGATGCCAAGGATTATCTTGTGATAAGATAAGGTGTTCAAATAAAGAATGGTCATTTGGATAATGCTTCATGGCTCAGATAATGTTGGATGGGATAGGATCAATGAAAATGATCCATGTCAAGATGTTTATCGTAAGCAAGCGTAAAGTGTGCACCAATTGTTTTACCAAGATCAAGATAACTTGGACTATGGATGCAGATGGATGAAAATGGATTCGATAAATGGTTCATGGATGAATGGATTTATTATGGATAAAATGGATTAAATGCTAGAATTTATTATCGATGGAATGAGATGCTTCCACTTGAAATTGTGCACGTAGATGCTCGATCCTATACATGATGCATGTTTTCCAATTTTTCATCATGGTACCTATCCAAAGTTCCACCCTAGTGGTTTTCACTGGAGGACGATTTTTTTTCTTTATTGTTATAAATCCTTTTTCTATTTTTTTTGGATTTTCATATTTTATTTTATTTTGATTTTTTGAAAGATTATAAGCTCATGCTGAATTTCCTTGTGGTGTCAATGTAGATGCTTCTATCATAATGTGCCATCAATATCCTGCTTGAAGAAGTTGCTTTTCAAAGATACGTGCACTTGAATACAACTTTTGAAATTCCTGATACCAGAGTTAACTTTGTCTTTGTGTACACATCATGATAGAGTGCTTTTTGAATCCTTATAATGAAGGGTCATTGCCAATACCTAGTCAATGTGAGAATTGGATATCACGTGTGGAGGTGTGGATGGAGTGTGTTTAGGGATAAAAGATGGATTGGTTGATAGTTTGGAAACTTTGACTCTCCAAACTTGGGAAGATGAGTAATGATGGGTGGATATGAAAGTGTGCATGAAATTAGGACCAACTACTTGATATACTTTGTGCATTGCTTGAGAAGCCTTATTTTTCCTTTGTGTACATCTTTGATGGATACTTTTCCCCTTTTTATTTTTCCCCATAGTTTCTTTGACTAATGGAGTTTGATAGGGATCATCTTTCTTTGTATTTTTTGGTATCCATATGTATTTGATTTGTCTGATATGTTTCTTAACTTATTTTTCTTTGATAATCTTCTTTGTGCTTTGATTCAAATCCTTCTTTTGATGTTAGTCCCAATTCATGGATGGGATGATGGGTGGCTGAAGATTCATGATGTGGTTGGTTGTAGTATTAGCATCAGTTTCACCATAAGGATTCTTCATGCTCCCTATGTTGGTGTTTTCCTGAGACAGTTTCCCCCAATATGGTGTTAGTGGCACCTTCATTCCTTGATTTTTCTTGTTTTGAGATGTCTTGTTTAGTAAGCATGCTATGATAAATGACCATTGTAGATGACATTGTTTCAATTTGCTGCTCTACAAACTTTGGAATGTCCTATTCTGTTAGACCTTTTTCTTTGAGTGGATAATGTTGAATATCTTCATACATGATGTCCTTAGTCTGTATTTGGGCTATATCTGATCTTGGTGCTGACAAATTAGTTTGACTATAGGAATCAATAACTTCCTCCTTCTTTTGTGTAATAATGTCAAGAGTAAAGGAATCTTGTTCTAAATGAAGATCATCTACGTGTCTATCCACATAAAGCATCTCATCGGTAGATAGAGGAGTATGTGATATGTGGATATGATCATATTGTATAGATAAGAGAGTATCAATTAGATCATTGTAGTAGCTTGGAAATATAAATTCTTGATCTTGAATGATTTTAGAATTGCTTTCAACATGCTTTCGATCAATTTCTTGATATGGGTCAATTTAAAAGAATCAATTGTTTATAAAGGGCTCTTGGATGTCTTCTTTAGGAATAGGAAATGGTTCAATATCGTCTTGATGTTTGAGTGGACTTCGATCAAATGTTGAGTTAAATATTCCTTCAATATCTACAAACATATCTTGGCAGGGACCATTGCTAGACCTTGGTGAAAAATGTTGATCATGCTTTGGAATAAATTCTTGAGATATGCCCCCTAACTCATTAGGTGATGGAAATTTTCAACATGATCATTAGTAGATGAGGTAGAAACATCTCCAAGGTGTTCATTAATAGATAGATCTTGATCACTTCTTTCAACGATTGTGGTGGAGAGATTGCCAATGTTTTCACTAGTGATTGAATCTTGATCATTGTCCCCAATAGTGATTATCTTTTAATCAATAAGGTCTTGGATGAGATTTTTGAGTTGAATACAATTTTATTTTTTATGTCCCTTTACTTTATGAAATTCACAAAGGTGCTTCTCCTTATACCCTAGTGGTTTAACTAGGGGCTCTTGATAATTCTTATAAATGGGGAGTTTGATGAGATTTTCTTGTACCAATTGTTGCATGTCTGATTCAATTGGTCTCCCAAGTGGTGTGTATTTTTATTTTTCACCTTGTGATATTTTTAATTGAAATTGACCTTGTGATGATTGATCTTGGAGATGTGGTGATTGATTTTGGACAATGTTTTGATTTGGGTTGATGTTTGGATTTGGTTTGATAGGTTGAAATTGAACATTGCTATGGTTGGGAATAACATTTCCTTGATTTAGGTAACTTTGATTTTTCATGGTGTTACCTTGATTTGGGTCAATACATGGAGGTGTTAACATATTTCTTGGAATTTGAACAACATTGGTGTGATTTGCAAACATATCTATCCCAAAGTTCACCAAGTGTGGATTCAAAATGTTCATGTTTGAAACACGTGTACTTGGTACACTCACATTTGGCATGTATGGATTTGGTGGGATGATGTTGTTTTGTTGAGGACTCATGCATTGATTGTTTGGTTGATAGATTTGTAGGTTTGGACTTTGATTTAAATCTACCATTGGGAAAGGCATTCCAAAATTTAGATTGGGCATGCTCATATTTGTTGTGCCATTGAGGTTTGTAAGAGATAATGATCCCATGTATGGATTGTATAAATGTGAGTTTTTATAATCAATTGGCATTGTAAAGCTTTGATAACTAGGTTGACTTGGATTACTCATGATGTATGGATCAAGTTTATATTCCGTGCTCTTCTTGTATTTTGACCTTGTTGCAAAAGTGACCTTTTAGGACCAATGATGAGATGAAGGATGAAAGGGGTGAATGATATGGGTGTTGAAATTTTAGGAACCTTAGAGGGATACTAGACTTTACGACTTTTGGATATTTTTATTTTGGATTTGATTTGGATTTGGATTTTTGTATTTGGATTTCATAATGAACTCAAAAACTCCAAGAGGTTAGATGTTTTCCTGGAATGAAAATGTTCACAAGGTGATAATTTAACTAAGTGTATGAAGAAGGATTCATCTACACACACCTAGTCAAACAAGATGATTTTGTTTTGATTTCAAGTGGAATTTTCCAAAATTCTAGTATGAATTATTTTTCTAATGTTTCAAAAGTTTTTTGTGAGATGGGTTTTGATTGATGTTTGAGATGGATGAAATGATTGGTTATTTTGATCCTAAATGAACCTTGTAGACATGTGAAATAAACATCACTCATATTTAATTAAATCATATTCACTCATCAATTAAATAAATCAATTTTATTTAATCAATCTCCTAAAGGTTATTAAATAAATAAATTAATCTTCTAAAGATCTCCATTTAATTAAATAGATCAAAGTTATTTAATTAAATCTCTAATGATCAATTTATTCTCATTTAATTTAAATAAACCCAAATATTTAAGTTGAATGTCACAATCAACTAGTCATCATCTAGGTTAATCTAATCCTGATTAACCTAATCTAATCACCCATCACATCCTTCATCTTTTCCCACGTGCACAAATAAATCAATTTATCGATTTATTAATTCATCAGTTCCATCAACAATGCATCCTTGATTAATATTCCCTCAAATTTGAATTCAAAAACAAGTTGACATGTACATCCAACAAACCATTTATGAGCTCTTACATGGCTCTTACATGTCTCTTGCAAGATTCAAACTCAACATTTAACTCTCAAATTCAAATTTGAAGCTCCCCCTCTCTGGCACATTGACCAAAACTTGCACATTCCTCAACCACTCACAATGTGACAAGTGGCTTCATCTCATTGGCTAAATCTTTGTCCCACATTCATCCGTTTGCCTATTTCACTCATCAAAATATTCTATAAATGGAAGGCTTATTCTTCATCAAATAATACACATATCTCATGCAAATTCACTCTCTTAAATTGAGAACTAATTTTGTCCACTTCACTCCATCTTCAAGGCATTGCATCATTTGAGTTTAAGCAAGGATTAGGAAAGGGTCATTTGCATAATTGACACCAATCCAATACGAAATAGGTACATGTTATGCTTTTAGATATCTTTTAATCCTTGTTATTTGTTGCATTTTCTTAAGCAATTACATGTTATTCCATAGGAGTAATTAGCAAGTTTGTATGCACTAACCTCTGTCATGAAGTTTAAGAGTGTATGCAGATTTTGAGGGGTGCTTCATTATGGTGCTAGAAGGAGGGCTTGGTTTATGTGGAGGATTTGGTTTATCATTAACTTAACCATATCATTGGACCTTTTGTGTTTCTATTGTAGGATATATATGGGACTCAATTTATTCAATTCTCTACATTATTGGGGATTTATACATCCATTTTATCATCTTTTGTTTTACCCTATCACTAAGTTTTGTAGATTTGGTGATGATTGAATTTCTAACAATGATTTAGATAGTTTGTTTAAACAAGATGCACTTTTATCTAGTTTTTTTTTTTAGCATTGCATTCTGATTGAGAACCCAACTTGAGATAAAAAAATTAAAAAATAAGAATATTTCCTAGTTTTTTTTATTTTTGACATGCTACAAATTTCTACTGAATTTCTAAGTTGACTCCATGTTGATTGGAATGAATCTAACCCATAACTAATACTGGTAGTTTAAAGCAGAATCATGGGATCACCACTTATTTCTTTTCACATTTTTGTGTTGTTCAACATGAAAAATAGCTTACACATATAATCTTCAAATTTGAATAATTTTGAGATTCCCTTGGAGAAGAATTCACTACTGCACAGACCATAATTTCATCCAAGTTGTTGCTCTGGTCCACTTCTAAACATGGATTTTCTTTCAGTGGCTCTATAATGCTCATGGTAGAAAGTGCATCATCATCAAGCTGCAACAATGCACTTTGGTTGGGTCCTACCTCCTCAAATAATAATAATAATAAATACCTTCTTTGGTCGATTCATAATGCCCAACCATCTGAATCTATGTTCCTCTCCTCACCACCATTTTGTTCCATATCTAATACTAGTTGTTTTCCCTTATCTATACTTGATAATTCCATTCTAACCAGTCACTACTCCTGATAAATCTATTGAATTAAAAGCTAAAAGTGTGAGAGTGATGCGTAGAGATGAATGCATTGGCTAGATGCATGTGAAGAAGGAATCATGAGGAAGAAAGATGATGCTACAGGCACACACTCATCAATCATTTCTTGGGGTAGGCATCCAATGGAAAATGCTGCATAGGATTCCTTAGTTTGAGCTTTGCATAAGGCATCTTTCCATATGAGATCTCCAAGTGTGATGGTTTACCTTGAAAACCTTACTGCCAACTTACATATCTGTTGACTTCTTTTTGAAGATTCATTAATATTGTTGTCATCAAATTGTGTGAATCCATTTTGTACGAATTCTACCTTTATTTCTATTTTGCAATCTATTTTTTTATCGATTTTATTGTTGACTTCATCCACTATCTTTCACAACTTGAAAAAAAAAAGACACACCAGTCATTCAATTCGTAGAATTCAAACTTTTTCTAGTGCATTTATATCACATACCAACTACAGGGATTATGTTTGTCGGCGACACTCTTCTTGTGTACGTATGAGAGAGATGGAGTATTATGCACCTCATTGAGATTGAGACCTTGACTATAAATTCATTTTGATTAGATGTCCATACCCTGTTTCGAGTCTCCCATGCTGGGAAAAATTAGTGAAAATTATAATAAATGTTTTTGGTGTTACACCCACCATTTCATTTGCTTAAAAAGTTTTTGAAGCCTTTGAAATGAGGTAATTTTGTGTGCTTCACACCTGCCAAATGCGTTTGCTTAAATCTTTTATCTTTTTCAAAATCATTAATGCATAAAGAAGTAACATACACACAGGGAAAACAAAGATCGATCAGTTGTGACTATGGTCTCAAATACCACTGGTATTTATTGTCTTAACATCACACCTAATACTGATTGATGGTTGTAGGGAGCTCACATCATTTTACTGAGGAAGCAAATAAATGTATTGGGTATGTGTAGGATCATGATGGGCCAAAAAGTGGCAATATGATGGGTATGTGGCTGACGACTTTTTTAACCCAAAATTGATAAAACGAAAAGGGTTTTTAAAGGATATTCTCAGCTTTCCACCAATATAAATTATGCTTTAGTTTAAATTTAATAAGTAATTATTATGCATTATCTATTCAAATTATGACTAAAGTCTTAATTGATAGGCTGATTGAAAAACATCTATAACTTTCAAATGGTATCATATTTTTTGAATCCAAAACATGTGTCACATTCTATGCTTCGCATACCATAGGATTAAAAAAAGAAAAATTGAATTTCATGAATTTTTTACCAAGTTAAGGTGATCAAACATATGAGATTTTTATATTTTTAAAAAAATTTAATTAAAAAATCATAATTAATTATTTACTTGGAAAAAAATTACAAAAAAAATGCATCACATAGGGACATGAGTCCTCTACTTATATCTAAAATCTTATAAAAAAATATTATCAATTTATTGTGGTTAGGGTGGTCAGACAGACACATACTTCTTATTTTTCCCTGAAATTTAAGTACTACTGCATTGAAATTTCAAATTTTCACCAATTTTTTTATTTTATTTTTTTAAACAAACCTAGTAGTTTAGAAACTACATTAAATTTGATACATATTCTATTCTTACATTATTTTCAAATAATATAGATAACTTATTCAATTTCTTACGTCAAGTTGCCTAACTTTGATTTTTCTGAATTTTTTGCCACTTAAGGGCCTATTTTTTCCATGATGATCCCGCACATACCCTATTGTTGTGCATTTAGTCAGTTTATCTCTCTCTTGTTTTGTTGTTCTATGCTTACCATTAATATTTTTTAGAACGATATACCTCCCCCATTGAATTGGCTAGTTTATACAACTTTGTATCACTTTATCTCAGAGGCGACAGGGTTGAGGTTTTGACTTTTGTGGGGCTGGTTGGATTGAGAGTCATAGTATAGAGGTGGGATTTGATGTTTATGTAAACTACCACCTTTAATGCTCTGCATACATTCTCCCTTTAATCTGTTAATCCGCCTCATTTCTTCATGCCATACATTTAATGCTCTATTATTTGAAAAGTGCTTGATTCTTTCTGTGTGTACTTGCAATTGCATAGATATTTGCTAGCCTTGTGTAGTATTCTAATCATGGATCCTTAAGTCTCCTCCTCTATTATTCCATAAATGACACATATTTTGAGGCCTGTCGTTGATCTTCAGGGTTCTTGAACAACCACCTACCTAATGTGGGACCTAGTCTTATGGAATTTAGACATTAAAAATAAGAAATTTAGCATAAAGTTTTGTTGGATCCTTGAGTATTATCTAAGATTTGACAGTGGAATCTCACCTAAAAGGAGAATTACAAGCTTTTGTTCGTCCTTTCCCATTAGCAGGTTGACCTCCACACACTGACCTTTAAATTCTTTTCTATTACACGGTGGTGGTGAGACCAAAGAATCAGTACCATTGCATAGCTTGCAATATTTTATTTACACAGGATGATAATATAGAAGATTCTTGTCAGTACCATGATGGAAATTTATTAAGAAATCCACTTGAACAAGGATATGTGACAAGGAGTAATTGCAATAAATAAGATAAACACTTTTTGAAATTAATGGCACTGCTTCTCTCACTTTTCCTTTTACTGTGCTTGATTTATTAAATGTTGATTCAGGACGAGATCTAAATTCATGCATTGGAGAGCAAAGGGTTTGTTGGCAAAAAATATTTTCTTTTTTAAGATTGTTTCGTACGATATGATATAAAATATTCAACTTTATTATGTTGTTTTTTTTGAACTTTACTCATTAACTATCCCTGGTTGCTATTGAAACAAGCTTCAAAATTTAGCACCTTCGTGGAATAGTGATATAATTGGTTATTGTATGGTCAGCAAGTGTTCTGAAATTCAAATATTGGTAGGCATCCAAATTCATGCTTATTTATGGTGCAATCTACTTATAATCATTACGATGATGTCTTTGTTCATCAATTTTTTGATTAAATGCATTATGGATTAAAGCTCATTTTACATTGATTAGTATGTTGACTACTTTTAACCTTTGACATTTGATATTGCTTTTATTTGCTGCCCTTGGCACCTAAAAAATAAAAAGTCATTTAAATGTTAATTAGAAGCATTTCATATCTTTCTTGGTGTGATATTAATTAGAATCATTTCATATATTTCTTTTCTAGTGTGAATCAATGGATAACTATTGCATAACACATCAATAAGAGATAAAGCATTATTCACTTGGAGATGTTTCATTTATTATCACGATCATCCAAAATCGTTTATCTTTTCGATTGAGATTATGTTATTCTTTGAAGTTAATGGTCAAAACTAATATAATGATCCTCACATGATTATCCTTTTGTTTGAATAGGTGTGAAGGAAAGTGAAGAAGGAAAATGAGGAAGGGGTAAAGGAAGGAAAAGCGGGGAGCATTTTGTTGCACAAGAAGCTTGCAAGAGACCTTTGAAGAAACTTGGAGTTGATAAAGAATTTTTTAATGCTCGGAGATTTTTTCTTACACCTTAATTTTATGTTTTAGGCTAACTCATCTTTGGTTTTGGGATTTAAAACGAACGTTTCAAAAGCTTTCAAATTTTTATTGCAAAGGGGATAAAATGAACTTTAGCAAAATTGACTAGATTTCATTTGGAGTTAACAATTTAAACAACTCTCACTTGTCCTTTGCTACTTTAAAAAGAATTCACAATTACTTTTGAAAGGTTAAAATGAACATGTGCAACTTTGTTTTCATGATTGCTTACTTAAATTAACATTATCAAAAAGGACATATGCACTTCTCTCGCACTTCATAGTGATCTTGAGTATCAAAAGGCATTTTTGATGATCTTAGGTTGAGATAAAGTGATCACCTCCACACTTCATTTTGGGAACTAAAATTGAACAAAGCATGCGAGTGTGAGTTAGGTATATCGCGTGTGTTCTCCCTTTGTTTCTAATTGAAGGTCGATCAAACTACAGATGTTCTTGCTCGTTGTTATTTACATTTAGAGGAGCTTGCCTAAGAGACATATCTAAAAGGAGAACTCGAAGGTGACTCCAACTGGTTTTTCATTTAGGCTGGTTTACAAATGGATAATACTAATGGTTTACAAATGGATAATACTAAACTGTCAAGTCCTCATGGTATGTAGGCCTTAGCCATACAGTGTCTTTCAGAATGGAATACTACCGTAAAAATTATAAGATCCCCTAGTAGGATTGATTAAAGCCTTTAGAGACTTGTTGGATGCTTGCAAGATGCCATGTCCCTAATGTCTTATCATTAAGAACCTTGTTTGTAGTAGAAAACCAGTCCATCTAATGATTTTATCAAAGTGGTGCATTGGAACTTAGATTCCAAGAAGTTACTTGCCATATCTAATCTTGGTTAAAATACAGAGGTTAAGAATTCATTCTTAACATACCTTTATATTTTTTCCTTGGTTGCATGTAAAATCATCTCTTCTACTACGAAGGGCATGAGGCAATCCCACCAAGAAGAACATACCAATTGAGCTAGGATGTTATATTGCTTGTGAGTTAGTTTGAAAAAATAGTGCTTGGATCTAAAACATTGAAACCAACATTCAATGAATCATCAAAATTTCAAACCCTTTGTATGGAACAAATACCTTTGGAAAGTTCACATGTTACCACTTGTCCCTAGGGGTTCTTATCCCTAGAAGGATTCTAAACACTAAGACCTATATCTTGATTTGTTAATTTGAAAGTTAACAATAGGAAACTATGCTCTTGAAACCTTGATTTTCAAATAATGGACCTTGTGGAATGTAAAGGAATTATTACATAGACATTCATTTTGAAAACTAATCAAGAAGTGTCTTTGTGGTAAAGCAAGTCATTAACTAAGAATAACTCAAATTGAACCCCACACATGTGCTTGTTTATCTTTTTATTGTCTTTTGAGCAAACATTGGTCTTTTGGTTTGAACTACTCTTAGAGAAAAGCATGTTCTTCACTATCTTGGTCTTATAAACAAGTCATTCCTAGGTTCATTTAGGATCAAATCAAACACTTCATCCAAATTCCAAACATTTATCATTCCATCCACCAAACAACTTTAGAACTTTGGAAACATCATTCTAGGCTTGGGTAAATCATCAAAATAAAAATCACCTTGTTTAGTTAGGGGTATGGGAATGCATCCTTTCTCATACCTCTAGCTAAATTAGCAGCCCTTTGAACAAGTTCATCATAAGATAACATATAACATCTTAGGTTTTACAAGTTCATTATCCAAATCAAACAATCAAAATCAAGCCCTAAGTCTAGCATTGATATAAAGTCCCTAGACGTTCAACACTCATATCATTCACCCCTTTTTCATCCTTCATCTCATCATTAGTCCTAAACACCTTAGAGGTCACTTTTACAAAAAGGTCAAAACACAAGAGGAACATGGAATATAAACTTGATGCATACATCATGAGTAATCCAAGTCAACCAAACAGTCAAAGCCTTACAATGCCAATTGATTTTCAAAACTCACATTTATACAATCCATACATGGGATCATTATCTCCTACAAACCTCAATGGTACAAAAAAAGTGAGTCTACCCAATCTAAATTTTGGAACACCTTTTCCGATGGTAGATTTAAATCCAAGTCCAACATTACAAATCTATCAACCAAATACTCAAAGCATGAGTCTTCAAAAAAACAACATTATCCCACTAAATCCATACATTCCAAAAGTGAACATACCAAGTACAAGATTATGAAACATGAATCCACACTTGGAAAAATTTGGGATAAATATGTTTTCTAATCATACAAATGTTGTTTAAATTCCAAAAAATATATTAATGACTCCTTGTATTAATCTGAGTCAAGGTAACACCATGGAAAATCAAAGTTACCTAAATCAAGGCAATGTGATTCCCAACACCAAAAATGTTCAATTTAAACCTATCATGCCAAATTTGAACATCATCCTAAATGAGAACATTGTCCAAAATCAATTTTTCCATAATCCCATTCAAAAAACACAAGTATGCCTCCCAAATTCTCTTGAACAAAAACCAAATCAACTATATCAATGGAGTCAAGATCGAACTCAAGATCAAATTTGGTGAGATCAAATTGCTACACTTACCAAGATAGTTGATTCATTGCGCCAAGAGACATCTCCACTACCATTACCCATATCAACATCATTCCTTGGTTTATGGCTTCCCCCTTTACCTAGCACTAATCACTCCATCCAAATCAATCCACCTAACACCAATCAATCCATCACATCAAATCCTTTGAATATACCATCGACATCACACCATCAAATGGTATGTAATCAAATGACAACATCAATCCTGACAAATAAAAAATATGGTCTTGCAAGGATCTATCACCTCATTCATTTCGACCATTCCTATCACCTTGATCACTCCAACCACCCCTATCACACCCATCATATCTCAAACCCTCACGATCACTCCAAATGTATCTCAACGACTCAGCACTACATTCAACACAATTCCAAATTTTCCATCACCACCACCCAAACCAAACAAATAAAACCAATATAGCATTACATTTCAAGCTGCTCAACAGGCTGCTTATCAAAAGGCACACCAACAAAACCAAAATCGACAAGCTGCACAACTAGCTGCTCAACAAACTGTACAAGTTGCTCAAGTTGCTCAAGTTGCCCAAGCCATAGTACAAGCTCAACAAGCACAAGCCTAGGCTCAAGTGCAAGTGCAAGCTAAATCCCAATACCAAGCCCAACAAGAAAATTTTGTTCAAAATCGCAACAAAATGTTAACAACTCCATGTATCGATCCAAGTCAACGATCACATGATCAAGGCCTATCCATCAACGAACACATGGAAGATGTTTCTACCTCATTCGAAGATCGAATCAACATACATCAAGAGTCACTTTTTGATCATGATAAGAATCCTTTAACAATATCTAATAGTGATCCAATTCAAGAAATTTCAACATCACTTGACCCTATGTTTGAAGACATTCATAATCTCTCCACCACAAATGTTGAAAAAAATGTTCAAGATCTCTCAATTAAGGAGCATATTGAAGATTTTTTTACCACACCTAATGATCAACTCACCATACATCCAAAGCCACTTTTTAGTGATCTATTTCAAGGAGTCCTAAGATTATTTGATCCTATTGACATAATCCATGACCCATTGACCTATGATCATGTTGAAAATGTCTCTACATCACCTTATGAGTTAGAGGAAATATCTAAAGAATTCATTCCAAAGAATGATAAACATCTTTCACCAAAGTCTAGCAGTGGTCCTTTCCAAGACATGTTGACCCCCTTTTACCTCATGGTTACAAATACTGAAGGAATCGTCAACTTGACACTTGATCCAAGTCCACTCAAAGATCAAGAAGATATCGAGCCACTTCCTAGGCCTAATGAATATATTCAAGAACCATTTGTAAGAAATGCATCCTTTGAAGCTGACCCATTTCAAGAACTTGATCCAAAGCATGATGAAAGTAACTATGAAATCATTCAAGATCAAGAATTTGTATCTCAAATATACTACAATGATCTAATTGACACTCTCTTATCTATAAAAAATGCACATACTCCTCCATCTACCCATGAGATGCTTTCTTTGGATGGACATGCAGATGATCTTCATTCAGAACATGATTCCTTTACTCTCAACATTATTACACAAAAAGAGCAAGTTATTGATTCCTACAGTCAAACTGAATTATCAACATTAGGATAAGATATATTCAAAATTCAGACTGAGGACATCAAGGATGAGGATATCCAACATTATCCACTCAAGGAAAGAAGTTAGATAGAATAGGATATTCTAGAGTTAGTAGAGGAGAAAATGGAAACAACACCATCTACAATGGTCATTTATCATATCATGTTTATTGAAAAAGACATATCAAAACAAGCAGAATCAAGGAACAAAGTTGCTACTACCACCTTATTGGGGGCAACTATGTGTCAAGAAAATTCCAACATAGGGAGCATGAAGAGTTCTTATGGTGAAACCAATGCCAATACTACAACTAGCCACATCATGAATCTTCATCCACCAATCACCCCATCCATGAATTGGGACCAGCTTCAACAAAAATATTTAAATCAAAGCAAGAATAAAATTATCAAAGCAAGAGAAGTTGAGAAGAATAATGGAAAAATAAAATACACATGGATACCAAAAAATATAAAGAAATATCATCCCTATCAAACTCCATCATTCAAAGAAACTATGGCAAAAAATAAAAAAGGGGAAAAGTATCCATCAAG
Source organism: Sequoia sempervirens (assembly GCA_007258455.2). NCBI lineage: Eukaryota > Viridiplantae > Streptophyta > Pinopsida > Cupressales > Cupressaceae > Sequoia > Sequoia sempervirens. The sequence goes on along the minus strand of VDFB02193867.1, from coordinate 643,377,863 downwards.
GATGTCCATAAAAGAAGTAGGCTTTTACAAGAACATACAAAGTGTATCAAACATTTGGTCCTAATTCCATGCACACTTTGGTATCCACCCATCATTGCCCATCTTCCCAAGTTTGGAGAGTCAAAGGTTCAATACTGTCAACCTATCCATCTTTTATCCCTAAACACACTCCATCCACCCCTCCACGCATGATATCCAATTCTCAAATTGACCACATATTGGCAACGACCCTTCATCATAAGGATTTTGAAGGAACTCTATTGCGATGTGTGCACAGAGACATAGTTAACCCCAATATCAATAAAGTAGATAAAGAATCCCAAAAGTTGCACTCAAGTGCACGTATCTTAGGAAATCAACTTCTTCAAGCAAGTTGTCAATGGAACATCATGACAGAAGAATCTACATCAACAACACCTTGTGGTTTAGCATGAGCTTTAAAAATATTTCATAGAAAAATACAAAAAAGTTAAAAAAAAGTTAAAATCCAAAAAAGAAAAAGAAAAAAAAGGATTGAAAACAGTAAATAAAAAAATCATCCTCTAGTGAAAACCACTATGGTGGCACTTTGGATAGGCACCATGATGAAAACCTAGAAAATAGGCATCATGTGTGGAATCGACCATCTATGTGCACCAGGTCAGGTTAAAGTATCTCATCCCATCCATAATAAATCTAGTATTCCATCCATCTTATCCATAATAAATCCATTCATCCATGAACCATTTATCCAATTGATTTTCATATATTTACATCCATAGTCCAATTTATCTTGATCTTGACAAAGTTTGGTGTGCACTTTATGCTTTCTTATGGTAAACATCTTAACATGAGTCATTTTCATTGATCCTAGCCTATCCAATGTTATCTGATCCATGAAACATTATCCAAATGAGCATTCTTTATCTAAACACCATATCTTATTGCAAGATAAGCCTTGGCATCCTTTGCATGCTTACCATATTCATCCGTCCACACGCCTATCCAAGCATCCATCCATGAAATTCCATACATTGCTAGACATTGGGGGTAGATATCTCGCATCTTGCTTCGAGAATAAATCTTGGTCTATATCCTCTAACTTATGTGGTGATTTGAATATTGAAAAAATGAAATCAAATTGGTCCAAACACTTGTGAGCAAAAAATCCAAATCACTAGCCCATGGCATATTTTGATGAGAAGAAATTCCTTATCAAGCTTCATCTTTCATTGAAACATCAATCCAAATAATCAATATCAGTTGCATCTATCACATCCTTCAACATCACATCAAATCATCCAAAACATTTTTTGTTTGAAACCAAACTTCAAAATCCTGATCAATCAAATCCAATCAATCCCTCGTCATCTTTGGGATATCTTTCCCAATCCTTGTATTGCTTAACAAAATCCTTGCATTGTTGTGCATTCTCAACAATATTATCATCATCAATCTTGATCAATCAATCCTTGCATTGTTGTGCATCCTCAACAATGTTATCATCATCAATCCTTGCATTTTTGTGCATCCTCAACAATGTTATCATCATCAATCCTGATCAATCAAATCCTTGCATTGTTGTGTATCCTCAACAATGTTATCATCATCATCAATCCATCAATTTGATCAATCAACCTTAGCTTGGTCTTCAACAAAATCATAAATAGAGCACTGATATATTCAGACACATCCTCATCCAAATCGTTAAAATTGTGCAAAAAATCAAAAAACACTCAAAAAGTCAGAAAAACATCAAAAACATGGTAATCTGAACTACGTTGTCTCTGAGCTTAAATGTAGGTAAGGCTAATCTTTCATCAGCCCCCAAGACATCAAAATCCAAAAACATCATAAAATCTTAGAAAACCCCAAAAACATTGAAAAAATAAAAAATCAAAAGATTTGTAAATTTTTTGAAACATACCAAATAAAGCCTCAAAACATTGCAAAAATGTCAAAAACATCCAAATATTTGAAAAAATCCATCCATCTCATTTCACTTTTAATCGAAATAATCAATCATCCATAATAAACTAATCATCACCTTCATCCTTTGGCAACATAGACAGAAACAATCACAACAATCAGCAAAAGCAAGCTTCAATCGTAAAATCAAAATCAAACAACAAACATTTAAAACAAAATCAAACTCTTGATCATTTTCAGACATGTCAATCAAGCTTATATCAATAGCCTATCAATCAACTTATCAACCCATCGTCATCCTATACAATGCATATCCTAGGATATATCATTCCAACAATGGCATCATTTTGGATATCACTTTAGATTCTTATCCTATCAAAACAAATCCCTTTGGCTAGAGATATGAAGAACATTGACTTGTTTGCATATTTAATATATATATATTATCTTATTGCGCTCATTCCAATGACCTCTCGATGATGTCTACTCAAAATGATTTAGAGAGAAAGGAATGGGGCAATGATCATTATCTTTTGTCTGCTATGCTTGTTGGACGTTCTTGTAATATAACTTGGTGAATAATTGCTTTGTTAGGTATGTCTTAGCAAGGTTTCCGTTTTTCAAGTGTGAACAAGAATACTCCTATTTCTTTGTCGAGTCACAGTCCATCGCACTAGGTACAACGCCATCCTAGTTCTTTATACCTTGATGAATTGTATCTATGTGTGTTGTCAAACATAAGGTAAGTAGCCCTTTTAAAATCCCAATCCATGATAAGCGAATCATCATCTATCATCATAATCATCTCTAATAAAGTCTCATTAGATCATGGACTTGTTGGATCCTCTTGTCGTCATATCATTCCTAATTTCTTCTTCTCTGCACTAACATCACATCATGAATATTTAATCATCATCACCAGTGCATCCATCCTGCATCAACAAACCATCAACATTTTGCACATCATCTCACATGCATTTTCATCATCATAATATAGATCTATTAGTTTAAGCATCTACATAAAACATCCATTGCATAATAATAGCATATCACATCATCACATCATCCATCTCACATGCATTTTATCATCATTTTAAGTTATTGAGGATAATATAGATTGGTTATTCTAAGAATTTTGAAATCATCTCATTTGCATCATCATCATAACCATCCATTTTGAACCTCTTTATCATAGATCGACCCTCAAATTGAATCTTTTCATCGATCTTTGGAGGAGGCCATGTACTAGTGTACTTCTTTCCACTGGGGCATCCGAAAAAATCAGAAAATATTCAAATTTTGTTTGTGGCAATTTTATTCTTAAACCAACGTACCAAGTACATTGCTTCAAAGAGGGGAAAAATGTAGACATGTGAAATTGACATCACTCAATTAAATAAATCAAGTTTATTTAATCAATCTCCTAAAGGTTATTAAATAAATAAATTAATCTTCTAAAGATCTTCATTTAATTAAATAGATGAAAGTTATTTAATTAAATCTCTAATGATCAATTTCTTCTCATTTAATTTAAATAAACCCAAATATTAAAGTTGAATGTCACAATCAGCTAATCATCATCTAGGTTAATCTAATCCTGATTAACCTAATATAATCACCCATCACATCCTCTAGCTTTTCCCACTTGCACAAATAAATCAATTTATTGATTTATTAACTCATCATTTTCCATCAACATGGCATCTTTGAGGAAAATTCCCTTAAATTTGAATTCAAAAACAAGTTGACATGTACATCCAACAAAGAATTTATGAGCTTTTATATGGCTCTTACATGTCTCTTGAAAAAGTCAAACTCAACATTTAACTCTCAAATTCAAATTTGAATCTCCCCCTCTCTGGCACATTGACCAAAACTTGAACATTCCTCAACCACTCACAATGTGACAAGTGGCTTCATCTCATTGGCTAAATATTTGTTCCACATTCATCCATTTGGCTATTTCTCTCATCAAAATATTCTATAAATGGAAGGCTTATTGTTCATCAAATCATACACAAATCTCATGCAAAGTCACTTTCTTCAATTTAGAATTGATTTTTTCCACTTCACTCCATCTTCAAGGCATTGCATCATTTGAGTTTTAGCAAGGATTGGGAAAGGGTCATTTACAAAATTGAAACCAATCCAATATGGAATTGGTAGATGTTATTGTTTTATATGTCTTTAAATCCTTGTTATTTGTTGCATTTTCTGAAGAATTTATATGTTATTCCATAGGAGTACTTAGCAAGTTTGTATGTACTAACCTCTGCCATGAAGTTTAACAGTGTATGCAGAATTTGAAGGGTGCTTCAAACCTATGAAGAAATTTGTTTTCAAGACCAAGGTTTTGAAGAACATGCTTTTCCCTAAGAGTACTTCATACCAAAAGATCAATGTTTGCTCAAAAGACCATAAGACAAAAGATAAACAAGCACATGTGTGGGGTTCAATTGATTTCATCTTGATTAATGAATTGCTTTTACCACAAACACTCTCTTGATTAGATTTTTAAACTCGATGTCTAATGTCTTAACTTCTTATGATCCCACAAAGTGTATTATGTTGAAATCAAGGAATTTAAGGAAAAAGTTTCCTATTGTTGACTTTAGCAAGGAAATTGAGATATAAATTCAAATGTTTAGAAACCTCTAAGGATTGAATCGCTAGGGCAAGAAATAACACATGAATTTGGTCAATGATATTTGCTTCCTAAAGGGTTTGAAATTTGATGACAACATTGAATGTTTGTTTTCCAATGTTTACGAATAAGAATTTTTTTTTGTAACCAAGAACAAGCACAACCCTATGGATATGAAATATTGTATTTGTTGAGTCCCCACTTGGACAAGTCCAACTATGGTTAGATGCTTGACCCCATAGGCTTCCCTCCATAAAACTCACTTATACAGGGTAGCCAAGCATCAAATCCCATGAAACTCCCATGGAATACTTTCCATTTCTATTAAAAACTGTAAAAGTGTGGGGCAACTTCAGAATGATCATTCTTGCACCAAAAATAGATAGGGATTTTGGCCTTTCTAAACAAGGGTTTTAATTTATACTTTCCATTCCTAGGGATTGACCCATGTGGTGAGAGACCATTGCTTCCCTTCTCGTCAAGACCAACCACATGATACTAGCCTTTGTTCTAGTAAACACATTTATATCCCAGCTGAAAATACACTTGGATTTAGTATGTTACCAGTTGAGTTGTTCCCTTGGGTGAGTAATTTTTTCCCAAGGCATACCCTCTAAGATAAACAAAAGCAAGAAAAAATATCCATAGTATGATCTCTCTTTGATGAGAAACAAAGAGAGAACACACACAATATGTTCCACTCACACTCGCAAAGATGTGTTCAATTTTAAACCCAAATTGAAATGTATAGGCAATTACTTATGCAACTTAATGTCACCAAAAGGCCTTTTGATTCTCAAGATCACCATGAGGTTCCATAGAAAGACATACATCCTTTTAATAGTACTACATTGAGTAAGTAATTATAAAACAAAGAAACACTTGTTCATTTTAAATCCACAAACCAATGATTTGCTTCTTTTTAGAGCACCAAAAATGAAATATAGAGATTTCCTTGTTCAATTGTTAATCCTCAAACCAAATCTAGTGATTTTTTCCTAACATTGTTTTTAATCCCTTTGTAGCAAAATTGAAATGTTCTTTTTAGAGCCCCAAAGAAATTTCGTATATCCTAAGCACATGAAAGATAACAAATTTTTAAGAGAGATTATGAATTCTCTAAGAGTGTTAAACAAGCACTAAAGTGTTCAAAAACACTTGGTGTAATGTGAGAATGATTCCATAATGAAACCTTAAACTTTGTTTTCCTCCTTCACCTTGATTAGACCAACTTGCAAAAACTAATTGCAACTACAAAATAGAGATTACAAAAACTGGTTAGCAACCCAAAGCAATCAAAATATATTTAATCTAATGTTTTGTCACAAAATAGACAAATATATTTAAATTTTTTTGTCTCAAGCATGTCAAAAACATAGGCTCCTTCCACCTATTTTCCAGGAATAGAAAAAAATAAAATTCTTGTAGAAATTGCGTCAAAAACATAAGCTCCTTCCGCCTGTTTTCTAGGAACAAACAAAAAAAAAATAACAGAAAGAGAAATTAATATGATGTTCTATCACAAAATAGACAAATATATTTTGAACTTTTTTTCACAAGTGCATTAGAAACATAAGCTCCTTCCCCCTTTTTTCTAGGAAATAGATAGAAAAAAACTTCCTGTAGCAATTGTGTTAGAAACATAGGCTCCTTCCACCCATTTTCTAGGAATAGATAGAAACATAAGCACCTTCCACCCGTTTTCTAGGAACAAATAGACATAAAAAATAACAAAAATAAAATTTAATCTTATGTTCTATCAGAAAATAGATAGATATATTTTGAACTTTCTATCGCAAGTGCATCAGAAACATAAGCTCCTTCCACCCATTTTTCAGGAAAGAGACAAAAAAAAAACTTCCTGTAGCAATCGCATAAAAAACATAAGCTCCTTCCACCCGTTTATGAGGAATAGACAAAAATAAAATTCCTATAGCAATCACGTCATAAACATAAGCTCCTTCTACCCATTTGCTAGGAACAGATAGAAACACATGCCCTCACTCTAGCGCCAAAATGTAGAACCAAGATCTTAGTACCTCCAAAACACAATAAAAAAACACATTAGAAGATCATACTGCAAGTTAAGATCAAAGTTCCCCATAAAATCTATTAACAATGCTCAAAATAGGAATAGAAGCAAGACCATAATGGGAAAGCAAAGAGATATATTAAATCCTATTAAAAACATGCAAAATATTGATCCCATGGGGGAATTGGTGCCAATTTGATGTGAAAATTGGCACTTTCCCAACTCCTATGCAAGATTTGACAATTTGATGAAGATGTGATCCACTTGGTGCTTGCTTCAAATGAACTCCATGGAGAAAAACTACAATAACCTAGCTATGCTTTTGATGAAATTGATAAATATGCTATTTCTTGAAGATGCAAATTAGTAAGAGTAAGTTTTCTGAAATTGTGGATGATAAAATGGGGGAGAGAAGTATATATTTATAGGTGACAAGTTGGAGAAATGCAAAATGGAAGCAATGTGGGACCCAGAATTTCAACCAATGGCAGATTCCACTTGTCAAAGAGATATTGGGTAGATTAAGGATGGAAGAGCACATTTTGTTAGATATTCCATAGAAATGCATATATTTAAAATTTAAAATTGGTAGAAATGACAGGAGGGATGAAGGTCCAAATGGAGTAATGGCCACTTGGCTCAATGCAAAAGAGACTTATAAGATAGAAATAAATGTCTTGTTGGAAGGACAAATCCACTTGGAAGGATTTTCAAACTTGAAGGAATATTCCCCTAAAGATGCCAAGTTGAGAGAAAATAGGGATTTAATAAATTAATTAAATGTATTTTCATGTGCAAGTGGCAAAAACAAGAGGATGGGACATGGATTAAATTAAAATTAATCAATAGTTCAATTAATTTAATGAGGATTAGATGATGTGACTAATTGATTTAGATTTATGGGTTGATTTTAAAAAAAAAAGATGAGAAGAATATGATTTAGAGATTAATTAAAAAAAATAAAATTATTTTTTTAATTAAAGGGATTGGTGTTAAATTAAATCAAATAAGGTTTTAATTTAATAGGACGAATTTTAGTGATTTAATCAAATTAAATGAATTATTTAATTAAATAGATATAATTAGATCAGATTGATTGATTTAATTAATAAGAGATAATGACTTAATTAGATAAATGATTTATTTTTTATTATTTTTTATTCAAGGGTTAAACGCTTTTGACCGAAACTATGAACAAGAATACAACCATTCAAAAATACCACCCCAATGGGGTTTAAACCTTGGTGGAAAGAACAACAATGCCACCTATAAACCATCACATCATGCCAATACCGGCTAAATGATTTATTTAATTAAGGGATGTAAAATTCATGAATTTAATCATATAAGGTTCTTTGATTAAATGGTTAGACTAAGGGATGATTTAGGATGAAATGGTGTTAGTAATCGGGATCAGATGTGTGATGTCAATTTGTACATTTTCCATGTCTACACGGGGATCACATCATGCACATGCAATCACACAAAAGAAAAAGGAATAAGAACTAATGCAAAAAGATAGTAAGACAAATACGAGTCAACAAATGAGCAAGTCATCCACCTCCCAATCATGTTCATTCTATATCGAAGGTGGGAAACCACCCAAAGGGACAAGAGCAAGTGCCAAACTAGGAGAAGTATTAGGTTCAACACTCTTTATCGAAGATTTTTCATCTAAGCTCAAGGAAGAGGAAAATAGTATATTCAATTCATTATGCACCTCTTCATCAATTTTAGCAACCTCATCATCATCATCCAAGTTGATCCCAATAGGAGGTCATATGATAATATCCCTACAAGAGTTTAAATCTTGTTGTGGAGGTTCTATTGGAAGATCTTGTTTCGGTGAAGAGGGAGGTTGTTCATGTATTGATTCAATGAATTTTGGATTTTTATTTTCATTATTTGGTTCCTCATTTAACTTGTGAGAAAGAGCACAACTTCTACACCTACACTCTCTAGCACCTTTGTTTCTTTTGGTTTTGTTTTCAAGTTGCATTTGTGTAGGAGCGGGTTGATCAATCATAGGTTTCTGTTTGTCCCTAAGGGGAGGAATGGAAGGAACCATATGAGGTTGTTTAACCACTACCTCTTTGACTTTGTAAACTTTTTTTATTCTAGGAGGTGTAATAGTGTTGGTTTCACTATCTCTTGGTCATTTGTAGGATGTAGGTGAAGTTTCTATGTTAGGTTGGTCTTGGTTATTTAGGTCTTGTTAAGTTTGAGCATGGTTTCGTCAAGGATGGGAGATTCAAAAGTGGAGGGGGACATGTTTCAGAGATATAGTTTGGTTATTTTCTTGGCTTTGAATATTTGGTAGGATACGAAAAAGAAGTATTTTCATTGCTTGATAGATTCCATGGGCTTGGGCCAAAAGGCATCTAAGGAAAAGTCTCCTTTGGATGACAATGGATTAAAGCCGCTATGGTGAAAAGTGAATATTTCATTGTCAAAGGGAAACTTAAAGCATTTATGGACAACCAAAGGGACAACTTTCATGGAGCAAAGGCAAGGATGGCCTAGCCTCACATGAAATTGGTCTGATTGCGGGATGATGGAGAATGTGACATCTAATGTTTTTGGTCGTATTCGTAATGGTAAGGTGATCAATCCTATTGTAGGGCAAGCAAAATCATTGTGTCTCTTGATCCATGCTTTTGATTTGTCATATTCATCTTGATAAAGTTCATGCAAGAGTAAGAATTCCTCGATGATCACATTCTCTACATAGGCCTGGGATCTACTAGTATCCCATTAGTGGGAAGCTTGTCATAGTTATGACAGGCTATGTAGAGAGGACCATCGGGTGCATATTTAATTATATCCTTAGAGGAGAAAGCAATGTCAAGAGGACTCTTAGTTCGGCCCTTACGAGTGATGAAATATATTGTCCTTGCTATTTCATATATAGGATTGACATTGATAGCATTATTTAGAACAAAATTATTGTTTTCATCATCTGTATCAACATTCATCACATAATTCTTTGTAGTTTCATTGACTTTGACAAATGAAATATTATGTTTTGGCATTAGATTGGTGAAAATTTTCCAATTTTGTTTTAGAAAGGCAATGAAATTATTGCCTTGATTGCTAGCACCTCCAATGGATAGATGGCCAAAATCAACAAGGTCTTGCACAAAATGTTTAAAACGCTTGCAATGTTCCGTGTGATGTCCATTTTGTCTATGATATTGGCAATAAGCATTTGATTTAAATCTTGTGGGTAAAGGATTATTAGGGTTAGGTGTTTTTATTGGAGGCAAGGCAATCATTTGTTGTTCTAAAAGTGGGGACATTGTGTTATGAAGGGTATCAGGTAAGGGAGTGAATTGTCTTTTTGGTTTTCCATAACTAAAGGGTATTATGTATTTGATAGCTGATATTCGGTTATTCACATTGTGAGTTGTTCATTGAGGAGGGTTGAATTGAATAAACCCTTTATTTTTTCTTCTAAAAGGTTGGGAATTCTTTTGGTTTGCGGACTCATATCTCTCGATTCGGCTAGGAGTGGACTTTGTATCTCGACTACTAACTGAATTTTGATAAGCACAAAGGGTAGTACACAAGTGCATGAAGGATGGGAATTTCATCATAGTGAGCTTGTCTTGAATCTTAGTTTGCAAGTTTTCTATGAATATCTTTTGAAGTTGTGGATTGGGGACCTTGACATCAATTTGGGAATAAAGAGATTAATAGCCTGGCATAAAATCAGTTATCTTTTCTTCCTCTTTTAGCTTGCATCTCATCAAATCAGCCAAGGTCATCTTGGGATTCATGTGCAGTTGGAAATGGTTTAAAAATTCCTCAATGAGCTCATTGAATGAGAAAATTGAATTGTTTAGTAGGGAGGAAAATCATTCCAAGGCAGTGTCTTTTAAGGACCTAGGAATTTTTTTTTCCAATAGTTTATCATCACTTGACAAAGTCACTACATAAGGTAGTATAGGAATGAACATGGTTTGAAGGATCTCCATTCCCTCCATATTTATAAAATCTTAACACCTCTACACCTTGTGGCATCGGTGTTCACAATATATCCAAGGACAATGGACTACTTTTGACATCATATGTGGGTGGGCCATTTTGATTTTGGTTTATGGTGAAAATTTTCTTTCGCATGGATGAAATAGTATGGAAAAGTTATGATATGAGAGGATAATTACTTGTGTTATGAGATGGGAGTGAAAGTGGTGATGGAGTGTATTTAGTTGTAGGACAAGTGAATGGGATGCTTATAGGTGGTAATGTAGGAGATATAACTCATTATGCCACATACAAACTAGGGATGCTAGCAGGAATACCAAAGGAAGGAATCACATTGCTATCTTGTTGCATTGTTGTTGCGATTTGAGGAGTGTTATAGGTAGGTATTGAGGCTATTGTTGTAGGAGGAGGAATTTGAGTCCCTCCTTGGCTTGTGACATTTTTTTTTGGCATAGGACTGGACTAGTGGTTGAACGAAGATGTTTTCCAAAGATCTCAACTATGTTTTTCATAAGGTCAATACCATCGTCCCTTTCAAGCATGCGATGAATGTTTTATATTGTAGGGATTGTAGTAGTTGAAATGTTTTCAAGGATTATTTGATGTTATGAGTTTACTAAATCTTGAGGAATTTGAATTATGTTTTCTTGTGGAATATTATCATTCCTTGGTTCAACTTGCATGCTACTTGAAGGGAAAGAGTTGCTAAGGGTGTTATACATGCCTAATGTACTAGTGTCAATACTAGGAGTGAAAGCTCTAGATAACCCAAGATCCACAATGATTGTGCTATCATGGGATGCCATGAGTCTCAAACTTCTTCTCACTATGGTATTAGCCATCGGACACCAAACACTCATGTAAAGGTTAGTAGATGTGGGATGAGTGCAAATGCAATGTAAACTAAGAAAAATGAAACTCAGAAAATAAAGTTTAAATGCTAGAAAATGTAGTTCAAAATATGCAAGGGACCGATTCGCCCATGGTGGCAAATCAGTCCAAGTACTGATTTTTTTGAAAATTTTAGAATTTTTAAATTGGATTTTATGCTTTTTATGTTTTTTGATGCAATTTTGAGATGAAAATATAGAAATTAATGAATTTTCAATGAATTTAAATACAATAATGCAATCTAAATGAGCTTTTCACTAATGCAAATTTTGAAACACTAGAATGCAAATTAACTATTTCAAAATGCAATGCAATGTTAATACAAGCTAACTCTAGGATGTAAATGCACTCCAAATCAGAATTCTAATGATCTAAAGTCTGGTTCACCAAAATGTGGAAAAGGGAAATGGATACTCCACTTCCTTGACTAAATCGGGTACAAGGAGAGGGATCCAATTTCACACTCTTCACACTCAAGGACACCTTAGATATCTTCACCCAATAAAATATGGAGATCCTAGGATATGATTTGAGAGAAGAAATGGGTTTCACCACCAAGTGTAAACTTGGAAAAGATAATGAATTGGAAAACACAGTGTGATATACAAAATGACCTAGAAAGATGAATAAAATGTAAGTAAAATGAAACAAAAAGCTATGAAATTGGAAGTGTGCACTTGGGAAACTAAATAAAGTAGAATGGAGGTTTGGAATCCTAAAAAATCCATTGTTAATGTTGACTGGGACTCATACACCAAGCTAGGCGAATCAATCGTTTTAGGGAAAATGTGTCAGAATAGGTTTCAGCCAAAAAGGGTATCCTGATCTAGAAAAATATATGTCAGGGTTGTAGAGTGGGACTCATTCATCAATAGTGGAAAATCATTCCACTTCTTTTTCGAGAGTTCAAAACTAAAATTTGTGCCTCTCGGTCTACTCTACTCTTTTTGACTGATTTTCGGGTCTGAATCTGCAAATTGCCACTTGTAGAACTTCTCCAAGCTTCTCCAAGGCTTAAAGACAACTTTGGAAACTTTTACAAATTGAAAATTTTTCTCTAACTTTGCTTCTTAGAAAATATGCAAACTAGCCCTCCAAATCACACACAGGAAGATGAAAAAATGTTGGGGGGTTAATAGATAAGTGTTTGCCTTTGTTAGACCCCTTGTTGGTAATTAAACCTTGAAAGAAAAGAAAATATGAATGGAGAATGATGAATGAACAAAAGGAAAATTTGAAACTCACCAAACCCTAGCAATAAGGTGTTGCAAACATATAAGTAATGGCTCTAATGGATGTAGACTTGGAATCTAGCTTGATGTTGATAGAACTTGAATGCAATGCTTGCTTGAATCACAAATTCCTACACCACAATCATTAGCTCTAAAAAAACATGATGCAAAAACTCTTTGACATGATGATTGACACTTGAAGAATGCTTTAAAATGAGTGATAATCTGCCCTTGAAATTCCTTGAATGCTCTTGTGAATGTTCAAATGCTCTTGTGAACTCTGGAAAATGCTAGGTGACATGATTGCTTGTTAGGATAAAAATGAGAGAAGTAACCTTGTATTTATACTCAATTATGCAATAAATCCTAAAACTACAACACTACAAGCTGACCTTGGATCTTGGAGAATAAAATCCGCCATAAATTTAAATTTGTGATCACCAAAAAGTATGCATTTTTCCCTGCTTGATTTGGGAATAACTAATGATAAATTAGACTTGATATCGCCTTGATCTACGGGTGATCCCATAATACTGGTTTACAATTTTTGGCCAAATTAGACACTAAACTAACTTTTTCTAACTAAATCTTTACTTTTAGGCACCTCTAGCAGCTAAACTGTGAGGAATTTGAAGATGATGCAAACTAGTTATTTGTATCATTTTGTCTATAGATTCTAAATATATATTTATTTTAAATTTTTAAAATCATATTGCACTTCTTTTTCCATCTCCTTTGAAAAATACTTTGTTTTTCAGTAAGCACCATTTTTAAGGAGTGACACTCCCCATATAACACAACTTTTTTTTCCATGAATGATAAATTTTCTTTTTTTTTGAATTTACATTTGTAAATCTATGATATCTAGTGCTTCTAATTTATTTCATAGTTTTTATTGAATATTTTTTCCTTAATCAAGTTTCAAAGTCAAACCAATTACAATTTAGACAGATGGACCGTATAATACAATTTTTTTTGTATGTACCAAAATTCACTTTTCTTTGCTAGATCAAGGACTTCAATATAGTGCACTCATATTTTTCATTTTTTTTATAATCTTCTATTTTTCCACATGCGCAGAACATAGAGCCTGATTTTTGGTGAAAAACTACATTCACAAGACATAAAAAATAAATATAATAATAAAAATAAATTTATTTAAAATTATACCTTTTGGGAAGCTTCTAATAAGGAGTACATACTTAAAAAAAATAAACTTTAAATGAATTCATTTGATCCCCCAAAAGGTAAATCAAAAGTGGTTTTTTATCAGCATTTTGATAGGTGTAAAGTAGACTCCATTATAAGTATGGTTTAAAACTATAGACACGTAAAATGTACTGATTGACATTGTGCATCTGATCCCGACTACTAACATCGTTTCTTCATGAATCATCCCTTGGTCTAACCATTTAATCAAATCTCCTTACCTGATTAAATTCATCAACTTTCATCCCTTAATTAAATAAATCATTTTGTCTAATTAAGTCACTCTCTCTTGTTAATTAAATCAATTCATCTGATCTAATTATCCCTATTTAATTAAATAATCAATTTATTTGATTAAATCTCTAAAATCTATCCATTAAATTAAATAAATTAAAAACTTATTTGATTTAATCTAACACCATCTCTTTAATTAAATAAATCAAAATCCTTATTTAATTAATCTCTTGTCATAGTCCTCTCTTATTTGATTTAAATAAATCCATAAATTTGAGTCAAATAGGTCACATCATCTAACCTCTCTCATTAAATTAATTAACCTTGGATTAATATAATCTCATCTCATGTCCCATCCTCTAGATAATGCAAGTTGCACATGAAAATAGAGTTAATTCATTTATTAATTCTCTATTTTCCTCACAAGACATCTTTTGGAATATTCTCTAAATTTGAATTCAAAAATTCCAAGTCCACATGTACATCCAACAAGGCAATAACTTCATCTTAAATGTCCTTTAACTTGAGCCAAGTGGCATTTATTGCATTTTCCCTTCTCTCTTGCAAGTCATTTCAACAAATTTGAAATTTAAAATTATGCATTTATTGGCACAATCCCCAAATCTTGCACATCCCCCATCCATTCATAGCTTGACAAGTGGGATCATGCCATTGGATGAATGTTAGTCCCACATTGCTCAAATGTGGACATTCATCCATCTTGACATTCTATAAATAAAGAGCTCATATCGTCATTTGATCGTCCATAATTTATGCAAAGTTACCATGCTCATATATCTCTCAAATTCCATCCATTATCATTGAGTTCTTAGCTAGGTTTTTAAGATTTTTGGCTTGGATTTCTCATCCTTCATCAAAAAGGTGGATCAATCTCATCAACATATCAAGCTTGCATCTTAGGAATTGGGAAAGTGCCAATTTTCACATCAAATTGGCACCAATTCCCCCATGGGATCATGAGTTTGCACATCTAAATTAGGATTCAATTTATTTTGTTCTTTTTATTATGTTTTTCATTGTTTTCTTTCCTATTTTGAAGTTGTAAATGGATTTCATGGGGAATCCTTGTTTTGGCTTGCAATCTCTTCTCTAACTTTTTTATTCTTGTTGTTTTGCAGGTACCAAGGTTGGGGTTCACACATTTGGTGCTAGAAGGAGGGTTACATTTCATTTTCAATCAGTTTTTCCCAAAATTTCTTTGTTTTTGCTCACACACATAAATTTCCAATGCTGGGAGCTCAACATCGTTGTTTTGGCACTGCTGTCTCTTCAGCGTCGCTATATTGCACTGTGGGAAAATTAAAGTGTGACACTGGACTCTTCCCGCCAAGAAATTTTGAATTATAAACTCCACCGCTGGGCTTGTTGACTAACAATTATTTTCAAAAAGTATCAAACTACGACATTGGAAGAAAAGTGCGACGTAGTTGAGCTCTTTGTCCTGACATAGAGCGACGCTGACTGGCAAGCGGCGCTGTGAGAGCACCACTGGGAAATAAAAATGTGACACAATTACGAGTTACGACGCTGGAAGGGAGTAAAAAGAGGAAATTTAATTTTAGCAAGTGTTATTTGATTAATGATTAATTTGTTCTCTATTTTTTGCTTTTTTTTGTCTCTATATTTTCTAGAATCTGACTAGTTTTTCTTCCTTGTAGGTTGGAAATAAAAATTGAAGAAAGGAGAAGCATGAGGAGGATGTTTCATCAAATCAAAGTGTTTTTAAACACTTTAGTGTTTTCTTAACACATTGTTAAGAAATTGTTAGCACTTATTCTTTAGGACAATAATTTTCATTTGGGTTTAAAAAGAATCTTTCAATTTCTTCTTGCAAAGACTAAAATGAACATTAGGACCACAACACACTAGAGTTTGTTTCTTTGGTTAACAAATTGAACAAAGTATCTATCACTTGTCTTTTGGTGCTTAAAAAGAACTCACATTTTGCTTTGAGGATTTAAAAAGAACAAGTGCAAATTTGTTTTGTAAAGGCTTACATGAACTAAAGGCATTGAAAAAGGATGTATGTGCTTCTCTCACGCTTTATAGTGATCTTGAGAATCAAAAGTCTTTTTTCATGATTTTGGGTTGAGACAAAGCAATCACCTCCACACTTCAATTTGGGTTTAAAATTGAACATCTTGTGTGAGTGTGAGTGGGGGCATTTTTGCATATATTCTCTCTCTTTGTTGCCAACAAGGATTGATCGAGTTACGAATAGTGTTCCTTATTCACTTTTGTTTATCCTAGAGGGCCTGCCTTAGGGAAAAATTACTCACCCAAGGGAACGACTCAACTGATAACACTATAAAGCCAAGAGTATTTCCAATGGGTATATAAATGTGGGTATTGGAGTAAATGCCAATACCATGTAGTTGATTCTGACAAGATGGATCTGAAAGGGGACTCTTTCCATATTGGTCAATCTCCATGAATAGAGAGTCCTTATTAAAACCCATGTGCTAGAATTTTCCAAAATCCTTTAATCTATTTATTGGTGCAAGAACAGTCATTTTGAAGCCGTTCCACACTTTTACAGTCTTTTAGTAGAAATGGAAAGCATGCCATGGGAGTTTCATGGGTGTTGATGCTTGGCTGCCCCGTATAAGTGAGTGTCGTGGAGGGGAGCTAGTGGGGTCAAGCATCTAACCATTTGCTAAAGATAAGCGTAGCTGGACTTGTCCAAGTGGGAATCCAGCAAATATTGTCTTACACATCCATAGGATTGTCCTTATTCTTGGGTTACAAAATGCATTGCTTGATCGATAATGTCTCAAAAACAAACACTTAAAATCATCCAAATTTCAAACCCTTTTGGAGACAAGTGCCATTTGACTCAATCTATGTGTTATTGCTTGCCCTTGGGATTCACGTCCTTACAGGTTTCTAAACATTGGATTATATCTTGATTTGTCTCCTTAAGTAAACAATAGGGACACCCTTGCCTTGAGTTTATTGAATTTCCACATAGCATATCTTTTGGGGTTTGAAGAAATTAAGACATTGGACATCTTAGTTTGAAAACTTAATCAAAGAGAGTGCTTTTAGTAAAATAAAGCCATTACGAAAAGCTAAGAAAAATGAACTTTCATGTGTGTTGAAGACTCATGATTTCTCAAAACGTTCAAAGTCCAAAGCGAAGGTCATTGGTTCAAAATCTGAAGATGTGTGTTCAAATTGAATCAGTCTTTGGTCACAAAGGTCTATAGGAAGCATTTGCATGATCTTCAATACCTAGGTCTAGGAAAACAAATTATCTCTTTTAGGTTCATCTTAGGATCAAAAGAAAATCAAAATCTTTTTCATCCATCCTTCAAAATATCAAAACAAACATCATCTCACAATCACCTTTTGGAGAAATATTGAAATCACCCTTAATACTAGGATTTTTTGAAAAATCAAACATCATCAAATCCTTGAGACTAAATCCTTGAAAACATTATCAAAATCACCTTTGGCTAGGTATGTGTAGATGCATCCTTTTGCATATGCTTAGTCAAAGTCATCAAAATCATCTTGTTTAGCTTGGTATACATAGATGCATCCTTCTTCGTATGCTTAGCTAAATTATCATCTTGTTTGAATAGGTGTGGGTAGATGCATCCTTCTCCCTACACATATTAAAATCATCATACCTTGAACAAAGCTATCCCTTAGATCATCTTCCAACATCTTAGGGTCTTTTTGTTCAAAATCAAAACAATCAAAACCAATCAAGATCAAGGACAAACTCAAAAGGAAAAAAATAAAATCTAAATCTAAAACATATCCGAAAAGTCCCAAAATCCTAGCATCTCCCATCAAGATTGATCAAAATACCATAACACCCACATCATTCATCCCTCACATCATCAACATATCATCTCTTGATCCTTAAGATATCCTAAAAATTTCTACTTTGGACATAAAGTAAGGATCAATCCAAAGAATCAAGAGATTCATCTCTTCTATTCTTAAAATTAATCCTCATTTTATGGTTCAAACTAGATCTCAATACAAGAAGAGCATGAAATCCAACAAAGAAACACCTACTTCAAGTGATCTTACCCAAACAAATGTTGAAATGAACCCCACCAAATCAAGCAATCCTCTGACCAGCTCATCATCCCAAAATCCCCAAGAAGAAACCCAAGGGGAGGATCTTACCTTTTGGCTATCTCATGAAGAAATAACTTAAATGCTCCAAAATCCGGACAACCATAGAATCATCAACATCATGTTGAGGCTTAACCCTTCCTTATACATGCTTGAATTAGCAAAACAAGGGGCCAAATTACCATCAGATTTTGACGTGAGTACCATAGTGGAGACATCCTTTCCTCCAATCTCATCCACCATTCCCATCTCATCTACACCCCCATCCCAAAACATCACGCAAAATTTTTTGCAAATCATGACATCTTTTACTCCAACCCAATTCAATGTTAACAAGGGAAATGCATTTCTCAATGCTCTTGAAGCACACCCGATTGTTAATAATCAAAACTTGGATGCAAATACCACCTTGGAACAAAAAATATCCAAAAACCCATTACATAAGAATGTTCCTCTCACTTTCCATCATGATCCATCATGATCCACATCACTCCTTCGTTTAGGGCTTCCCCCTCTACCGAGTATCAATCAAACCACTATCCCAAATATTAATCAAATCATTATGCCAAACGCTCAAAATTTGTCGTTGATATTGTAACAACAAATGACAAATACACAAGCAATTGCAACATCATCAAACACCCCCTTAACATTGCAAAGCATGATATCCCAAGGACTAACCACATCAACAACACCATCCATCATGCAAAACACCAACACCACCTTCACAAACACCATTCCAAATCCACCACCACCCCCACCACCACCAACTTCCACCAGATCAAGCCAATATAATGCGACATTGCAAGCTACTTTTCAAAGTGGATTTAAACAAGTGCAAAAGAAAAAATCCACACAACTAGCCACTCAACAAGCTACTCAAGCTGTGCAAGTCACCCAAGCAGCATAAGTCGCATTATAAGTGCAAGAAGCCCAAGCAGTATTGCAACAACAAACAACACAAGCTCAAGCTTAAGAAAATGCCCAATATCAAGCATAACTTCTCACACAAATACAAGAAGCCTAATTGAAAGGATATTAGCAAGCAATAAAGCAATATCAAGAGCAGCAAGAAGCAGCCGAATTGGAAGCGCAACAACAAGCGTTGTTGGAACAACAACAAGAACAACAACAAGCACAAATCTTAGTGTAGCAACAACAAGATGAACAATAAGCATTGTTCATACAAAAGCAGGTGGAAGCCTACCTTGCTCAACAAAAATTACAGATACCATCGAACAACACACCGTCCAACCCACCCATCCAACCCATGATTGAAACACCCCAAAACATTTTCATCCCCCCTTGATCCACAAAATTATGTGATGACACAAATTAGGTTGCTCTCGCAACAAGTGCTTGACTTTCAATCAGGGTGAACAATGAAGACACCAAGCAACTTGTGTCCCTATCCATTTGATAGGAGCCTAGTAATGAAATAGTTCCATAAGGAATTCAAGATCCCCAAATTTGAAAAATATCGAGGAACAGGAAACCTTGAAGATCACATCAAGGAATTCTAGGTTCATTGCATGGAAGTCGCATATGATGATACTTATCTGATGTGGCTATTCCCTAGGAGTTTGGCAGGCCATGCTATGGAATGGTTCTCTCGCTTACCTTCAAGAATTAGAACATTCCAAGAAATTATGGATGCATTCATTAAAAATTATGGATGCAACATTCCAATGGATGTTATCCTAGAAGAACTTTCAGCTCTGAAACAAGGAAAGGGTGAATCATTCACTTCATTCCTACAACAATGGTGATCCAAGGCCAATTAGAGCAAGTGGACCATGCCAGAAGAACAACAAGTTTGCACCATCATAGCCAACCTTGAAGGCCACTTGGCATTTCATCTCAAGGTTCAGGGCATCACCACATATGATCAATTGATTCCCAAGGCACTTGGCATTGAAAGAGCCCTTATGACTCAACCTGCAGAATCAACATCATACCCTGAACAACAAAACAACCGCTCACCATCCAATTACAATGATAAACCTCACACATGGGAAAGGAATATAAAAATCACTAATGATGGTGTCGTCGATGCCAAGGTGGTCATTAGTGGTCCTCGCCAACATACACCCACACCACAAATCCAAATCCAACACCACAACAATCATCACATGACACACCAACCAAACAAAAACCCAACAATCAATAATCTCAATGATCAAAGAGGACCACTCCAACGCAATAGTTATCCCAAGTGAAAGTACACCACTTTGGGGGAACCACTTGAAGACATCATGCAAAATCTAATAGATGAAAAACTCATCAAGGCTCCTACCTTTGAAAATTACCAAGAACTGGATATAAAACCTCCTTGGTATAATGAGAATCAACTTTGTGAATTCCATAAAATCAAAGACCATACCACAAACAACTGCATAAGATTAAATAACATTTCAAGATCTCATTGATAAAAGAATCATAAACATAGAAAAACTTACAGGAAATCAAGATCTTAAGATATATACGAATCCGATGCCAAATCATGTTAATAAAGGAAATAAAAATGATAAAGGGAAAGGCACCCACTCAAACATAAGTCATGTGTATGAAATAGTTGTCGCCTCCCTAGATGAAAACTGCATGTTCATCACCATCAAAGGCACCCATGCCAATTGTGGAGTCACCACAAGGGGTGGCAAAGTAACCATCGCAAGATCATCACATCCAAGCAAAGTCCTCCCATCTACATTAGTTCCTCATGGATACAATGTCCTAGATCAACTCAAGAGAATGCCAGCACAAATCTCCATCATGAAGCTACTAAAAATCTCATCTACCCATAGGAAAATCCTTGAAGAAGCATTGGCCTCATCCACTATCCCCGTAGAGCTTGATGTGGAGCAATTCCAAGCTATGGTTAGAAATATCATTACCCCAAATCTCCTTACATTCTTTGACCAAGATTTCCCTACCCAACCATCTCACAACCACGCACTTCACTTGGAAGCCATCGCACTTATAAAAGAAAAATCAAAAGGGTCTTGGTGGATGGAGGTGTGGGTTTGAATATTTGTTCTCTCAGCCTCTTCAAGCAGTTGAAAATATCAAAAGATTTTATCGACAAAGGAAAGGGTATCACGATAAGAGCATATGATGACCAAGAAAGAGTGTCTTAGGGAACAATCAAACTCCCTATTCAAGTAGGGCCCACCATCATGGAAACCACTTGTCAGGTCTTGGACCTTGACTTGCCATATAATATCCTCCTAGGACGCCCATGGATCCATGCGATGAAGGCAGTAGCATCAACCTTCCACCAATGTGTGAAATTTACACATAAGAGACAAGAAGTGACCATCCACGGAGATCCCGAACCTTTCTCGTATTGCAAAAAACTTGAAGAAAGTATTAAAAAATCCCCCAAGTACCCAAAAATGATGAGGGCCCATCTAGACCATACATCGACCCTGCCACTCTCACATCCATTTTTGCGATAGAGACACCCGCCACTCCCAGCATTCCCACCATCTCAGACAGCAAACTCATCATCTAGGATGATGGTTGTGGAAGCTACAATCTCCCTAACAATGCTTTTGTGGTATGAGAGTTACCACAATCTCCTAGATCACGAGGACGTCCACAAGAAAATCAAGCTTCTACATCACAAACGTCTCCTGAAGACTATCTTGAATTCACAAGCTGAGGAGACCTTGGCCAAGAGGTTATTGAGGAAGATCCATCACATATGCTATATCAAGATGAAGTACCAGTACCAGAATTACCAATGGATAACGGAAGCAAGGGTTTGCAAATGATGCTCACAATGGGCTGCAACAAAAATCAAAGACTGGGACAAAATGAGCTCATAATACCTATCATACCAGAGATGAGATCGATAACAAAACATGGCCTTGGATGTACCCCTCTGAGTATAACCATACATGGCTGAGGTCCTCCAGTTAGAATAGTTAATATTCCTCCTCAGCCAACTGCAGCAGAAGTGCACTTACCAATATCCACAGGTAGAGACATACATAACTTTATAACTGACATTTATAATAGTAGCGATGACAAGGATACCATGACCAATCTACCTAGGCTATTTGAAGATACCACTCTTTCCATGATTAGTACCATATCCTTTGAACCAAACCAACAAAATCATGAGATCCACGTAGTATATCCCCAACTCATCGACTATGACCAATGAGGACCATTGGTTCTCGATACATTCAAAAACAATGAGGCACTCTCAAAATTCATGGGATTTTGGGACAACATTCCAAATGGGGATCACAAATCAAGGTTTATAATGGAGTTGGAAACACATGCCTATTATGGGGAAACAATTGAATCCTTTAGTCACAAAAGCAAGAAATTAAGAATAATATCCAAGTCCTTGAGTGAAAACCACACTATGGCACTCTCCAACAAGAAAAAAATTAAAAGAAAGGATGCATCCAATGGTGAAAACCCCTTAGAGGCGTGTGAGGATGGGGGATTCAATCTTACTTTAAGAGCTATTCATCAGGAAAAGTCAGTAGTCTTGGCAAAAAAATGCAATCTTGTCAACCTAGGAACAGAGGAGACTTTGCATATCACATTCTATGCGGAATCACTACTATCAAAAGAGCAAGAGCTCCTAGCAACCTTCTTAAGGGAAAGATAGATAAACTTCACATGGAGTTATATTGACAGGCCAGGACTTGATCCAAAGACCGTGGTTCACCACTTAGTAGTGTATCTAGAAGGAAAGCCTATCAGACAAAAGCTTCAAAAAATGAACCCTCAGATCACCTTATTGATCAAAATGGAGCTAAAAAAGCTACTAGATATAGGATTCATATGACCAATAGATTATCCAAAATGGGTATCAAACTTGGTACCTATTTCAAAGCCTGATGGAGCCATTAGAATCTATAGAATTTAAAGATTTGAACAAGGCATGTCCAAAAGATGACATCTGACTTCCCAACATCGACATGATAGTAGAAATGACAGTGGGACATGAGATGTTGTCACTAATGGATGGATTCTCAGGGTACAATCAGATCATGATAGCTAAGGAAGACCAACATAAGATGACTTTCACTTGTCCATGGGGGACATACTGTTGGAACATGATGTCATTCATCTTAAAAATGCAGGAGCAACATATCAAAGGGCCACGACATTGACATTCCATGACATAATTCATAAGACAGTTGAAGACTATACTGACGTCATTCTAGCTAAGTCCAGAAAGAGAAAATATCACATAGCAACCCTAAGTGCCATCTTTGACAGACTGGAGGAGTACAAGGTCAGACTAAACCCAAAGAAGTGTGTCTTTTGTGTACAATTAGGAAATCTCTTAGGATATATAGTTTCAATGAGGGGTATCGAGGTAGATCCAACAAAAGTAAAAGCAATCCTTGAGATGGAGGCACCAAAAACATTAAAGCAACTGAAAGGTCTCCAAGGTAGACTACAATCCATTTGAAGATTCATAGCACAACTTGCGGACAAACAAAACCCATACTCTCACCTACTCCACAAGAGAGTAGCATACAAATGGGATGCCAAGTGTGAAGAGGGATTTAAAAAAATCAAAGAATATCTACTAACACCACCAGTCTTAATGCCACCTATCCCAAAGAAACCATTGATCTTATACGTATCAGCAACAGTAGCAGCCTTGGGAGCTCTCCTAGCTCAGCATGATGAAAATGAAACATAATGGGCTATCTACTATATCAACAGAACAATGGTCAGACATGAGCTAAACTATTCATTCATATTGGTATGTAACTAAACTATAGTGTAGAATTTAGGTACTAGATTTTGCACCTTGAAAGGTAAAAGAACGAGACTGATAAGAATTAGAAAGTAGTCGTATTGGTGTTATCAATGTACAGAGGAAAATTCAAGTAAAACACAACACCTACATTTCCCTTTCATAAAGCCTATTGGCATCACCCTATCACTAATAAGTGTGGTAGTTGATGCATAAAAAATTACTTAAAATAAATTTCATACCAAAATGTCATCCAGAGGGATAGTTTGTAACTTCAACAACATGTTTAATGAAGAGAGAAAAAACAAGATGGGGTTTAGAAATTTTCTATGGATAATGACACCCAATTGAAGAGGGAAACATTCTACCTTTTATTATCTTCTTCTTCTTCTTTCCAGAGCTTATCTGTAGTTTGATTCTGCTAAGATAATCCAATGCTTGGACTTCTAAACTTACAGATAGGAGACCTTGAAGGAATCCTACTTTTTTTTCTCTCGCATTTCCTTTTAGATGGTGAATGAATTTTATTCCTACTACACTTATCAAAATAAATAAAGCATAAAAAAAAGTAAGACACTTTTGTGAACAACAACACAACCAATAATGCCCTAAGTTCTCATACCATGTAAATATTATGACATTAGTTTCTCAATATAACATTTATTGTTAACTCCACTCTGATTTTATGCTAACCCTTGTGTGCTCCATCTTTATCACATCATGGATGGCATTTCCTAATCAATAAGCCTGCCAAAATTTATCTGCGCTGATCTCTCGCTCTTTCCCATTTATTGTTTCATTATATTTCTAGTTTCTACCCATATTTCTTTCCCAATTATGTTTTGGGAAATCTATCTAATTTGTTCTTTCTTCAAAAAAATTTTGCGTAACAAGGGACAACAACTTGACATTTTAGTGTATATTCTGTGTTGGAAAGTTCAATGCATAGGTCTCATCGCCCATGTAGGGATGTGGACAATAAATTCAGGAGACCAACAAGTAATTGGTGATATTATATCAACAAAAAATTCCATCTACATTCATCTTACCTATCGTTCACAACTCATTCTATTGTCTTTCCTCATTCTCAAGAGCTATTTTTGGTTCCCAAGTCAATAGATCCACTAAATCCTAGAAGTAAGCCACATTTAATGCTTAGATCTATTGTAGGATTTGACGAATGAACATGAAATGAGATTGGAACACATTTCTCCTCCACTTCAGGCTCTGTAGGACCTAAGGGGTGACCCTTTTAGCAACACCTAAAGATTCAAATGCACACTCAATAGGGTATTTCTTAATAGATAATGCTTCTACATGACTATGCCAAGAAACATGAAATATCACTCAACATTGGCTAAGATATTTGAAAATTTTCATTAACCAACATGGAGAACAAGGAAAATACCAATAACCTATAAAATAGGAACAACATGACTGAATGGTTTTTCATTAAAGCATAGTGATTCCTTCCAGGTTTTGTAAACAAAGAAACCTACTAAGCCGGTGTCTTATCCATAATAGAGTCAAGCTGAAATAATCCCTTGATAATAACATAAACATCAATTCAATGGCCTCTGAAACATCATTGTTTTACAATAATGTAGGGCCACTTAAGGACATATTTTCAATCTACTTTCAAATCCTTGCATAATAATAATGCTCTCAATGTTTAACTAAAAGCTAATTTAATTTATTCCTTAAATAAAACTTATCAGATATAACATTCATCACAACAAATATGCAATGAAACCTCAACAATTCTTGACTATCTTGATTGAAAAATCATTGTATTACACAAAGAAGACATTGACAATATGACATTATTCATCCTAAACTAAAGATTGAATTTTCCCACCATTATCAACAAAATATATTACATCACTTAAATCTGAAACTTCAAAACAACCTAAAACCTAGCACAACCACTTTGTACAAGAAATTACACTTATTTTGAAATTGGAGAAAAAATAATATCTCCTGAAATCCCTTTCAGTTGGAGAAAAATGAGAATAAGAAGGACAAGAAGAAACCCTAAAACTTAATCTTCATGTGACACCTGGATCCTTCATCCTCCTTTGATTTGTAATTGCCTCTAGCTCATGAAGAATCTTCAATCTACACCTTGAATCAAAACTCTTGCATTTAGTTTCCCTCAAACAAAAAATTATTCCCTTCATGATGAGCCACCATTCATATGTACCCCTCAATTGAAAATATCCATTTGTGAAAGAGCTAAAAAACTTAGTGAAATTATTTCACTCTTCAATTACCCTACAACTAAAAAAAAATAGTTTTTACTGTTTCATTGAAAAATCTTCATTTCATTTTACTCAGACTACCAATATTATGTTTCTCTGCAAAAACTTTTACTCTGCTCTTTTTATCTTTTCACAACAAAAAATGAGCCTTACCTGTGGAATAGATTTTCTCCTTTTAATATTTTCCCATATTTCACTTTCATTTCCAACATGAAAAGGCTTTCAACCTTTACTTCACTAGGTCATTAAGTTCCCCTATGTACCGTAGAAAAATGGATCTTTGGACATTTTCATGGTGATTTAGGTATTTTTCCTATGATCGTTGGCTTATTTTGCTTATATTTAATGTTGTAATGTGGCTTATGCATTCACATTAGGTCTTGAATATTCAAATTATGATGTCTTGTGAAGGTGTTATGAAGTGTTGTAACACATTTCTGCGCTTTTCTAGACTCTTATTATAATCCATCTAAATATTCTATTTTTATCCCTTACCAGGTCCTATTTCAAAGTGTTGTAAAGTCTTGTAACATCATTTCATTCTTTTCTAGGCTTGTCATCACTAAATACACCTTTCTTATGCTTTATTTGGCTCCTTTTATGCACTTATAGGTCATAATTAAGTGTATTTTTTAATATAAACTCGACAAACAACATTAAATACAACTTAATTCCATACACCCACTTGCAAGCCTTGAGTGGAACCCATTTTCCATGTGTGGCAAATGAGTCCCTCTTGGCACAAAATTCAAAATAATTTTAAATTTCCTATGGGTTTTTATTCATCAAGACCTTATGTCATCCTATTATGTTTTATTTTTGGGTAATTAGGGCATAAGTGTGTATAAATAAGTGTTTTTCCATCCATTTTAACCCCCATTCACTCATTCATTCAAGTATTCATTTATTCTATTTCTCTAAGCATTCAAGCATCATAACATCAATCAATTAAGAAATTATCAAGCATCTTAGAGAAACCATTGACATATCTTCAAACTTTAGAAACAAGGGTTTGGTCAATTTAGGACACTTGTATGTTGTTTATTCATCATTCCTTTCTTGTTTTCATTCCATTTCTTTATCAAGGGTTTGATTACCAAAGTGGGATTTGACCAAGGAAAATCCCTATTCTCTAACCCTTAACCATTTTTTCTCTTTGCATGTATGTTTCAAGGTCTTGTAGGTAGATTTTTCAAAGAAATGGGTGTTGAAAAGTGGTCAATAAGTCATCAATCTATTCAATTCAACCAAACCCGAATTCAAGCTTGGAGACAACATTCAGTCTATTTTTTGCAGATTTGGTTTCGTCAACCTCATAAGAAGACAAGTGTAGATCTGGAACCACTGAGTTAACCCCTAAATTTTTAGATTTTTTGAGGAGGATTGATTCGCCATCAGTGGACAATGAGTCCCTCTACTAGGCTAGAAAAGTTGATTTGTTCATATTTCAGTTCCCAACAATCAGAAACCAGTTTCAACATAGTTTACCAGAAGAAGGACTGATTCACCATCAGTGGTGAATGAGTCCCACTGGTCATCAACAATGATTTTTGTTGGAGGGTATGTGCCAAATCATCATGGAAAAAATAGGCCCTTAAGTGGCAAAAAATTTAGAAAAAATAGAACTAGGTAACTTGACGTAAAAATTTGAATAAGTTATCTATATTATTTCAAAAATATGTAAGAATAGAATCTATAGAAAATTGAATGTAGTTTCTTAACTACTAGGTTTACTTCTTTTTTTAAAATCTATTTTGTGAAAATTTGAAATTTCAATGCAGTAGTACTTAAATTTCAGGAAAAAAATAAGAAGTAGTGTCTAACCACCCTAACCACAAAAAAATGATATTATTTTAGATATAAGTAAAGGAATTATGTCTGAATGTGATGCATATTTTTTTGTAATTTTTTTCCAAGTAAATAATTAATTATGATTTTTTTATTACAAATTTTAAAAAATATAAAAACTCTATGTCTGGCCACCTTGACTTGGTCAAAAATTCATGAAATTCATGTTGTTTTTTAATCATATTGTATGTCAAGCATATAATGTGATGGATATTTCATATTAAAAAAATGTGATACCATTTCAAAGCTATAGATGTTTTTCAATTAACCTATCAATAAGGACTTTACTCACAATTCAAATAGAAAATGAATATAATTATTTATTAAATTGAACATAAAGCATAATTTATATTGGTGGAAAGTTGAGAATCTCCTTTAAGAACCCTTTTCATTTCATCAATTTTGGGAAAAAAAAATTGTCAGTCACATACTCTACACATACCCATCCTATTGCCAATTTTTTTCCCATCATGATCCTACACATACCATAGATTCCAGAACCTTATAGCATCATCAATCCATCTATAGGTGCACTATATTAAGTTTCATTCAATTCTATTTTCATGTATACATGTTTATAGTTCATTTCTACATATCACATTATGATTTCAAACAATTCATATTTCTTAAGTTTTGCATAAATAATCAATCAATTTTATCAGTTTGCTGCATTTAGGACATTGCATTTAGGCATATTTACATCATACATACATTAATTTGAGTGAACCACGTAGGTTTTTGGGCTATCTCTCTCCTTTTAGGTGAAAAACCCTAATTGAGTAAGAGAGTATTGTTATGCCTTGCATAACCACCCCATTTTATTCTGGAACAAAGTGGGTCCCCCTTTTTGTTTTGTTTTCTTCGCCTTTGGTTTTTTGGTTTGGTCTTAGGAGTTCTTTCATTTTCCTCCTAAGTCTATATTTTTACTATCAAATTTCTGTTCTACCTTAGCCAGAGTTGAGTTTCTTTTGTTAAAATGAAATGAAATGATGAAAATGATGTATTTTATATACTTTTGAGGACTAATGGAGGCACTGTTTTGTAAGATTGAATCATACCTCTGATGCTATTTCTCAAGGGAGTCAGTTGGAAAGCATGCCTTAATCAGATCTGGCATAAAACTCCTCAAAGAATAAAGTCACTAAGACCAGCTAGATGTCTTGTCGACTGGCTATTAAGTTCTATTCATTTAAAATACACTGGTCGCCATGAGTTTTTATATATATCTCCAACCCGAGTAAGTCATGCCGACAGTTGTTCACAAGGCCGGTGTCGGGGAAATGGTTTTCCTTCAAGGTAAAGTCTGGCTAAAGGATTGTGCCTTTGGTGTAGTGTTTTGAGCTCGGGGGGATGTCTTGTCGATATGAGATTGTCTCACCGATGAGAGGATATTGTGGTATTACTCTTACTTCCCGCTGTGGCCTCTTGCCGAATGAGTGTGGTCTTACCGAAAGGTTTGAGCTCAGTGTAACCTCTTGACGACTAAGGAGTCTCGCCAATGGTATCAATCTTCAGTTTGACTAATGGGAACCCGCTATGACCTCCTGCTGACTAAATGATGTCTTGCCAAATGCAGATGTCTTGCCAATAGAGGAGCCCAACAGTATAACTCTTAAGGGCTCACTATGATGTCTGGCCGATAACGATAGTCTTGCCGATGGAAAAAGGGCTCGTTATGACTTTGGCTGCTTGCTATTAACTCTTTCCGATAGTCCTATGCTATGCTGACTACTGTTGTGAAGTATAATCACATCGGGGAGACACGACTAGTGTCTCACCGACATGCGATTCTGTTTGAAGAAATTTTGATTGCCCAAAGATCCTACGTGGTGTCTATTCAATCAATCAAAGGAAGCTAAAGGCAAACCATTGGTAGTTTGACTGATTGACTACTCTTGTGAAGAAGACCAATAGAGCATAAACGACATGGATCTACTCTAAGATCAAAAGTGATGGATCAACTCGGTGAACAATGGTGTGGGAATCTAACACAAAGGTCAAATGCTTTCTCTCAAGGGGGTCAACTTGCAGAAAGATCTAGGGCAGGAAGAAATTTGAAGGGAAGAAGAGGCCAGGATTCTCAAGGACAACTATGATGTCTACTTGCAAAGGTAGATTAACATTAATGATAGTGCTTCAGAACATTCAAAGCAGCTCGACAAGGACGTGCGAGAATGGACATGGAGGCCAGAAGTTAATACGATGGTTCCAAAAGATTTAAGGGCTACTTCTGAGGGTGATCCTTCACTGACATGGACTGGGTATGAACATTTAATGCATCATTAACTTTATTCCAAAATATTTGAGGGCCGACCCTTTTGAAGAGGGATATTTTTGTAAACCCCAAAATAGGGGCCAACACATTCTTTTTTGGCATATTGTATATATGACTTTTGGGAGACCTTTTTGTAATAACAACAGTTCAGAGGAGAAGTAGCATGGTAGACAAGAGGATAGAGATATATTTTCAACAGTAGGAATTTTTTGAGAGATAGAGGAGACATAATTGCATCCTATTTCTTTGTAATGGGATCTTCTTTTGTCTTCTTGGTTAGGATTAGAAGGTAGAGAAACTCGAGGGTAGAAGGTAGTGATGTATCTTTTAAGTTTTCTTAGTGTAGATGGAGATAATTGAAGAAATAGATTTTTTGTACACTGGTGATTGTGCCAGATTTATAAATGTTGTTTATCTGTTTCACCAATAGTAGAAGCAACCATATTTAAATCTACTTCATATTATGCTTCAGAATGGTAGTTGTCTTGGGTTAATCATTGGATTTGAAAAGCTTTCAAGGAATGAAATTTTATTTTATGTTTTTTTTAAATGGTGATTTACAATCTGTTGTTGAAATTAACACTGTGAAGGAATGAAACTGTGTGTTAATCACAAGTTAATTTTGTTCTACAATTTTAGTTAGGAATCCCTTGAAAGGTAACAAGTCTGGTTAAGTTGGATGAATTCACATTCTCTTCAGTTCCAAAGCTTTGATCTATCTTTTTGTTTTTCTTTAAAAACCCTGGTTAAAGTAGGTTTAAATTTATGTTTGATCTTAAAACAATCTAGAAGCTCAATACCAGTAGACCCCTTGAACATTATAGTTCACATCAACCACTGAGTGAAATTAGCACAGTCGAGAACCAATTACCAAGACCTTGGGAGTTAGATATCCATGCGTTATTCTTTCTCTTTCAAGAGAGAAGAATAGTAATATTATGTTTACTGTTGTTGTGCTCATTTGACCCATCAACAGTTAATTGGTGCTAGAAGGAGGGCCTATAAGAGCAAACTAGATAATACTAGATTTTTCTCACTATAAAGGTCCCATAGAGTTCTTCGATTAGGTGAAAATCCACCACCTTTGATAGAACTCAAGACCCCAGTAAGACCAAATATTCACAAGACTGGGGAAACCATCGTACCACCCTTGTTAGCTCTACTCACTCCACTAGGTTTTTCACCAATACCCTAGTGGATACCTATCAATCCACCATCAAATCCATCTAAACCTATCCAACAGCTAGCTCAACCACCACCACCACTACCAATGGAATTCTTTTAGAATAATCCCTCTCCATTGGGAACTATCCCTGGAGGATTTCATGATATGCCTAAAAATCTTGAGAAATTATGTCCCAAATACATTCATGGCAAATCAAGGAGTGTTGAAGAGCACATACAAGCTTTTAAGGATGCTTGTACCAGAGATCAGAGAGCTCACCATGATTTAGTTTGTAGGTTGTTCCCTTGTTCCTTAGGGGATATGGTGTACAACTGGTACCTAAATCTTCCACAAGGTTCTATTCTAAACTGGACAGACTTGGAGAATGCTTTCATCAATCAGTTCAGAGTTTATGTGGATCCAACCATGTTGTTCCACCAATTTTCTACCATTAGGAAGGACCCATGTGAATCCTTGCCCTTGTTTAATACCAGGTTCCGATGAATGTATAGGAGATTGCATGACCGCTATCTAGTTGCTGAGAATAGTGCCATTCAAGCATACTTTAGAGTTATAGACCCTTTTCTTGGCTTATTCCTACATAGGACATATCAACCGGTAGATATTGATTCCCTGTCTAATGTCTATCATCTAGCCATTGAGCAGCAACAACAAATTATCTCTCAACAAGGAAGTTTGGGAGGAGGTTTTCCTTCAATGGGGTATTAGATACGTATCCCAACCCCTTTATTCAATACCATCCCAGGAATGTCTCCTTCCCATTATGGACCTATGTCTGAGTTGCACACTCAACCTCTTGTTCCATTCTTTGCCAATGGAGCTCCTGACTTCTTCCAACAATCACAGGCTTATCATAGCCCACATGGTCATCATAACCAAGCTGGAACACCAAATCATGTCGGTCAGCCATCGGTTGCCAAGAGTGTTGAGAGTGAAAAGATATTTCAGCTCATAAATGAGGTCGAGACCTTAAAGAAACCTTTGTCTCAATTCACAAATGACATGGCTCATCTTAGATTGAACCCCTCTCAAAACTAAGGTAATTATCCTAATCAGAGCAATAACAATTAGGGTAATTATCAGAATAACTATAATCACAGCCAGAGGGGTTATCAGGGCCAAAAATCCCCTAACCAAGGTTATCAAAATAAAAATAGAGGATATAACTAGAGGCCAAATAATAACCGACAATGGAATACAAGGCCAAATAATGGTGGAGTTTCTCACAATTATAAAGCTAATGAGGACATGAAAAATAATACAAATGTGGCTTACCTTAATTTTATGACTAATTGGTATAGGCTACATGATACTCCAGCCCATTCCAGGGTAAATTTCCCTGAAATGGAGAAAGTCGTGAAGATGGAACAAGAAGATGCCCAAACATTCCAAGGGAATTTAAATAAAGAAGGTGGCTCAATAGATACAACAATGACTTATGACCTCTTTGAAGAAGAACCTTCATTCCCAATGCAAAGTGAGAATGAACCAGAGGAAGACATGTATGATGCCCAAGCCTTTCAGACAAAGGAAGGACACTTGGTAAGAAATCAGAATAAGGGTCCATTCACTACATCAGCACCACCTAATCACATGGTTCCTTTGAATCAAAGTACTGATAATAACCCTTCTACACCAAAAGGTCCACCTGACTTCCATAACAAAGGTAATTCACCTGGTGTTGTCAAATGTAAGGCAAGCTATAACATAGAGTTTGATATTGTTTCTGAGATGCAGAAATAGAAAACCTCTTTATCATACTTTGACATCCTAAAGTGGTGCCCTAATCAACGAGAGATAGTGCTGAAAGCTTTGGAAGAAGCTAATAAATCAAAAGGGAAGACCAAGGTGGCACCCGCTGCAGACATGAATGCAACTTTGTACAAAAGCAAGGTAGGTATCCCACCATTTCTTTTGAGTTTAAGAATCTGTGGGAAGAATCTAAATAATTGTCTGCTAGATTCAGGGGCTTCTTGCAATGTTATGCCATTTTCTAGATGCAAGAAATTGGGATTGAACTCGATCCAAAAAAACAAGAAGGTCATCCAACTTGATAAATAGAGGTTAATGTAGTTGGAGAGTTGAGAAATATTCATGTGCAAGTAGGGTCTGACCCTAGGATCCAAACCAATATAGATGTTCAAGTAGCAGACATTCCTAAGACTTATGGTATGTTGTTGAGCAGAGATTTGATGAAAAGTATAGGGGGATATCTCTCCCTTGACTTTTCACATATGTGGCTACCATGGAGGAGAATTCCTATGTAGATTAGGATTGAAAGTGAACCTCGCCTCAAGCATATCATCACTTAATATGATTGTCCCAACGAGGTAGCCTATTTTGAAACTGAGATAGGGGTTTATAAAAGAGAGGAAATTTTAACCTTTTTGGTTCTTCATTCTAAAGATTTGTCAACATGAAAAATTCCCTAATCCCATGATTAATGAAATCCAATAAGGATTGATCAGAAAGCTACAACAAGATCAGCTGGTCTTGGGGGAAGATATTGATTTGTAGAGTACACTACCAAAATCAATTAGAATTGACCTGCCAACCCTACATCAGTATTTTAAATCTTGTTTCCCAAACCGAGGGAACTAGCCTAAATCACCTTGAGACCATTTCAGATCACTTCTCACTTGAATCCAAAAGTGCAATAAGGTTAACTAGGGATAATATATCTTCAAAGGAAGTCCCTCCTCAAATTGAACTTGTCTTGGTCACAATACTAGACCAACATAGTTACGAAGACCAACCCCAAGGTCTGTTTGATATCCCTGCATTAACAAGTATACTGAAACCCAAGGGATTAATCAAAGATACAAGTGATTGTTAGAAGGATAGCCACAAATTACATGATATATCTGAGCATGAATTGGAAATTGTAGCTAAGGAACCTATTGAACACCTGCTCCCAATATTTGATGCAAAAGATCAAGTGCCCCCACCTATGGCTCATCTTATCCAAACTCCCATAATAACCTCAAAGGGACCAACCCCAGCTCATGATCAGCTATGGACCCTCATGTTTGATGGATCAAAGTCCAAAATAAGTTGTGGTGTTGGGATTGAATTAACCAGCTCGAAAGGGAAAACTTTCTTTGCTTGTTACAAGTTATAGTTTAGATGCACTAACAACATAGTGGAATATGAACCTTTAGCTCAAGGGCTGATGTTAGCACATAAGAAGAAAGTTACTGCCTTGATGGTTAAAGGAGATTCAAAAGTAGTTATCAAGCAAGTGCGCAACTAATACACATGTCACAATAAAAAGCTGGAAGCATATAGAAATTGGGTATGGAACCTAATTGAATACTTTGATGCTTTTTGGATTAGTTTAATCCCTAGAGAGGAGAATCAAATAGGTGATTCATTAGTTGTTACTGCAAGTACCCTGGAACCCATGCAAGGCTCCAAGCTTAAGAGATTCTTAGTAGAATTGATATCCACCCCGGTTGTTCCTGATAATGTCAGGAACTTTCAAGTCCTTGATGATGATCGACATATCCTTGCTTTTCTAGCAAGCTCAGATGTTTTTAAAGGAAAAATCATTGATGAGTCTAATAGGGATCAAGGAGATTGGAGCCCCGAAGACTACGATACAAAAGGGGTCCTCAATTTAAAAAGTAATAGCATTCCCAAGGGAATGGTGGCCTTAGAAAGAATTTTTGATTTAGATCCAAGGGCTTGGGAAAAGGTGTCAACCAAGGATAAAGGAGGTGAATATGAAACTGCTAACCTAGTTGATTTTGGCCCTGAAAGAAATGTCTACGTAGGGAAGGCCTGCCCTGAAGTAATTAGAAAAGATATACTGATAGTTTTAAAGAAGGATATTGCTGGAATAGCTTGGGGTTATGAAGATCTAAAAACATTTGATGCTTCTATAATGACTCATACTATTCCTTTGAAGCCTAAAGCTAAACCATATCGGGAAAAACAATATCCTGTCAACACCCTGATTGAACCACTGATCTTTAAGGAAGTTCAAAAATTGTTTTCTGCAAGAATAATTTTCCCTATACGACATTCAACATGGGTGGCTAACTTGGTTCTAGTCCGTAAGAAAAATGGAGAGATCAGGCTATAGTGTAGATTTTAGGAATTTGAATTGAGCTTCAGAAAAAGACAACTACCCACTCCCCGCTCTGGACCAAGTCTTGTAGACTGTCAATGGGTCTTAGATGATATCATTCTTTTATGGTTATTTTAGATACAATCAGGTGATTGTTAATGATGAAGACAGAATGAAGACAAACTTCACTACTAAGTGGGGAACATTTGCTTACAGAAGGATGCCATTTGGTTTGATAAATGATGGAGCAACTTTTCAGCATGCCATGGACATAGTGTTCAAAGATTTGATTGGTAAATGCATCATCATTTACATGGATGACCTAACAGTATTCTCTAAAGATAGACTAAACCATGTTGTAGACTTGGCTAAATTTCTTGAAAGATGTATCCCATATGGTCTCTCCCTGAATCCTAAAAAGTGTGTGTGCAAGGTTTCTAAAGGGAAACATTTGGGACACATAATCTCGAAAAGAGGAATATCAATCGATCCAGACCGAGTTAAGTCCATTCTGAAGATAACCAGGCCAGGAAGTAAGAAGAAGATGACATCCTTCTTTGGAAATAACAGCTTTGTGAGAAAGTTTATCATAGGTTTTGTAGAAATTGTAAAGCCATTAAATGAAATGATGAAGAAAGATGCTATAATAGAATGGAGTAATGTGGAAAAGGACACCTTTTCTCAAGTCAAACAATCCATTTCAAAAGCACCAGTCCTCACTAGCCCTGACAACTTGAAGCCATTCTATATTTATTCTTTTGCTTCTGAACATTCTTGTGCAGCTATCCTAACTCAACGAAGAGAGGAGGGAGAGAAGAGGCCAATTGGTTTCATGAGTTCTCCATTTAAGAATGCCAAAGTTAAGTACCCACCTCTTGAAAAACAAGATTTTGCATTGGTTAGAGCTGTCAAGAAGTTCAGGAATTACATCCTCTGAAGTCAAATTATTGCTATAGCTCCTGATGCTGCTGTAAAGTCTCTACTCATGCAGAGCGAGTTGGGAGAATGAAGGGGGAAATGGATGGCCATTTTACAAGAGTTCAATTTGGAGATTTTCCCTATGAAAATTTTATGAAGTATAGGCCTTTCTAAATCCATAGCGGATGCTAGCGAGAACATTATTTTTTAGTAATACACAACATAGTCCTTTTCCAATGACCCTTGGTATGCTGATATCATCTATTTCATGCTTAATAATCAGTGCCCAGAGGGAATGAATACAACTCAAAGGAGAGCACTAAGAATGAAGAGCTCCCATTATATGCTCAAAGGAGGATTGCTATATAGGAATAATTTCAAGGGAGTTTACGTACGATGTCTTGATCAGCAAGAGGTCAAACATGTGATCATTGAATTTCATGGGAAACATGGCACAGGTCATGGTTCTGCAGATTTGTTAGCACATCAGATCCTTAGATCTAGTTATTACTGGCTATGTGTGTTCAAAATTACCAACCAACATGTAAGAACATGTCACATATGCCAAATTTCTGCATCAAAAGAATGCCATTTTGCCATGCCATTGCAGCCTGTTTATGAGGTAAGGCCATTTTCCCAATGGGCGCTGGATTTTATTAGGGTAATTAACCCAAATTCTTCTGCGAGACACATTTATTTTGACTACCACAGATTACTATACTAGATGGACAGAGGCTATAACTTGCAAGAATAGCACAACAAAGGTAGTAATCAAGTTCCTCACTAAATGCATCACAACTAGGTTTGGAGTACCCTTCGCATTGGTATGTGACAATGGCTCTTCCTTTTCTTCTGCTGAGTTCATTTCACGGGCTTATGATCACAATTTTTTTTTAAAGTATTCTTCAAACTATTACCCAAAAGGAAATGGAGTTGCAGAATCAACTAATAAGAATCTCTTAGGGGTAATTAAAAAACTGTTAGAGAACAATCCTAGGGACTGGAATACCCAGCTAAGATTTGCGTTATGGGCAGATAGGACTAGGATCAAGGATGCTTTAAATACTTCACCATTTCTAGCTAGTGTATGGCCAAGAGCCTGTGTTCCCTATCCACTTGAAAATACCTATCCTTGAGTTTATGCAGAAATTTTACTCTAATGATGATAGGATAGAAGTAAGATTAGCTGCCTTGTTGAAATTAGAAGAGCAGAGGGATGTCGCTTTACAACAATTCTTTAGACACCAAGCTGTTGTCAAATGTTGGTTTGACAAAAGAGCCAAAATAAAGTCTTTCAGAATATCAGACCTTGTGCTGCTGTGGGATAAAGCTAATGAAAAGAAGGGTAACCACCATAAATTTGATAAGCTCTGGTTGGGTCCCTATCAAATTGCTGAGATCCTAGGAGAAAATTCTTTTTGACTAAGTAGTTTAATGGGAGAACCTATTCCATTGCCTGTCAATGGATAGTTTCTTAAACATTATTTTGAGTCATAAAGTTTGTTAATTTGCAGGGCTGTACATTTATGTAAATAATTGGTTTTTCTGTTTGTAAATAGTTTGTTTGTTTTCTTTTTGTAAATAGTTTGTAGTCCTACTTCTAGTTGGTTTTTTTGTTTGTTTCTTCATTCTTTCTTGCTTTCTTTTCATTTCCTTTGTTGTTTTGTGTCTTTCTTGTTTTTTTATGTGGGGTTTCTCTATTCTTTCCATCTTGGAATGGTGGGTTGTTATCTGAAGTACACTTTGGTTATTGGGAGAGAAGTTGGTTTAGATATTTTCAGGTTTTCTTATTGGATAATTTTGTCATAAATTCGTTGCTTTATTCCTATTGTCAATAAGAGTTGTGGAAAGTCTTGAAAACAAGGTGCAAAGTAAACAATATTCATTAACTACCTCTGAATCTGTCACAAATCATCAAGATCATCTCCTTTTATAATGGTATATCTATCCTAGGATGATAGTGTTGTAATATTTGAGTGAAAAATATGATCCTCCAGATATTGTTATGAGGTCTATGGTAGTTTTCAACCCAGAATAGATGTTAGACATTTGGCATATTGAGAAAAAATTAAATGAAATATCTAAAACTCCAAGAGAAAAGAAAAGAAAATGAACTATCTAAAGGAAAAGAAGACTCAATATAAATGGGTGATTCTAGTACCTCTACCGGGGCTATGGATGTCTTACTAGAAGTAGAGCAATGTTGTGAGAAACCTAGAGGTATCTCCTTCGGGGCTATGGATGCCTGACTAGCAGTGAAGCAATGCCTAGGATTATCATTGCACAACAGCTAAAGGGAATCAACTCATGTAGTTCAAATCTTGCACATTATTGTTCAAAAGATGAGGAAAGCTTTATAAAAAGATGATGCACCATCAAGCATACACATAGATTCAGGGGTAGCTAGTGTTGATTTACATTTGAGATTCTAGCTCAACCTTGGTTGTTAAAACTAACCCAACTGGAGTTGTGATGTTCATAAACGAGGAGTTTTGGGTAGTTGAATCCTTCAGTTTCTTGAAAAAGGTTAAACCATTTTTCTAGCCGAGTTGCCATTTGTTATGCCTTGCATAACCACCCCATTTTATTCTGGAACAAAGTGGGTCCCCCTTTTTCTTCTGTATTCTTCGCCTTTGGTTGTTTGGTTTGGTCTTAGGAGTTCTTTTGTTTTCCTCCTAAGTCTATATTTTTTCTATCAGATTTTGGTTCTACCTCAGCTAGAGTTGGGTTTCTTTTATTAAAATTGAATGAACTGATGAAAATGATGTATTTTATATACTTTTGAGGACTAATGGAGGCATTGTTTTACAAGATTGAATCATACCTCTGATGCTATTTCTCAAGGGAGTCAGTTGGAAAGCATGCCTTAATCAGATCTAGCATAAAACTCCTCAAAGAATAAAGTCACTGAGACTAGCTGGATGTCTTGCTGATTGGCTGTTATTATCTATTCATTTAAAATACACCGGTCACTCAGACATTTCGGTTGCCATGAGTTTTTATATATCTCTCTGACCTGAGGAAGTCACGCTGATAGTTGTTCACAAGGCTGACGTCAGGGAAATGGTTTGCCTTTGGGGTAAAGTCTAGCCGACCCGATGAAGTCTCACCGAAGGATTGTGCCTTCGGTGTAGTGTTTTGAGCTTGGGGGGATGTCTTGTCGATATGAGATTGTCTCACCGATGAGAGGATATTACGGTATGACTCTTGCCACCTGCTATGGCCTCTTGCTCAAAGATTTGGGCTCTGTGTAACCTCTTGTCGACTAAGGAGTCTTGCCAACGGTTTCAATCTTTAGTGTGACTAATGGGAACCCGCTATGACCTCCTGCCGACTGAATGATATCTTGTTGAACGCAGATGTCTTGCCAATGGAGGAGCCCAGTGGGATAACTCTTAAGGGCTCGCTATGATGTCTAGCTGATAACGATAGTCTTGGAAATGGAAAAAGGGCTTGTTATGACTCTGGCTGCTCACTATGAACTCTTGCCAAAATTTCTATGCTATGCCAATAGTTGCTCTAAAGTATAATCACATTGGGGAGACAAAGCTAGTGTCTCACCGACATGCAATTCTATTTGAAGAACTTTTGACCACCAAAAGATCCTACATGGTGTCTATTCAACCAATCAGAGGAAGCTAAAGGGAAAA
Organism: Sequoia sempervirens; assembly: GCA_007258455.2. Classification (NCBI taxonomy): domain Eukaryota; kingdom Viridiplantae; phylum Streptophyta; class Pinopsida; order Cupressales; family Cupressaceae; genus Sequoia; species Sequoia sempervirens. The sequence continues at coordinate 643,337,663 of VDFB02193867.1, read as the reverse complement.
CATTTGCAGTTTGACTAATTGACTATTCTTGTGGGGAAGACCAACAGAGCATAAATGACATGGATCTACTCTGAGATCAAAAGTGATGGATCGGCTTGGTGACCAATGGTGTGGGGATCTAACATGAAGGTCAGATGTTGTCTCTCAAAGGGGTCAACTTGCAGAAAGATCTAGGGCAGGAAGAAAGCAGAAGGGAAGAAGAGGCCGCGATTCTCAAGGACAGATGTGATTTCTACTGGCAAAGGTAGATCACATTAATGATAGTGCTTCAAAACATTCAAAGCAACTCTAGAAGGAAGTTCGAGGATGGAGGCAGAGGTCAGAAGTTAATACGATGGTTGTAAAAGATCTAAGGGATACTCCTGAGGGCGATCCTTCACCGACATGGACAACGTATGAACATTTAATGCATCATTAACTTTATTCCAAAAGATCTGAGGTTCGACCCTTATGAAGAGGGATATTTTTGTAAACCCTAAAATAGGGATCAACACATTCTTTTTTGGCATATTGTATATATGACTTTTGGGAGACCTTTTGTAATAACAATAGTTTAGAGGAGAAGTAGCAAGGTAGACAGGAGGACAGGGATAGATTTTCAACAATAGGAATTTTCTAAGAGATAGAGGAGACAAAACTGCATCTTATTTCTTTGTAATGGGATTTTCTTTTGTCTTCTTTGTTAGGATTAGAAGGTAGAGAAACTAGAGAGTAGAAGGCAGTGATGTATCTTTCAAGTTTTCTTAGTGTAGATGGAGATGATTTGAAGACATGGATTTTCTGTACACTGGTGATTGTGCCAGATTTAGAAATGTTTATTTGTTTCACCAATAGTAGAAGCAACCGGATTTAAATCTACTTCATATTATGCTTTAGAATGGTAGTTTTCTTGGGTTAATCATTGGATTTGAAAATCTTTCAAGGAATGAAATTTTATTTTATGTTTTTTTTAAATGATGATTTATAATCTATTGTTGAAATTAGCACTATGAATGAATGAAACTATGTGTTAATCACAAGTTAATTTTGTTCTATAGTTTTAGTTAGGAATCCCTTGAAAGGTAACAAGTCTGGTTAAGTTGAATGAATTAGCATTCTCTTCAGTTACAAATCTTTGATCTATCTTTTTTTGTTTCTTTAAAAACCCTGGTTAAAGTAGGTTTAAATTTATGTTTGATCTTAGAACAATCTAGAAGCTCAATACCAGCAGACCCCTTGAATATTATAGTTCACATCAACTATTGAGTTAAATCAGCACAGTCGAGAACCAATTACCAAGACCTTGGGAGTTAGATATCCATGCGTTATTCTTTCTCTTTCAGGAGAGAAGAATAGTAATATTTTGTTTACTATTGCTATGCTTATTTGACCCATCAACAAGTACATAGCCCCAAAAAATATTTGGTTCATTTTGGTGAACCTACATATAGGAAATTATGTTTCTTATTTACATTGCATTTACATCCTAGAACTCATAGCAATAGCTTTTGCATTATGCTTTGCATTGTTTTTGCATCCTAGGGTTTAGAAACTTGCATTAGTGAATATGTCATATGGATTTCATTTTTGCACTTGAAACCATTACAAAAAATAAGATTCTATATTTGCACCTTAGTTTTGCATCAGGAAAGCATAATTTTTTTTTTTTAATTTTATGGAAAAAATAGAAAAAATCTACCCCTGGACTCATTCGCCACCCTGGGTGAATCACTCCAGTTGCACTTTCTGCACAACAATTTCTATTATTTTCATGGTAATTTCTATATTTCTATTTTCTAGTATGGCCCTTTTGTTTCAGTTTACATAATTTTTGTTATTTGCATTTCATTATTCATAGATTGCATTGCATTTTCTTTCACCCCACCTCTTGTGGTATTTGTATGATTTTTTGGTGTCTTATTGATAATACTTTAGTGAGAAGAAGTTCTCATCTCATGGCATCCCACGATAACACACTTGTTGTGGACCTTGGGTTGTATCGAGTTCCTACTCCTAGTATGGAAAATGGTACATTAGGCATGGATACTACCACTATTACTCCTTTACCTTCACATACAATGCATGCTAACACACAAACCAATCAAATTCCGCAAGATAAAGTCATTAACATTCACTAGGATTTAGCACATTTGCAACAAGATTTATGTCTTGAAAAAATTTCCACCACTACAATACCTGCTATAGACAACCTTGATCACTTGATTGAAAGTGACAATGGCTTAAAAGTTATGCAAAGAATTCTTGAAATATACAAAAAACATGTTCTTTCCACTTCCCAACCAGCAAACACTGTGGTTAGTCAAGGAGGGTCTTGCATCCCTCCTCCTTCAACTAGATCATCTATACCCAGTTATACCACTCCTCAAGTTACAACAACCATGCAACAGGTTAGTCATGTGACTCCTTTCTCTATTCCAACTAGCATTCCTAGTTCTTTTGTGGCATCGAATGTTCCATCCTCCACCACCTTCACCCCTCTTAGTGTCCCCGTCACTTCTCCTAAAATTACATATACTCCATCACCATTCTCTCTTCCACCTCATACCACTTACACTGAGCCTCTTATTAGACAAATCTTTCACACCGTTTCCTCCATGCAACAAAAAATATCCACCATTAACCAAAACCAAACCGCACCACCCACCTACTATGTCTATAGTAGCCCATTATCTTTGGAAATATTAAGAACACCGATGCCACATGGAATTGAGATGCCTAGGTTTGAGAAGTATGGAGGTAAAGGAGACCCTACTAATCATGTCAATGCTTATACAACCTTGTGCATTGATTTTTTCCTTGACAATAAATTGTTAGCTAAAATATTTCTTAGGACCTTAAAGAACACTACCTTGGAGTGGTTTTCAAACTTACCCAATCATTCAGGTCGATCATTTCATGAACTTGCTGATGCCTTTATAAGTCATTTCCAATTCCATATGACTCCCAAAAATACAACGGTTAATTTAATGAGATGTAAACCAAATGCAGATGAAAAAGTAACTGATTCATTTCACATTATCAGTCATTGTATGCTCAGGTAGATGTCAAGGTTCTTGATTCACATCTCCAAATGTTGTTTATCAAAAATGTACAACCTCAAATTTAGGATAAATTGACCATGATGAAATTTCCTTCTTTCATGCATTTATGCACAACCCTTTGTGACTACCACAACTCAGTTACTAGTCATGATTCAAAATCCACTTTAAACTAAGCTAAGAATTTTGAACAAAGCAACCACAAAAAATCCCAAAACTTCAAAAAACCAAATAGAGGCTTTTTATAGTTCAATCCCCCTCCTCCACAACCAACTCAACCTATTCCTAATCAAGTGGCCATTGTTAAAGCAACGCTTCCCTTTACCTATGGGGACCCAAAGAGACAATTAACCCTTTACTTGATACCCTCCATACCATAATGAATCAATTGGTACAACAACAAATGATCACCTTGCCTACAATAAAACCACTTGATACTACCAAGCCTTTACCCCCCACCTTTAAACCAAATGTTTATTGTCATTTTCATCACCAAAATGGATGAAACAGAACATTGTAAGCATCTCAAACACATAGTGCAAGACCTCATTGATTCTAGCCATCTATCCATTGCAGGTGTCAATGATCAGGGCAATAAGTTTGTTTCCCCCCCAATCAAAATTTACAAATCTTTACCAATCCCATGTCTAAACACAATATTTTATTTTTCAAAGCTATTAAACCTTCAAACACTGATGTGATGAATTATGATACAAATATTGAACAACATGATCTTACTCCAAATATTACCCATGTTAATCCTATGGATGAACTTGTGGGTATGATAGATGTTATCCATTCTAAGGGATCAACTAAAAAATATCTTGATATTACTTTTTCTCCTCATGATATACTTAAAATATTCCTAATGGTCCTCTTTACATAGCTGGTTGCATCTATGATAATCCCACCAAAGGGATATTAATAGATCCTTCCTATGGCGAGAATGTGATCACAGAAGAAGTTTTAGTATTAAATAAATCTCTATCAAGATGATTATGACAAACCAATAGCATGGATTAAGAAACATACTAGTTTTGCGTGACCTACGATCAGATTGATTGAACTCCCATTATAGCTAGGACCTAAAACATTCAATGTAACATTCTCTATTATCCCACAGTCAGATCAGTTTCATTTGCTACTGGGTCATCCTTGGCTTCGCGTGATGAAAGTTGTCCCTTCAGTTTTTCACAAATGTCTAAAGTTTCTACTTGAAAATGAGATATTTTATAGTACATCATAGTGGCTTTAATCCATTTTCAAAGGTAATTTTTCCTTAGAAGCCTTTTGTCCTGAACCTATGGAACCAATCACCCCTCGCAAATACTTATTTTTCATTGTCTATGAAAAGTTCAAAGCCAAATGAATAGCCAAATTGTCTCTTTGCCACATGTCCTTGTCCACTTCTACTACTCCTTTCCTAGATGAGACAATGCTTCAGCCTGAATCTGACCCTGAACAAACAATGCACCCTCACAAGCAACCAACAATACACACTTCACCTTCACCATCTAAATCCCTAAGAGATAATGAAACCAACCCCATCGTGCCTCCTCACATTAAACAAGTTTATAAAGCCAAAGAGAAAGTGTTTGACCCATCTCCTTTGGTTCCTTTTCTTCCTCCTCCTCGGGAATAAAATTAGCTTGTGGTGGATAAACCTACTCTTCCACCTACACAACTTCAAAATAGAATTAAAAAAAATCGTGATGCTAGGGAGCGTAGGCATCTTGTCGTCTCCTTGCTCATTAGTTACAAACAGAAGAAAAAAAAGAAAATCAACTTCCACCTATGAATAAAGCAATACCTAATCACCCTCCTCCTCCTAGCCCGCCACAATATAGTACGATACAACCATCACAACAAAATGATTTGATACAACAACTACAACTCTTGATACATCCTTTATTGGAAATTACCATGTGTCCTCCCATTGTAATTAATCTTGATGATGATGAGGAGGAGGAGATCTCTAAAATAGATGAAGAGATGCATAATGATCTAAACTCTTTATTTTCCTCTTCCATGAGCTTAAATGATAAATCTCCTACACCAAGTGAGGAACCTGGTACTTCCCCTAGTTTGGCACTTGGAATTCTCCCTTTGGATAGTCAATCACCCTCACAATATACTGAGCATGATTGGAAGGTAAATGACTTATTAGATGGTTGACTTGCATTTTCCTTAAATAGCCTTTTTACATTTTGCTTTTTATTTTTCCTTTCTTTGGTGTCCATATCATGTTCCCTTGTGATGTGTGTTTGATTTTCTCCCTCTCTTTGTGCACTTCCTCTATTTGTACCTCTATTATTCTATATGTCCTACTTTATCTTGTCTTTTTTTCCTTTTTTTTGTGTTTCTCCTTTTGGGATGATGCAAAGCATTGAGACGACCTATGTCTCTTCCATGTTGACCCAAACGGTCCCTTTTCCTTTTTACTTTTTCTTTTTCCTTGTGTGTTCCTTTTGGGGATGATGCAAGGCATTAAGACTGAAATGTCTCCTTTATGTTAACCCAAAATCCTTTCCTTTTCTCTTGCCTTTTCATTTTCTTTTTGCTTTGTGTTTCTCATTTTGGGATGATGCAAAGTTTTGAGACTGTAATGTCTCTTCCATGTTGATACGAAACGAATTTTATTTTTCTTTTTTTTTCTCTCTCTTTGTGTCATTCTTCTAGTTCTATGTATTTGGGGAATGATGAAAGTTTTGAGCTCTTTCATAAAAACATTGCAGCAAAAAACATACTGACCCCAAATCCATAGATTTGTTATGTGTTTGGTGTGTTCCTTTTTTGGGGCAACCCATCTTTCTTTTGCTTCTTTTCTTTTCATGACGTAGCCTTACTCGGAAATGGATGAATTGGCATAGGGGATTTCCAAGTTGGCACTCATGTCTTGTTTCTTTTTTCATTTTTCATTTGCTACTTTAAAGTAATTTCTCACATCATAGTGTGTAGAAATTCCTTTAAAGTGGGGGCCTACATTGGCATTATTCATTTTTATTTTGCATTTTGCTTGGTTCTTAGTGTAGCCTTGTTACTTTATACGATGCATTTGTCACTTTGTGGATGGCATTGGGTATAGTGTCTTTCATAAGTGTGATCTATCTTAGCATATTACATTCCTCTTGGTGGCTTGATGTGAAACACTGCATCCCCTAAGTTGTGAATATTATATTCTTTGATTGGTCCTCTCTTGGAGACATTAGACCAAATTTTCCCTAAGTGATAGAACTCACATGAACTTAACATGACTCATTTGAACATTCCTTTTAAATTTTACATTTTTGCATTCATATGGCCACCTTGCATAACACAGCTTGCATGCCTGTGGTGCCATCATGTTTGTCCATGAGTTCTAAACATACAAAGCTTTATTTGTCTCATGAAGCACAAACCAACATTTTCCTTTGTGGCACTTTATTAAAGTTATTAGGAGGTATAACTTTGATATGGTTGAGCGAGAAGCCCATTCTGAGGCATGACTTTCCCCATAGCCACCTATGTGTTTGTGAGTACATACCAGCTGAGTGTAAGTTTCTCACCTTTTGGTCCTTCTCACCTAGTGGAAATCCATGAGTTTTGTTGCACCAAAGTGAGTATGCATTTTCCTTTTCAGACAAACAACCTAGATCTGATCCACAACTACTTGGGAAAATAATCGAAGATTTATCTAAACTTTCCCTTTTTCTTTTCTCCTCTCTTTCATATGTGTGTTCCTTTGTCCTTATGTTTAGTATTCGATGGGATCTTCATCCTAGGGGCTTGATCGTCCCTCTTGATCGTTGTTATCTCATCTTGCTAGCATAAGTGCATTTGGATCCCTCTTGATATGCATGGTTACTTTAGTGTGAGTCTGAAGCAAGTTCATCCTCTCACTAAAGTGGGGGCTAAATTTACCGTATAAAAATGGATATTTGGACATTTTCATGGCCATTTAGGTCTTTTTCCTATGATGCTTGGCTTCTTTTGCTTAGATTTAATGTTACAATGTGGCTTATGCATTCACATTAGGTCTTGAATATTCAAATTATGATGTCTTGTGAAGGTGTTATGAATTGTTGTAACACATTTCTACACTTTTCTAGACTCTTATTATAATCCATCTAAATATTCCCTTATATCCCTTACCAAGTCATATTTCAAAGTGTTGTAAAGACTTGTAATATACTTTCACACTTTTCTAGGATTTTTATCACTAAATATACCTTTCTTATGCTTTATTTGGCCCCTTTATGCACTTGCAGGTCATAATTAAGTGTATTTTTTAATATATACCAAAAAGCAACATTAATTAAATACAACTTAATTCTCGAAACCCACTTTCAAGCCTTGAGTGGGACCCATTAACCATGGGTGGTGAATGAGTCCCTCTTGGCACAAAATTAAAAATAATTTCAAATTCCAGCAGGTTTCTATGCATCAAGACCTTATGTAGGCCTATGATGTTGTATTTTTTAGTAATTAGGGCATAAGTGTATATAAATAAGTGTTTTTCCATCCATTCTAACCATCGTTCACCCATTCATTCAAGTATTCATGCATTCTATTTCTCTAAGCATTCATGCATCATAGAATCAATTAATTAAGCAATTATCAAGCATCTTAGAGTAGCCATTGACATATCTTCAAAATTTAGCAACAAGGGTTTGGTCAGTTTAGGACACTTGAATTTTGTTTATTCATCATTCCTTTCTTGTTTTCATTCCATTTCTTTATCAAGGGTTTGATTACCAAAGTGGGATTTGACCAAGGAAAATCCCTATACTCTAACCCTTAACCATTTTTTCCTCTTTGTATGTGTGTTTGTAGGTCTTGTAGGAATATTTTTCAAAGAAATAGGTGCTGAGAAGTGGTAAATAAGAGATCAAAGCTATTCAAGTCAACTAAACCCTAATTCAAGCCTGTAGACAACATTCAACATGTTTTCTACAGATTTGGTTTTGTCAAGCCGACCAAAAGACAAGTCCAGATCTGGGCCCATAGGGTTGACCCCTGAATTTGAAGATTTTTGGAGGAGGAATTATTTTCCATCAGTGGTGAATGAGTCCCACTGGCTGGCTGGTAAAGTTGATTTGTTCAGATTTCAGTTTCTGATAGTCAGAAACCAATTTCAACATAGTTTATCAGAAGAAGAACTGATTTTCCATCAGTGGCGAATGAGTCCCACTGGTCATCAACCATGATTTCTATCAGATTCTAGAATCTTCCAACATCATCAATCCATCTCTAGGTGCACTATGTTCATTCTCATTCAATTCTATTTTCATTTATGCATGCTTATAGTTCATTTTTGCATATCACATTACGTTTTCAAACACTTCATATATCTTAAGTTTTTCATAAATAATCAATCAATTTTATTAGTTTTCTAGATTTAGGACATTTCATTTAGGCATATTTACATCATACATACATTAATTTGAGCGAACCACCTAGGTTTTTGGCCTATCTCTCTCCTTTTAGGTGAAAAACCCTAATTGAGTAAGAGAGTACATAGCCCCCAAAAATATTTGGTTCACCCTCATATCCATGCATCCATCTTTTAATATTTTACTTGAATTCCCTTTACCAATTCTACCCAGCAACTTCTAATTTTTTTTACTTTAAAAAATGGTGAGGGTCTTTTAAAACTTATTTGGGAAAAATACTTTACCCAAACCTAATATTCACCACTTTATATTTTCACTCACATCCTTTTTAGATGGTAAAAAAATCACTATATTAGGAAAAAAATTATCTTACCCATGCCTCCCCCTATAATTCACTTTATATTTAAAAAAACCTTACCACTTTTTAATCGGTGAAGATTTCAATTTATTCACTGAGTATATTTTAAATCACCATCAAAATAAACTTAAGAATTCCTTTTTTTAAATTTTCATTGGGCCCACACTAAAACCTCCACCAATACCCACTCTCCCATTTCTCTTCTCTAATAGCAACATCAAAACACATGGGCTTACGGGAAAATAAAATTTAAAGCTTTAAAATAAAGCTTTAATTCTCAAAGATGGATTAATGAAATATTAAAATCCATACACTTCTCCTCCCCGCTTCCCCACACCCTCATATTAACATCATCCCTTCTCTTCATGGGCTGGTTGGGAAAAATGCGTCTGTTTCGAAATGGCAATAACACTTTTACTAGGGTAGTATCTTGAAAACATTTATAGAGTTAATATCTAGAACTCCAACTTCCTCCATCAAAGAAATGAATGAAAATTAGAGGGTGCCAAATCTACTCTTTATAATGTTCTTCAACAAACCTACCACTGCTCTGCATTGTAATGTGTTTTAACTTGGAGAGATTCGGATGTAATTTCCAAAAATAGGGTTCCTTCCAAAAATTTGACACAATTTTTTGCAAACTCGAACTGCTCTTGTGTAGTAGCAACATGTGTTAGGTCTCCATTGCATCAACATTTTTAGTATTGTTCTTGAGCCTCCTCAAATGTATTAAATTGTTCTTTGATCCACCCTCTATCGCATAAAGCTCCAAAACAATCCTAATTTCCAAGTGGAATTGTTGACATTTAATTCCTTGCCTTTGATTTACTTCGTCCAACTTGAATTGAATCCACTTTAAAATGTATTCCCCATCAATTCAAGATAATGAAACAAAATTACAAAGAAAATTGAAATATGTTATTTTTTATAAAAGAGTCACCCTTTCAGTATCCTATAGTTGTTCAAATAATAGAGAAAAATTAAATAATATTGTGACTTTATCCCATGGGTCTATTTCTCATGGTTACCATGACCAATAGGCTACATGAGTTCACTTTTACAAACATCCTTGTTCCTTCATTGTGCTCACCAATTTCATCACTAAACTCTATTTGGAATGCTTCAAGAGAAGGCTTGAAAATTCACAATACAACCCAATGTCAAAGCTTTATGATCACCCTTACCATGGACATCACAGTCAATATTGTCCACCATTGTATCAATATGAACATTTGAAACTTGTCCATTTACAATTGAAAAATGAATTTGGTTTTCCTTTTCACCAATGCACTCATGATTAAAAGAAAACATTTCAACTTCATAACTGTGTAAAGCAAGTTGGGTCCCCATGTGGGCCTGGCTAACTTTTTTTTTGTTTTAACAGAAATTTCTTCCTGATTTGTTCTCAGACTGCTTCTATATGAGCCTTCAGGCAAAGAAAATTGAAGTGGTCTCTTATTAAAATATACTTTCTAGCATATTTGCACAATGATCAAACCTAGCCCAATGGCCTCTGGAATCGCCTTAGAAAACTAGTCAAACAACCTCCTAAAGTCTTGAAAATGCATAGACATGTAGAAATTTGGTCCAAAAACTTAGTGCAACAAATGGTTCAACAAAAGAGATTTTGAGGTGCAAGAATATTCACTGCCAAAGTGGCTCAATCAGACTTTTCTGCAACTGCACTGGTTAAAAACCAATTAGGGCTCACCAAGTCACCTCCTTTAAAAAATAAAAAATCTCCTCTTGGGAAGATACCATTGGAAACATTATATCATTTAGGTCCATTGATCATGTGTGCAAGAGGGCTTTCGTTCAATCCAAATTCTTCGCAAGATATTAAGGGTCAAAGTTGACCTCCCTAAAACATTTACAAAATGTAGTAAAAACAAAAAAACTACATTTTCTTTTGACCTATTAAAAATATCAAATCTGATCTTGAGACTCTGAAACTAGACTAGGGAGCATATGAATATGAGAGGAATGTAGAGTACCAATCTATTTTCATGAAAATCATCTAGCTGTGAATATTTGTCTAAATAGAAGGCCACTTTGCAGGCCTGGGAATTTGCAAAGAGAAAAACACTCCCAGAACCCTCCAACTTCGCTTTTCAAAACTCTCTCAAAAATCATCACATGAGGCTAAAATTGAGCAGTAATGCTACCAGATGTCAAATGAATACGCTCACCAAGGGGATTGGCATGAAAGTCAACTGGCTCTGGATTATGACCCTCCAAAGTAGGTCATTGGGGTAGATTTTTTAGGGGTATTTTAAAGTGTGGAGATCAAATTTTTTCATCATGGACACTTCAAATTTTGCAAAATTTGAAGGTTCCATAAGTGGATCTTTCTATGGACATCTGTTCCTCAGTGAACAGAGCTAGAATTCAGAATCTTCTAAAAGAGAAGACTAAGTGCCAAAAACATTGGGCAGCGAAGCCTTTATATTTTCAACTTTTCAACCTCACTTGGTGGCCCCAGACCACAAAATAAAAAAAGGAAGTCAATTCTTACCCTTGTCAAATACCAATCTGTTAATAGATTAGATCTATTTTAATCCATACTTTCCTCTATCACACCACAATAGCATGAGTGACTTCATTATTGCAAAAACATGGGTCAGGTTACCTTTGAACAAGAACTTACTCCTTGTTTAGCTTTAATGTCACATGGAAGCGAAATCACATAGGCCACATCAATGCCACCCATTTCATTTTATTATTATGTGGTGAGTGATAACACATGAGGATAATGATCAAAACTATGTGAAGACATAGTATCATCACATTCACTAAACCTCTCACAATGATCAAGGTCAAAAAAGATATCAGGCCTCAGAAACAGTGTGCAATCCTTATGTGCATTAAGCAAAGAGTTCTCATACATTGGTGAATCCTTCAACTGAATTGCATCAAAGTCAAGTTTATCATCATCTGAACAACATAGCTCAATCATATTACCATATATCTGAATGTTCGAATAATAACATTCACCAACACTCATAGTACCTTCACCCACATTCAAATCATGGCATTTAGAAGAAATGTTAGCATCCGAACCAATGTTTCCTACTTCAAGTTTATAGAAAAATTTCTAGCATTAGTAATGTTATCATACACAAAAGTTTCAATATTAGGCTCAAATAACTCATAATTTACTTTTGCGAAAAATTCCTCATAATGACTGTTTAAAACACATTCACTATTGCATGAAGTATCATACTCAACATTACCCCCTGCTGCATCAACATGACAATTTGAAGTGCTGCATCAACATGACAATTTGAAGCATACTACTCATGAGGAAAACTATGAGTTGCAGATTCAAAGAAAAAATCCACATATGCATCCATGTGATTGACACAATCACGTTCTTCAAGTGCAAACTCATCATAAGGATTTCCATTAGTTGTACCAATGTTTATGTCTACATTTTCACTTTCATGTACAACTACATCAATGCTATCATCATGAAAACATTTAGTGATAACTTCAAAGTAAGAAAAATAAGTAGAAGAAGGTAAAGGATCAAACAAAACACGAGTTCCTTATTTATCATTATAAACATATGCATGCTCCTCATAAGCATCTACTTGAATTGATTCATCCAATTAACCTCTTGCATACATATCTCCTCCTTTGTTCACAGTGCTGCAGTAATCAGTGTGGTCATATTCTTCATTGTTAAACTGAAAACTATCATGTGTTTCTTCATTACAACTGCTTTTTTGAATGATCTATCCAACTAAAATTCATTACAAACTTTGTCATCTACATTTGTTATACTAACATTCCCATAAAAAATTCTCAAATCAGCAAGCTCTTTTTTTCTTATCATCGTGAAACCTTTAATCAATGCTACACTCAACACTTGTACATTTTGCATGACCAAGTGTACCATAACAATGCTAATTATATATTTCTTCTTCAAAAGGAATGCTCAATTCATATACCTCATCATGCAATAGTGAGGCTTTAGAGAAGTTATCATAATTTTCCTTGTTGAAACACTTTCTACCTAAAGAAATCAATTTTTCCTCCTCCTCTTGAAAGGAATTATAGTCACCAGGGCTACAAATAGAGTTGAAATCATCTTGATCACCCAGATAAGAATTATTTTCAGCTAGTTGCAAACTTCCATCCACAACATCATTGTTCTCATCATGAAGCCATGAAACTTCAGAATCAGCATGCTCTTCAACTATATATTCAAATTCCATAGAAGAGAAAATACTTTCAGTATCATCTGCATCATCTGCATCATTCATTCACTACAAAAAATATTCCCTACTTTTGTATTTTTAGAGAAAATAGAAGAAACTTCACATATTTCATCTATCTCATCATCACCATCATGGCTGCAATCTTCATCTGCATACATTTTCTCCATGGGTTGTTTAGAAACAAAACTCTCATAAATACATGATGCACTATCATTGTCTTCAATCACTAAAAACCATTGATATAAGCATTCAAGGTTTGGGGGCTTCAAATTAGCTGGTGTGGTACTTAGACTTGGCTCACAATTCACATAGAATAAATCTATTCAAAATGATTCATCGAGCCTTTCTGATTCTGGTTTATCAAATAGAAATTTCATGAATGTATCATGAAATTCATATGGGGATTCATCATAAAATATTTCCATATCACATAATGCATCAATAGGTGACATAGGTTAAACCTCATTTTCAGATTTCTCTTCATATTCCTTTTGGGTGTGCAAATTCCTATCCTTAAATAGGTATTCATTGTCTATTGATTCTTCTTCAAAATAATCAATGAAATATATTTTGATCTCATGCCATGAATCTATGGAATGCATTGGAAAAATATAAAACCAACATTCAATAGTATCTTCTAGAGTTCTTACAAAAAACTTCATGATAGCATCCTCTTCTTCAATTTGACAATCTTCTATCAGATCAATGAAACCTTATACATGTTTAAATGTTGATTCTTCAAAACCTCCTCTAATCTTAGGAAAATACTCATTAATTCTTCCTAGAAAATAATGTGGGTAACCTTGGATTTTACTGAAATCCAGAGGATCATATCTTTCACTAGTGAACACCTGAACCTTTGAGGACATGACCGTGTTCTAGTCATGATATTATAGATTGTAGAGGGAATGATAGGACAACAATACATATTTTAAATTAAGAATTATTTTCCCTAAAACTAGTTTCTTCTTAATATCCCTTTTTAGAATATCCTACTTTCTTATTTCCCTTACTACTAGTTTCTTAAAATACTAAATAAGGGATAGTATCAACTAGAACTTTTTTGTTGAAAACCTTCATACAAGAATATTACAATAGAAAAATGCCTGAGAACTACTGCAACCAACTCTTCTAATGATGTAGAAACTTATGTAGAGTCACCACCTCTTTGAAAGAGGAAAATATCTTCAAGCAATAGAAAGCTTCTTCCAAGATCTATGCATTTTTTAGTTGTCTCCACTAGCAGAGCATCAAACTTCAAGAATACACCAGAAATATTGCAACAACCTCCTTCAAGTATGCAGGTCCTTGGATCATCTGACTCAAAACTACAGATCAATAAACTGATTGACTCTTCTGAATTGATTCCCCAGTAGAGTTTCCAATCTTTTGGTTCCCAAATCAACAGGTCCACTAAATCCTAGAAGTAATCCACATTTCATGCTCATATCTAGTCTAGCATTTGGACAATGAACATGAATGACATCAGAAAATATTTCCCCTACACTTTAGGCTCTATAGGACCTAGGGGGTGACCCTTTTACCAACACCTAAAGATTCAAACACACACTCAACAGGGTATTGCTTAACAGATAATGCTCCCACAAGAATATTCCAAGAAACATGAAATATCACTCAACATTGGCTAATATATTGGGAAAATTTCATTAACCAACATGGATAACAAGGTAAATACAAATAACCTATAAAATAGGAACAACATGACTGAATGGTTTGTTATTAAAGCATAGTGATTCCTTCTAGTTTTTACAAAGAAAGAAACCTACTAAGCCAGTTTTTTATCCATAACAGAGTCAAGCTAAAATAATCCCCTTATAATAACATAAACATTAATTGAATGACCTCTCAAACATCACTGCTTTACAATAATGCAACCAATTAAGGACATCTTGTCAATCTACTTTCAAATCCTTACATAATAATAATGCTCTCAATGCTTAACTAAAAGCTAGTTTAATTTATTCCCTGAATAAAAGCTAATAGATAAAACAATCATTATAGAAAATATGTAATGAAAACATCAACAATTTTTTATTATCTTGATTGAAAAGTCATTGTATTACACAAAGGAGACATTGACAATATGAAATTCTTCATCCTAAACTACATATTGAATCTACCTGCCATTATTAGTAAAAAATATTACATCTCTTAAATATGAAACTTCAAAACAACCTAAAACCTTGCAAAGCCACTTTGTACAAGAAATTAGACTTATTTAGAAATTGGAGAAAAAATAATATCTCCAGAATCCCTTTTTGCTAGAGAAAAATGAGAATAAGGAGAAGAATAAACCCTAAAACTTCATCTTCATGTGACACTTGGATCCTTCATCCTCCTTTGATCTATAACTGCCTCCATCTCATGAAGAATCTTCAATTTGCAACTTGAATCATGCCTATTGCATTCACTTGCCCTCAAATAGAAAATTATTCCATTCATGATGAGCCACCATTCGTCTATGCTCCTTAGTTAAAAATATCTGTTTGTGCAAGAATTAAAAAACT
Organism: Sequoia sempervirens; assembly: GCA_007258455.2. NCBI lineage: Eukaryota > Viridiplantae > Streptophyta > Pinopsida > Cupressales > Cupressaceae > Sequoia > Sequoia sempervirens. The sequence goes on along the minus strand of VDFB02193867.1, from coordinate 643,322,144 downwards.
CAGTGAAAGTATTTCACTCTTGAATTACCCTACGGCTAAAAACAAATATTTTTTACAGTTTCATTGAGAAATATTCAATTCATTTTACTCGGGCTGCCAATATTATGTTCCTCTGTAAAAAAGTTTACTCTACTCATTTTATCTTTTCACAATAGAAAGTGAGCCTTACCTATGAAATATCTTTTCTCATTTTCATATTTTCCCATATTTCACTTTTAATTCCCAACACGAAAAGGCTTTCAACTTTTACTTCACCAGGTCATTAAGTTACCCTCATATCCATGCATCCATCTTTTAATATTTTACTTGAAAGTGCTTTACTAATTCTACCCAACAACCTTTAAAAAAAAAATTACTTTAAAAAATGGTGAGGGTCTTTTAAAATTTATCTAGGAAAAATACCTTACCCATACCACATATTCTCCACTTTACGTTTCCATTCACATCCTTTTTAAATGGTGAGAAAATCACTATATCAGGAAAAAAAATTATCTTACCCATGCCTCCCCCTATAATTCACTTTATATTTAAAAAAACCTTACCACTTTTTAATCGGAGAATATTTGAATTTATTCACTGAGCATATTTTAAATCACCATCAAAATAAAATTAAGCAATGCCTCTTTTTAAAAAATTCACTGGGCCCACACTGAAATATCCACCAATACTCACTCTCTCGTTTCTCTCCTTTGATGGCAGAAACAAAACACATGGGTTCATGGGAAAACAAAATTTAAAGCTTTAAAATAAAGCTTTATAATTGTCAAAGATGCATTTATGAAATATTAAAATCCATAAACCACTCCTCCCCACTTCCTCACACCCTCATGCCGACATCATCCCCTCTCTTGATGAGCTAGCAAGGAAACATGCCTCTATATTGAAATGGTGGTAACACTTTGACTATGAAGGAATCTTACAAATGTTTACAGAGTCAACATGGAACTCCAACTTCCTCCATCAAAGCAATGCATGAAAATTAGAGGGTGCCAAATCTTCTCTTTATATTTTTCTTCCAAAAACCTGCCATTGCTTTGCATTGTAATTTGTTTTAACTTGGAGAGATTTGGATGTAAGTGCCAAAAATTAGGTTCCTTCATAAATTTTGACACAATTCTTTGCAAACTCGAATTTCTCCTACACAACTATGCAACAACAACATGTGTTAGGTCTCCATCACATCAACATTTTTTTAGTACTATTCTTGAGCCTCCTCAGATGTATTAACTCATTCTTTGATCCATCTTCTATCACATAAAGCTCCAAAACAATCCTAATTTCCAAGTGGAATTTTCAACATTTAATTCCTTGCCTTAGATTTACTTCGTCCAACTTGAATTGCATCCACTTTAAAATGCATTCCCCATCAATTCAATGTAATGCAACAACATTACCAAGAAAATTGAAAAATGTTATCTGTATAAAAGAGTTGTCTTTTCAATATCATATAGTTGTTCAAATAACAAAGAAAATTTAAATAATGTCATGACTTTATTGCATGGGTTCATTTCTCATGGTTACCATGACCAACAAGCTGAAGGAGTTCACTTTTACAAACATTCTCATGTCCATCATTGTGCTCACCAATTTCATCACTAAACTCCATTTGGAATGCTTCAAGACAAGGCTTGAAAAATTCACAATACAACCCAATGTCAAACTTTTATGATAACCCTTACCATGCACATCATAGTCAATATTTTCCTCTGTCGTATCAATATGCACATTTCAAACTTGTCCATTCACAATTGAAAAAGGACTTTGGTTTTCCTTTTCACCAATGCACTCATGATTAAAATAAAACATTTTAACTTCATAGTTGTGTAAAGCAAGCTAGGTCCCCATGTGGGCCTAGTTACAAAAATTCTTTATTTTAACATAAATTTCATCCTGAATTGTTCTGAGGTTGCTTCTATAAGCTTCAGGTGAAGAAAATTTAAGTGGATTGTCATTAAAATCTTCTTTCTAGCATATTTGAACAATGATGAAAACTAGCCTAGTGGCCTTTGGAATCACCCTAGAAAACTAGTCAAACAACCTTTGATGTCTTGAAAATTCATAGGAATGTAGACATTTGATCTAAAAACTTATTGCAACAAATGTTTTGGAAAAAGAGATTTTGAGGTACAAGATATTCAATGCCAAAGTGGCTCAGTTAGACTTTTATGTGACTGCATAGGTCAAAAACCAATTAGGGCTCACCAAGTCACCTCCTTGAAAAAATATCAAATCTCCTCCTGGGAAGCTACCACTAGAAAAATTAGATCATTTAGGTTCATTGAGCATGTGTGCAAGAGGGTTTTCCTTCAATCCACATTCTTCGCAAGATATTAATGGTGAAAGTTGACCTCCCTAAAACATTTAGGAAATGCAGCTATAAAAATAGAACAAACTGCATTTGCTTTTGACCTGGTAAAAAAATCAAATCTAATCTTGAGACTCTAAAACTAGACCAGGGAGCATATGAATATGAGATTAATGGAGAGAACCAATCCATTTGTCATGACGATCATCCAACTATGAAATATCTATCTTAACAGGAGGCCACTTTGCAGGCCTGAGAATTTGCAAACGAAAAAATAGTACCAAAACCCTTCAACTTTGCTTTACAAAACTCTATCAAAACTCATCGCAAGAGGCTGAAAATAAGTAGGCATGCAACTATATATCAAATGAATATGCTCATCAAGGGGTTTGGCATGAAAGTCAACTGGATCCAAATTATGACCCTCCAAAGTAGGTCACTAGGGCAGATCTTTTACGGGTATTTCTAAGTGTGCAAATCAAAAAATTTCATCATGGACACTTCAAATTTTGTAGAATTTGAAGGTTCCATCATCTTCCATTCTTAAATGATGGACTACAAAAATATATAACCATGACAAATTCTATAACGTCTAAAAAATGCACAAGAAACAGATCAAAGAAAACATGAAATGCAATCTAAAACTCTAATGCAATATAAGTTAAGCAACATAGAACAAAGGAGAACCAAAATGTAAATAAACTGAACAATCTCACCCAATATGTACATAATTCCATGTATCATCTCGATTGACCTTCTCCATTTTGTCGTTGTAGTATAATTTCCCTCAGATTTTCAAAAGTTCATGCAAGTATAGCCTATGATAATGATTTAGTAAAACATCAAAGATTCAAGATAATTGCTCCAAAAGTCATAATATTTTGAGAGAGATTGGAATGAAGAATGCCAGATCAATTTATAGAAAATTGATCATTTCGAACGACAGGCTAGGATTGAAAGATCAACGAATGGTTGAGATCGACAGATTAGACATGCATTATGATAATTGTTAGTGGTGACATGAGTGATACAAATTAGAAATAGAATTAAAGATTAAATAAATGATTCAATCTTTGATTTTAATATTCGAAAATAGAAGAATAATCTTTTCATGAAAAAGATAAAGCTAGGATTAAAGCAACTCTATGTTCGAATGCACAAAAAATATTTAATTAATTAAATAGGAATATTTAATTAATCTGCATGTACATGCAATTGAGTTAGCACTGGATGACTGAATGATTTGACGAATAGATTACTCAAGACAGCCACTCAGACATTAACTCAACAGTTAATTGAGCAATTTAAATAGATCTTTGAGTCGAGTAAGAGTGAATACTTAGATAATTTGCACAATTATCCAAATGTAGAGGAATGTGTTAAAATAGAAGTTATGAATTAAATAATTGATTTAATTCAATATTTGATATTCAATGAATAATTAAATAAATAAGATTTATTTAATTTAGTGATGAAGGGATTTAAATGAATAATTAAATAAATAAAGAATTTATTTAATTATAGGTGACATATGATAAAGGTAAATTAAATAAGAATGTATTTCATTTGACAAGAAGGATAAAGTTGATTAGTAACGTGTAATTAAATAAAAAGTGTTTATTTAATTAATCAGATGGAATAAAGAAAAGTGTGAATTAATTAAATAATTAAGATTATTTAATTAATAGAAGAAATGAAGACCTCAAAGAATAATTAAATAATTGACATTATTTAATCATGACGATGGAAGAAATATGGATTATTATGAATATTGAAGTCGCAGGCTTAAACCAGATTTCAGTGTCTACAGATTCAAGAATGGAAATGAAGGTAAATTTCATTTTTGTACATCCTCTAAAGAAACTAAATTCTTTCACACATATTTGGTCTGTAGGCAAAATTGAAATTTGCAAAGTTCCTAAAGTTTCAAAAACATAATATTTTACAATACTTTACATATTTTAAATATTGTCAAATTGGAAGTGCATGGAAATAAATTCATTTTAGGGAAACATCAAATATTTTTAAATTTTTATAAATTTTTAACTTTATAAAAGAGAGCTTTTCCCTTACCAGTGAAGGCTCATGCTCATGGCAGCAAAGTCTCATGGGGGACGGGGAAGGGTGTTGGAGGATTTCAAGCAACACCAAATTCTTTATAACCATTGCAAACACTTTATTGGAAAGGTGTTGGAGGTTCTTCTGAGGCATCTTGGGCAGCTTCAAGAAGGAATTCTTGCAAAGTAGAAGTGCAATCACGTTTTTGAGTTTCTAGGCATTTTGGGGGGTTCATTTGAGCTCAGATTTGATGGTTCGTGGTTTGAATTCATCCATTGACCATTCCTAGTGCTTGGGAGGTATTTTTATTCATGCGTGGGATGAATTTTGAGTGTCTACGGCCATTAAAATGCTCTTTCATTTAGAAAAACGATCCAATGTATCGCCATTTCTAAGCAGTTTGCACTCATGGTGAAAATGTATTAAAATTGCTTGAGGAAATTTTAATTTGCACCAATACCTGCGTTTGATCATATTCAGCTCAAAAACACTATGAAGCATCCTTTCCCCACCAACCCATGAGGAAAAATGTTGATGTCAGCATTAGTGGCGGGGCAGTGGGGAAAAGTTTGTGAATTGTTTTAAAATTTTAATATTTTGTGAAACCTTCATTAGCAATGCTAATGTTTTAGGCTTTAGGAGGTTTTCTCGCCAGCCCATGGGTGTTGGTGTTGCCATAATAAGAAAGCAGCAGGAGTGTGGGGAGGCTTCAAATTGGCCCTATGAAGAAATAAAAGAGCATGGGAATTTAAAAAAAAAAACCATTGCCATTAAAAATCAAAAGTTTCTTTTATTGGGCGATATAAATTATATGGCAAAGTAAATAAAGGTTTTCAGGTTTCATTTCTTTTATATATAGAAAATTTGAATGTGGGGTGAAAAGTAAAAAGCACGGGTAAAATTTATTTTTGCTCGATAAAGTATTCTTTTTAACATTTTAAAAGTTTTGAGTAAAAAATGCCAAATGGTGAAGATAGGGATATGGGTAAATTTTTTACCTGAGGAAAATTTTAAATGGGAAAATATATTAAATGGAATGTTTAATATATTAGAGGCATGGGTAGAACATTTTTTCCCAATGATGGAATTAATAGCATCCATTATTAAAGTAAGAAAACATTATTTGTTGGAAAGTAACAATGCATAAGGTGCATCCAGGCAAAACGTAAAAAGAGAAATGTGAAGGATTTCACCCTAAAAATTTTATTTTTTTTAATTTGTAGATAAAAGCAAATGTAAAGTGCTACGAAGATAAAAAAAGGGGACAAAGTATAAGCTTTAATGGAGGAATAAAATTATTTTCAGTTGTAGGGAAAAACAAATGGGTGAAGATTTTTCACGGTCAAGGTAAATTTCAGAGTGAAGAACTTTGTCGGTGGCAAATAGATATTTTCATTTGAGGGGCATAGTAAAGAAGGTCATCATGATGAGGAATATATTTTGTTAGAGGGAAAGTGAATGCAAGATCCATGAATGAAGATGCAGATTGAAGTTTCCTTAGGAAAAAAAAGCAATTACAAATCATTGGAAGATGAAGGATCTAGGTGTCAACTGCAGATGTAGTTTTAGGATTTCTCCTTCTTTTATATCTTCTTTCTTCTTCTCATTTGTATAGGTTCTAAACTTTTGGTTTAGGGGAAGAAAATAGAGAATGCTAAGTTTAGAGTTGGAGTTTTATTAAATACAGTAAATTAATGTACAAATTTCGATAACAATGTCAATTATTTTGAGCAACTCAATGAAAATATTACATAAATTGTCTCCATTTTGTGTTCTCAGATATCAAATGGATTAAATATATCAAGGATATGTTGATTTGTCATTCAAACCATTTTTCAGTTATGTGATTTTTGTATGGGTTTCTTCAAGTAAAGAATTAAATTCTATATGAAAATTATTGTGGGTTTGAGGGAATGAAATGGAATTTTAAGTACGATTATGCAATAATATGAGAGGTTACATTAATGTAAGATATTAATTGTTAAAGGACCACTAATTTGAAATAAGATATTATTTAAATTTGCATTCATGATCCTAGATTTGACTACATGCCTTACGATTAGGTACTCATCTATGATATTAATGAGATCATTTTCAGAAACAATTATTAATTCAAACTCATTTTAATTTCTATTATTGGGTTTAGGTTTGGTGCAAGATTATACTTCCCAATTGTTGAGTGAGTGTTGAGATACCAAAAATATAGCCAAATTTGATGTTGTCAAGACTTTCCTTGGTATATTTTAATTGAAAATTATTTTCTACAAAATGCAATGTCTGTGTATACGTGAAATAAGTCTTTAGGTATTATGAAGGGAAACCAACCTTGGTCTTGCAGAGCCAAAAGTGTAGGAGATTTTAGTCTTTTTGATTGAATCTTGTTCATTGGCCAAATCCATCTTTGAGTCTGAACATGAGAAAGTGGCTATTCTTTAGGACTCATTGGATTTGTTGAGTTGGGAACCAACACAACCCATCATTAGGATAATTCATAGACTACATCTTATGTGACCATTTTTTTTTTCTGCTATAAAAAGGAAATAGAAAAATCTTCATTTAGGCTTACATTTTGTAATCCATCATCAAGATTACTTAAAAAGTACGATTTGGTTTGTTTCTTTTACAAAAACCATTTATGCAGTATCTATCTAGAAACCCCTTTTGCAACATCTACTCGAAATTAAAGTAGAAACCATTAATAGCAATTATGAATCCATTAATCCTGTTAAGTTACACATGTAGCATCTTTCGAAGGTAAACTAAGATTGCGCTGAATGAATCTTGAGGAAACTATTGGAAATTTGGTTGTAATTGATGTCAAAAGGTGTCATGGATGTCAAGGTTGTGATCAGAGAAGTAGTGGACCAATTCATGAGATTTTGGTGATGATTGATGAAGAAAAGAGCATGGTTTTGAAATTAATGCAAAGTTTTCATGACATGCTACCATAAAACTATAGAGACTGCATTTAGAGGTAAAAAAAAAGAAGGCTATATTGGTTATGGGTTTGTCAAGAGGATTTAATTTATGTGGTGTACATCATCAGTGATGAAGGAATAAGCTCAAAAAAAAATTTATTATGCCTTCTAGTCCAATTAGGGTTTGGAAGATAAACAATAGGCTCTACAATCATGGTGATGAATCAACTTTATATTTTGTTGTTGACTGGTTATCAGTAGTCACAAGTTGCTTAAGTTATAACTTAAGCCATTCAAGTTGTCTGTGTAACCAGACCCCATTCCGAGCATTATCGGCCTGGAAAATGTTCACTGACTATAATATTTCTTAAGTCCCATGCAAAATATTTTCCCTTGGCATGATCAATGGTTATGATCAAGTCTTGAAGATCAATGACCTCCCTGCCATCCCACTGAGATGTGGTGGGTCCCCGTCTAGGCCCTACAACATTGCAGTCTTGTGACATGTATTTGGTGGAACCAATTAGGTCTGAGGCAATGAAAGTGGATGATGATGTGTGAAGACAAGTGGAAATTAATGATTGGTAAATATTTCAATTCACAATTGTTGTCAATTGCATGACATCGATGAACATGACAGATGGTGTTAGACCAGCTCACTAAGATTTGGTGGGCCTATGTCTTTACCTCATGGGATAGTAGGCTTGTCACACATGTCTTAATGGACCTTGTGTGATTCTTGGTGTATGCAACAAAGATCAATGGTGATTATTAAATGTATCTTTAATCTAATGGTCATGTTTTAAAGTTGGACGATGAATGTGAATCAACAGATCATTACGCAAAAGCAATAAATCAATGGTTCAGGTTTAAAATTGAGAGTCTTCAATGGCTACGAAAGTTTGAATGATGGTTTTGACTACAAACCCACCATTGAGCATACATGATCCAGACCTTCAGGTGGCCAACCGACGCGGACACCCCTGATACATACCTTAATCTTGAATTTTGAATTTTGAATTTACATGAGTTTCTATGCATCTATTTGTATTTTATTTTATGCGTCATTTTATTGAAAAGCCACATGTGAGTGCTCAATCGACACATTTGCATGCAGATCAATGCATTTGTAAAATGACGTAGATGGTTAGCGTAGGGTTTTTGTGGTCCAACACATTTGATAAATAACAATGCATTTTCATTTAAAATAGCCACATGTGTTTATTTTTTAACGCATTTGCATTTATTTCAATGCAGTTGTTATTTGGTTTACGCGGTTGTATTTGATCTTTGATTTACAAAGACGCATTTGTTATTTTGCATGCATTTGCATTTAATTTAGACATATGTGAGAAAGAATGACACATGCATGAAATTTTATTACGTATTTGATTTTTTGCAACACATTTGTAGAAGAATGACAGATTTTCAAAAGAATCACGCATTTGCAAAATAATGATGCATTTGAATAGCATTTGATTTATTCCATTGCATTAGGATAGATATTTGATGCTGACATGAAGCATGTATAATGCCATTGTAGGTTTTTTTAGACACTATATCTATGGGAGAGTCGAGACCTATGACTTTTCACTTTTGAGATAGCTTTCGAAGTGCAAAGCAATGATTCTTATGGAACCT